>WACJ01000086.1:600000-1133731 GCA_008973525.1 Stenopsyche tienmushanensis | reverse complement strand
TTCTTTACCATAACTCTTCGATTGATTGGTTGGATTTTAATGCATCGTTATCATAATTGGAAGGTCCTCCCGGTTTTATGATAGGAAATACGGATGATTATATAAATTAAATTTTACCATAATTTAGTTAGTATTAGCCATTTGAGAATGGTAGATAAAACTAAATAAATCACTGACGCTTGATATGTGTTATAAATTTAAGGCAGTCTGTCGTGAATCTCTTCCAGTGACGATAATTTTCATTTTTAGCGAGCATTTCGGCAAAAAACTCACCTGAAATTGTAATATTATATGACAACACCAGACAAAGTCAAGCGTTAACACGTCTTAAATTCAGACGAAATTAAAACTAGAGCATAGATCTCACCCCGGGAAGGCGCGATAAATGTGTTCGCCTCAGGAGATGAACATGTAAAATATGAGCGCCATCAGCGAGGTAAGATATCGGAGAAGAAGACGAGGTTTACAACTTGACGAGATAAGACCCGAGTCGGGGGCTCCGCCCTGAGAAACGACTTCTAATACATAATGCCGTTACAGTGGCATTCGTATAAACCCGACGACATTACAACCGTGTACACGGGACAAAGAATATCGATCAAGCGGCAGTCTAATAACTCCACAAGAGCTTTCAGTCAGGTGGTATTTGGGTCCTGGAGAATGTCTGGGAAATCTAATAAATCCGAGCATATTGTGAAAATATCGAATTTGTAATATTGCAGCTGTTTTAAATCTGGCGAGGGGGTGCTTAATATTAACGTGAGCTTTCGGCAAACGTTTTTTGGCATTTTTCCGATATGGATGCGATTGCTCTGCAGTTTTCATCAAAATTTTTACGTTAGTTTTATGTCGATGCCGTACGTTCGTCTGCATTTAATTAATTTACATAGCGAAATTTGATACGCTTCAGTTTTGCATTGAGTAGATACGAGACTGGGGGTTGGAAATTTCGCTATAAAGGGTAGTTTACTCAGATTGATTGACGTACACATACAACCAAGGCGGTAAAAAACACAATAAATATTTTTCATGGTACTATTTACATCATAATATTTGCCAGAATTAATAAGCTTAGCCAAACACTGAGTTATTGTTTCAATTTTGTGGGTCTGTTGTAATCTTTCCCGCTTATTATTTCTTTGGGATCGAAATTTTACCCTGCCTTTACCTTCGGGACAATAGACCCTGAGAATTTGTAAGGTCTCTGAAACATCTAGATTCACCTCGCTACGCCAATTTTATTGCTTCCAATAATTTACACCTGACCTAACTTTGATGTAATTTATACAAAATACATAACCAGATGATAATCGAGATGAAATCAAATTAAATTTAAATTCATCTCTAAGATTGTATGTAAAATTTAAATCAACAATTATTGATAGAATCACTAACGAGAAATCTTTTGGCGAAATGAAAATTATTTGATTTGATTCGACTTTAAAGATTTTATTATTTTGGTGCTTTACTCAAAACTTTAAACTTTGAATATCCTAATGATGACCCGGGTAGAATTTTGCTTATTCATAAGCATTGACTGCTCCAGAATATTGATGTACTTCTCCTACAAACAAACTTGATTATTCTGAACAGATAACCCGTAGGCTCTTAAAGATTGTCATGTTATATCAAACATGGAACTAATTAAAACAACTGGGTTAAGTTTATGTAGAAAAATTGTTATAATTCTCAATCCAGCGAACAGATTTAAGTAAAAATTCTGATTTTTATAAAGACTTACTGCATATTCATCAATCGTCATAGTGCGGCCCAAACAGTCCTCTGCAAGTCTAGAACCTCTTCAATAAAGGTTTACATCCATTTTCTCTGTATCATATATTTATAGGCCGCCAACAGTTATAGGCCGACGAGCGTTTAGGCTTTAAACGCGCTTTTCTCGAAACTACTTTTTTCGAGCTCATGGAAGTACTCCCACACGCCCTAGAAAAGCATTCTTTATGAAACATGGCAGGCACGTATATAATAAACGTCTTCATCGTATAGACTACAAATATCTAAAAATATTCAACCGGTTTTTTTTAAAATGAATAAAAAACTACAAAAAAATTCGTAAAAATGTATTTTTTTCTTCAATCGCCCACTTGTTTTAATTTTTCTCATATTTATCTCTAATTATAGTCTATTCTATACAGAATACTATACAAAATAAAAATATTTTTAATTTTTTACTAAAAATTATCTGTCCAGGACTTAGGACTTCCGTGGTAAAGAATATCAACACACGTCCATCATACATGGCTCCCCCACTTCCTCTATTATAATTTTTCAAACTTAAAAAAATATTTTTATGTTCAATGAAGTTCTCCTAGTCAACATACTAAATATGAACATTCTATATTTAATACTTTTAGCATAAAAAAATGTTAAAAAATCGATCTCTTTTAGGCTCAATAAGGTAGAAACGTCACTTAAAAAAAGTATTTTCGGATTAAATTTATTTTTAAAAACTCATGTTTCTTCTTATCAAAGCTTAAATACATTCGTAGTGAATACTCTTTGATATTTTCATAAAAAATAAGGTAGTTACGATGATTTTAGTAGATTGTGCTAAAAATGCGATTTGATATAAAAACTACCGGTCGATAAAGTGTTTAAATAAACAGTGAGAGATTTTGATTCCATAATTAATTATTTTATATAAAAGTATAACTTCAATAATTTAACAAAATGTTGAATGTGTTTAACATCATTTTTTGACAAAGTATAAAGCACGATTTCGCGTGAACGAATCTACGAAAGAGTGACGCCAAATACGCGTTTTTAAGTGAGCGGACAATTGCGTTTTCATAAAATAACATTTTCTTCATCGTCTTAATTAATCAACATTATGTCTTATTTTTAAATGTAGTTTTGATTACATGAATATATAATTTAATATTTTTTTTGAATCATAATAAACTGCCCTAATTCGTTATTCTATTGAATTATCACACTATATAAAGACATAAGAATCCTATTACAGAGTAAAATATGTGATCTTGGATCTTCGCCTTTGAAATATAAGATTAGATCGATATATTACGTTTTTAATATAATATTATTCTTGGCATTTTCTTAAATAACGCCGAACATCTTATTGTCTAAAAGCTTATTAGGGGATGTATTACAGTGGAACCTCGATAAACCGTTCCCGCATAATACGTTTTCCCGGATGGACCGTTCATTTTTTATAGTCCCGTCAAACTCCCATAAGAACAACGTTAAATAATCCCGCATTGACCGTTCCCCGATTTACCGATTTCCTCGATAAACCGTTTAAATATTTTGGTCCCGTCACAAATATTATCCCGATTGACCGTTTTTATTGCATATTTCTCCGTATCTCGGCAAGCAAGTTTGACACAGCCGAGTGATCGGTCTATAGTTTTCGGGATGGATCATCTTTTTGGACTGATTTTGGAATCGGAATTACCTTTGCAAATTTCCATAATGTGGGATAATAACCGATTTTCAGGCAAGCATTGAAAACTTTCGTGGGAAGTTTTTAATGATTGTATTATCAATTTCGCCGAACCTGTGTATTTTTTGTTTTTAATCTTTATTTTTTCTTAATAATAGTTTCTAATGGAGTGATTATTTTAGTATTTGTTAAGGATTTAGGATAATTTTTGAAGAATTATTTTAATGATTTCGAAATCGTCTGTTGTGTGCTATTGTCGCTTAAGTGCTGGGAATCCTGGTGATTAGTCCCAAAGTTTTGGATAATAGGTTTACCTTATCTACGCTATTGTCGATTATTCGGAGATCGTCACTTAAAGAGGGAAAACCTATCGTCTTTTGTTTGACTGATTTGACGAACATCGGTGTCCAACATTCCTTAGTATCGAGGTTGGGAATTTCCCAATCCGTTTTATCTCTACGTTACAATGCAAATGTAGAATTGTTTAAAATTCATGGTAATAATGATTCCTGTACATACAAACTTTTTAGTCGCGTAGTTGAATTTGTACAAGTCAGTTGCGTTCAATATTGCCTCACATCTCGTATCGAATTTTTTTCCAAATTGAAACTAAAATGCGGCCACCCATGAAGAAAACTAGAACTCTAGCTGAGAAGCTGAAAATAATTCAAGACGTCGAAAACAATCCAGGAGAAAAACGAATTGACATAGCAAAACGTCTGGGATTAGCACCATCAACTCTAAACACGATTGTTGCTATGAAGAGTAACATTCGCAAAACAATTGAAAAGTGCGGCAAGACAGCGAATAAAAGAAAGTCTGCTAAGGAATCTACTTTTGGAGAGCTTGAAGATATTCTTTACACGTGGTACCAGCAGGCGCGAGCTGAAAACATACCCATTGATGAATCCATAGTAAAAGAAAAGCTTTGCAAATAGCCAAAATAAAAGGGATCACAAAATTTTCTGCATCGAACGGATGGATCAATAGGTTCAAAATAGGCCTTCGAAAAAATTAAATCATTTTTCTATTCCAAGGAAATAGATGAATCCGCTCTTAGAAAAGTACGCGAGTTTGAGGCGTCTTTGTTCCAATTAAAGTGCCAAACAACAAAGAAGCAAACAAACATAAAGGAGTTTTTTAAAAAATAAATTTTATATACAATATATACAAGTAACTAATAAATAAATGTTTTTTTAAGATTTTAGTTATTTTTTATTATTATTTGAAGCTTTCCCGCATTAACCGTTTCCCGCAATTACCGTTTTTTTTTCAGGGTCCCTTGGAAAACGTAAAATCGAGGTTTCACTGTATTTGTTTTATCGTAATTGCTTTCACAAACATTCAAGAATAAAGGTTTCCATGGATTTCAAATAGAATCCATCAAAATAGAATACGTTGTTCTCCGAATTTAATGTCTATTGAATTTTGAGATAAATTTATTTTGACCGAGACGCTATTGTATTGAAACCAAAAACGGTTCCTTGTTAAAATCTGGTGGTTAAAATTGACGATTACCATCTAATTATACATAAAAATTGCCTATTTTGATGAATGACGTTTTGATATTTTGGATAAAAAAATCACGTTTAGCATTCGTTAAATCTCTATGGTATTAACAGGCAGCATATTTGCATGTATTGGAATTTATGCAAAAATAAAATGCAGCCCCTGATTGATAATCGTGGGCTTAAATTATGCTATTGTGATACAAATTCATCCGCTGATGCACGTCGAACGTTATTGAAGCCTTGTCAATTAATCTCATTTACAATGAATAAAATTCAACAGGACAATGCATTAGCTTAATCCTGGCACTGTGTAGTTGTTAAAACGTGAATGATGCATTATTCACGCGACTGCATAATAATTTGTGCAGCTTTCAATTTCACAAGCTATTTTCTGCAATGTTGCTGGTAATTTTAGCAGCTGACTTTCGATGTGGAAAGTTAGTGAACTTCAGTTATTCATTTAAAGTTCAGTTCATCGATTTTTGGCCGGGAAAAATTCTCAAGCACTAAAATATACCCTAATGGTTGCGAAACGATAGCGCATACGGATTTTATTACTCGATGCAATCGTGAACTACTTTAGAGCACTTACAGAGACTCGTGTAAAAATGCACATGTATATATTAATTGAGCCATTATTTTTGATCTAGCGAAAATATTTTTCAAGCAATGTAATGTTTGTAAATAAATTGAATAACAATATATAAAAAACAAAGCAATTTGTGAGAAATAAGCTTCTTCTTTAGTATCTTACGCAAATATTCAATAGGGTTTCCTGAACTAAATATCAAAAGAGTTCATCCTCAAATCATTTTGAACTGCCTCGATTATAAAACTGTATTTATTCATGCTGCTATCGCATAAATGCATTTGTTCTCCGTCTTTTGACGATATGCATCCCCATATCATTAAGCTTCCTCCTTCTGCTCGTATTGTATGATCTAAACAGTCCGGATGGTATTCTTCCCTAGCTTTGTGCTGGACAAAGTGGCTCCAGAACTGTTAAAACTTGTATGTAAAACCATTTGACTATATACATAGCAGATATTAGGAGGACCCGAAAGTATTCGAAAAATTTGAGGCTTTATGTTTGAGCTCAGTTTTTTGTAGAACTATTGTTAAACATTAGTTTTCTGCAACAATTTTTTTTATTGTTGAAGGCAAAATTTTCAGACTTGAAACTAACGAAGTCCATATTCAGCATTGTATGCTGCTATTTTAATTTTGGTTTGGAATGTTATAAAAGCGAGTTAAACACTCAAATATGTTTATGGTAGAGGTGGTAACATTCTATAGTTGCCATTATATTTTCCAAAAAATTAACTCAAAATGATTGGTAATGGTACCATAAAAGGGATCGTCCACCTAAAAAAAAAAAAAATATCCAGAAAGTAAGTGTACAATTTTTAGTTTTTTTTTTTAGAAAAAGTGCATTTGAAAACAAAAAAATACAGGCTATTGTTGATATATTTGTTAACTATTTTTCAACATATTCGCCATCCCTTTTCCCTTTTCCCTTATCTCCAGTCACAATAGAGCTCAGAAAATCCTCACTTACCAATTCAAATCGCGTAAGAAACTCACGGGCGCTGTCAATTCGCACGTGAATTTATTTACGTATTATTATCAGGAGATCTCCCTCAACCACTCCCAGTATGACCAACGCTTAAAAAACCAAAAAACTACAGTCCGTTATTATCACAGTACACTTACTTTCGGGATATTATTTGTAGAGTAACAATTCCAATGTTTAAACCCGGATTGATTATAAAAAAAGGTTCGGTTAATGAACAGTTAATGACATTTAGTAAATATTACGATCCAAATCCAACCCGAGTAGATCCTTGCGTTTTTATGGTCACTCACTGCTCCAAATGATTGATTCGAGAATTTTTATCTAAAATCATCCTCATTGGGCATGTATACATTTCATAATAAAAATTCAATCATCGCATCTTATTTATATGTTATTGAAATGTCCTTTTTTATTACACAACAGATAAACACGTTTTCATTAGAAATATGATATTTTCTGTTTGTTTCGTGGTATAAAATACACAATGGGTCCTATGACAAAGGAGTCTATACGTCATTACAGTGTAATAGCGTATATAATGGGCATTTAAATAATTTAATATCTCGTTTATGTCGCTTTATTTCTGTTTTCTAGCTTTTGAGTGTGTATAAAAGTGTAGTGCAAACGTTTGGAGATTCATTGCATATTTTAGAGAATGCTGAGTTTTTCCTTGGGACGTTAATATTTGATAAGAGTGTATGAGATTTTATTTCGACGGTGAAGCCAAAAATCGGCTAATTGAATCTTGAATTATAAATAATTACACTTATTCCCTGTAGGGTTAGCGGTGGCCTAGTTTCAGTAATTGATCATTAATTGAATGACAGTGCAATCTTATAAAGGCTGAAGGAAAATCGTTACAAGCGTACATGATTCGATCGCAACGAAACGAAGAAGAAATTAATTATTTACGTTGGCAGTCCATCGTGTATCGGACAGTCAATAACGATGGAAAATTAGCTGAATCGTCATGCTTATTACAAATCGGAAGCTTGTTACATAAATGATCAGATTTATGTTGAACTATAATTATTTCGAATATTCCCGTTACATATGGGCGGTAATGGCGCAATAGCTCCAATGGAATGGCGAGTTTTTGGCCGCTGATATTGTAGTTTCAAGTAGTTCGAATATTAAAAAATAGCAGATCGTTCTTATGGTGCATTGGGTTCACACTTGGGTTCTGTAATCGATAAATTCAGCTTATGGCGAAATTCATATCTTCAAATATTGCATAGTTTGTGAGTCTATAACGATTCTATAGAAGCATCTGTAACTAAAACGCTCTGGAAATTGTATGGCAAAGTTGTGGTATTTATAACGAATGAACTGATTGAACGCGATTTTTATACGTCGTATATGAAGTATATTATGAACGAATTGTTCATATATCAATTAATTTCATGCCTCAAATGACCAATAGCGAATGATTTATCGCTGAAGGATCTTAAAGGTTCTCATATTAACTTATGGACTCCCAAAGTGATATATAAATTTGGATGGGATGAAGCACAGTATTAAATATGAGCATCGTATCAATAAAATGTTATTAGTTTTTAGTAAATAATTCTTAAATAGACACATTTTCTAAATTTCATTTTTTTTAAATCTATCTTTAATGTATATAATGTCATCTAGAAAGTAAAGTTACAAGAGCTCCTGAAGTCGGAGGATTTTTTGTTTCGAAAATGGCACACTTGGCGTGTAGAAAAGATGCTAACAGCCAGTTTATGTAGATCCAAATTTGTCGGCCATTTTGTTTAGTCACAGTAAATTCTTCCGATGAAGTGATCACCGCGCGCTCTCATCACCTAGCGTCCGTGCATTTATCCGTTTTTTTTGACTTAGAGAACAATACTGCTGCGAATATCCATCGGAAGTTCATGGAAGTCTATGGTAGTGATATGATGAGTCGACAACATCACGAAGTGAGTTAAATTGTTCAGATAAGGCCGTACTGATACTCACGACGAGGCTAGGAATGGGAGACTATCAGTAATTTCTGATTTGTGAAAAAAATGAAGAACTATTGCGAAATGATTGCCGTGTGATGCTTGACGACCTTCACGAAGAATTTCCTGAGATTTCTTCAAGTCGTATTGGTGATATTGTGTTGGAAAAACTTGCTTATAAGAAGTTGTGTGCAAAATGGGTATCCAGAATGATCACACTGGAGCACCGTCAAATCCGCGTGACTATCGCGCGTGAATTTTTGGATCGTTTTGCACAGGAAAGAGAAGCTTTTTCTGGACTCTATCGTGATAGGGGATGAGACGTGGGTATGTCAATACACCCCAGAATCCAATAGACTATCCAAAAAGCGACAGAGGCGGACACTGGCATACAAAAGCTGGTGCTTCCACCACAAAAATATCTCTATCTCGACGGCGATTTCGTTGAAAAATAGTTTAATATATTTTTGAAGTATGTTGGATGGATGATCTTCGTTGATGGCCAAAAGCATAACTACTAATCACTATTAAAACTATGACGGATAGATCTTTATAAATGTAATTGTGTGATATTCTTCCTTATTTTTTTTTGTTGATATATCGTTATTATTCCTACTGTTTGGTCAAATGACAAAGACTTTTTCAATGAATTTTAAGGCAAAATCCTCACCAATGTCATATCTCTTATTTAAACAATCATCCTCTGAATATTGGTTTATCTTAAATACCAATATCATAAAATATTATGCTCCTTTTAACCCAGACAAACCGGAGAATATACATGCTACGCTCTAATGTAAATCCACTTTTTTGTCAGTTCACCACAGCGTGTAACAAGCTTGATAATGAAGCAGGTTCAATAAATGAACCTTAAAACTGTTGATAGCACACAATATTCGTTAACTTCTTTAAAATATTTCTTAATGTTCAAATTTTGCCTATTGATGTGTTGCGAAAATAAAAAATAGGGCTACCATGCAAGTCTGCTGGTTTACTCCTGAAGGAGTAGATTTTGCAAAAGAGTGGTGATATTCAGCTAATGACGCCACTCTAGAACAGTCAAGAGAGAATAACAAAATTGGTCAGCGATAAGAATGCTGCGAGTATATTAATTATCAAAACAAACGTTTGCTCTCAAGACAACACGAACGAAAGTCGTCTTATCTTTGTTGAAAGAGCTTAATAGTTTATCCGACTAAATATTTAAGCATTTTACTAGAAATAAAATTGTGCGTATAATATGTTTTTTACATCATATAATCGTCATTCAAAATTTCTGAAAGCACTCTCTTCGGGAAATATTTATGATAAAATACTCAATCATAATTTTCCAAGAACTATTAATATTTTTCATTGGATATCGTTTTAATAATTAATATGTGGCTTATTTGATGTCCTTCGATTATATGCTTGAGGTGTTAAATTAAAAAAATAAATATATTTTTTATAATGTTTATTAAAGTTTTTGTGGATTTGTTTTTTGATTTTATATCAGATAAGCGTTCAATTGATCCTTCTATTTATTTTTGAATTGTTTTCTTTCGTTTTATCTTGGAATGATATCACAAATGCGAACTATGAATTGGTTCTGCTACTGTGCTCGCAGCGTCTTGTCAAATAAATTTTCTTTAACTATTGCCATAGAACTTAAGATTTAAAGATACCCTCATACTCACTAAGCTAGGATTTCTTGGGCGGTTGGAATTATTCCTTGGGGCGCATCCTTGAGGTCGGTCCCCATACCCTATCCTGTTCACGTGTCCTATCTATCGCAGACGTCATTGCTTTAAAAGCACTAAAACATTTTGGTAAGTTTCCACTCAGGAGAACTCAGTTGGCTCGCTCACACGTACCTCCGCGTGTACGTACATTTGACGTTGTTTAGGTCTTTCTGGTCGGAAATTTTATGGCCCACTAAAATATGTTGCCTATTTATCGTGTGTGCTTTATTCGTAGGTAGAAAACTGGTATTATTTTACGACGGTGTACGAATAAAACATATAGTTCCATCTGTCCGTTTGGACCGGCCAAATAATCACGTATGTCGAAAATGAAACATTCCTGGAATAACGACCGACTGCCCTAAGCAAGACGCTTCAATTCATAATGTCGCCATCATAGCATAAATATTAAATATACGTTATAATGTCGCATTTTGCGAATCCAACAGAGCTCCATACGTTTGAATTAATTTATATCATAGAGCATTAAATGGAGTTATGATGCTTTGTACCGCTATATCGGGAAATGTACTTTTTGCAATCTCGACCCTTATACGTGGTTTTATTTCAGCGGGAATGGCATTATCGATAGGTTGTTTTAAACACGTGAATAAAATCGGCCATAAAGGCGAACGATCAAAATAACAAGGCGGTATAAAGCGTAGTCGACGGCTTAACAAAACGCCGTTGTTTATCGTGTAAGTTCTTGCAGAAAGTCTTACCGTCCTTTGCTGTTTACGGTCATTTAAGTCTTTTGATGTTCTTGAAATGGCTTCAAATACGAAATAAAACTTTATCTTTGCTCCCAGCCCGCTTTACTCATGCGTATTTGCAACAGGTCAAAGGAAAAACAACAAACGACAATTTCCCACACACAAAATGGAGACAACTCCAATGACGTACGTTCTATTTTAAACAGAAACATATTTGAATATTCAGAGAAGTGTAAATGCATGCAAATTATAGACGTTTAATAGATAATCAAGCGCGCTTCAAGAGCTTTTCTATTATTTTTCTATTTAGAGCGTTACCAACCGAAGAAAAACGGGTTCATTTATGATTTCAACAACATGATTGAATTTTTATGGATTTAATATAAGCGTTTGTTAATATAATGCATGGACTCCCAACGTGATCCAGGAGGAACCTTTGGGGGTCGATGGAAATTAAGGGTTCATAGCATTGGTTCTTAAACTTATTTAGTCCGCGGAGCCCCTCATAAGTTTCTTTTTGTAGACTCCATCCTACCTCTAAACATTTATATATGTTTGGCTCAATAATCTCAATGTTTCTCGAATAGAGAAACGTTTCGCGTACTGATTTTGGAAATAAAATTTGATGATTACACACGTTGTTTAAGGGATGTTTCTACCTTGTTGGGCCTAAAAGAGATCGATATAAACAAGGTAGAAACATACCCGTCGTCGAATTGTCCCTTACATATTGAGTTTGTTTCTACATTTCGCATATAAAAGTACTAAAAAAGCTTATTTACATAAATATGTTGCAGAATGGAATCAAATATTGGAATGCTTTTTTTGCAATAACAGGATAATCAGATCTGAGAATTAACTAAAAATGTTTAAGTTGAGAAAAGTTGAATTGTAGTTTCGTATCGCATGATAATTCCACGAAAATATCTTGTTCAAGATAAATATTTTTTATATTTTCGTGGAACCTGATTATGGTTTTGCTGACTCCAGGAGTCTACGGGCCCTGGTTTATCGTTGCTCTATAGTATTCCAGGGACCAACGATATATTTTTCTGATATAAGTTTAATTTAATCTTCAAGGAATGCAATTAGATATAATATACGTTTTAAAATGTATATATTAGAAATATTCACAAGTAATGTCGGATTTTTCGATGGAATTCAAAACTTAAGCTCTAAAAGCGGTTTTTGATATAAAATTAAAATAATGGATATATTAAAATTATTCGAATTTTATTCAGCGTTAAAAGCATACAGCAGACTTTAATACATGACATCAACAATGTAAATTTATATTTAAATATTCTTAAATATAATATAATAATCACGAAAATAAAATAAAAATTATAATTGGCGCATGCAATTAAACATTTTTAATCCCTATGGGAGTACTATCGGAGACCCTCCGTAACCCCCCCCGCTATTCAGGAAGAGCACTCTTGCATATTGAAGCTCGGAGATAGACAGAGACAGAAAGAACTTAGTGCAGTTCACGAGACTGAGACGGAGAGCTTCCTCGCATGCATTGCATGATTGTATATGGTATCAAATGTTTATTTACAATTGACCCTGCCTGCCAAATGTATTTATACTCGTCGTTTGGTGGAGCTATTGAAACAAAAAAATAAAATATTAATTATAATTTATTGTACTTGATTTAGGAAATACGTTTTTAGAAATCACAATACATCAACCGATCAGTTTTTTAATGATGGTCTTATTTTTGTGACAATATTTCCCGATATTGAAAACATGCTTTGGCTGGGTATTGAAGTAGGGTGAATGCATTTTAAGCACTGTCAAGTGAACAATTCAATATTTTTCGTTCAAAATTCTTAGACAATGAAAATTTAATTTTTTTGAATTAAAAAAACTGGTTTTCGAATTTCACAAATTTTGCCTTAATACCGGATTTTCAAAAACCGGTTTTTAGAAACTGACAAGTCCTAATGGTGACATCGGATGTCAGCCATGGTGTTAAGTACTAATAGGATTCTAAAAAAGATAGACGGGATTTAAAGGGAAGATTTTTGGGTCCTTTTGCCGATTTCAACATGACCCAGCGGCTCAACATTATTACAAGCAAAATAACTATTAAGCCCATTTCTTCTTGATTCAGTGATTGGTATTAAGAAACGAGTTTTCTATTGAAACGTAAACAACAAAAAGCAATTTCAGTTTTCAAAACCGCCCTTTCAGACTATTTTCAGTCAATAACCGCTAGATTTTACGAGAAGGTTTGTGTGTGATTTAAAATAAAGATGCCAGAAGATGATAGATAATGCCGGAAATTTAAGATAATTTATTTTGAATTGGTTTGAAAAAACGACATTACTTATGATTACCCTAATATTATATATACATAAATATGATTTTTCATCATAATCTAAAAATGAGTTTTAATTTTTAGCAGATGAAGGATAATCGGTACTGTTTCATTAATAATAAAAGATTTTCCGATAAGGATTTTCTGCATAAATAAGCAAAATTTTGCCTTGAAATATATTTTTTTATGTCATTGGAAGCCATTAAATTAAATTTGCATGCAAATCTTCAAAATAATTATTTTCCCCGGGTAAGTAAATCAGATCGCGAATCGTTGCACGGGAGGAAATGCAATCTCCGGATGATTCCGGTAGTATTCGAGACAGAATCATGTTCTAAATCAAATTTACCTGCTTCCATAGAAAACAGCACAAGCCCTGGTAAGATTGTGCGATTCAGGTTTAATGGACCACGGAATGCAAACATCGTCTGTTGATATGGTATTCTACGAGAACCGACATTTGTTTTGTGCGGAATCGTGCTTGGGGCAAGATTTAATATAACGCACCTAATGCTGAACTTTGAGCATTACATGCAATCCTGTTTGCATCTTGCTTTGTGCAAGGATGCATTCAATCTTGGCAGGTCTCTAAAAAGTTTGCTCCTGGAGAATGGGATGCATTTGCATTCAAATTGTGCAGGACAATTTATTCAGATTGCTTCATCTCTTCCTTTGTGGCCATAGTATGAACTTATAATATAATAATTCCAAAGCAATTTACCTATCTATTTATAACAAATTAGTGACAACGTGTACAACACATTTATAAGCTATTAGAAACTGTATAACATATTTATTGACTGTAAATATGACTGTACAAATCATTCTGAACTGTTTTGTGATATATAAAAAGCTACTTAAGAATAATAGAAGCATCAAAGAATCACAGTTATAGCAGATTATTATAATGAAAGATAAGGAATTTTAAGGTAGAAGAAGGCTTTAACGACATTAATTAATTTGTGGTGAATGAACAAACTGATGATACAAATTCAGTGGAAATGATATCTGAAATAATCCAAAAGTCAGAGGACAATAATATAGACGGAAATTATGGATTTGTTAAACTTTTTGGCGCAGAAAGTCCAAGAAAAGTCCTTAACTTGTTTGAAGTATTGAATTTATTATTTTTAAATAAACATTCTTCCACTGAAATAAGCACAAAATTTAAAAGAGAACTTCAAAAGCATTCAAAAATAACATTTTTTTGCAAAAAATGGAGCAAAAACTCATGATTCTGCTGAAGAAAGTTTCAATAAATTTATTTTTGTTATAAAAAAAATATCATAATTTATTTTACTTTGAAAACTCATCTCAGATTTTCGTTGTATTTATCCAGAATTCGCTCAAAACGAATTTTTTTTAGGGACTTACCGATCGTGTTATATGAGTACCATTTGTAAATATGATTTATAACTGTAACAGGATGCAGTCAATATATCACAATGGATTATTGGCTTTTAGTACACAAAATGTACTTTATTAGTGACGATGTGCAATTTTAATTAAGGAGAGTGCAAATATTATATGGGGTTCGTAAACCATGGATCAATAACCGCCTATCATTTATTCATGAAACTTAATCATTCGAGACAGCAATAAATTTGATTTACTGTTCCGAATTTGTATTTGGGTAATATCGTTATTATATGGAGCTAAAATTAATTTCAGTATCTGATGAAACTTGAACGTTAAGACTGATATTTTTGTGTATTCCTACTATTAATTTGTGGAGTGATGTACAATAGACAATCAAATATCTAATTTTTAGACGATCCATATTAAAAATTATCACGATCCATCCAAATTAAATTAATCACCGAGATCAAAGAGAAACAAATTCATAGAAAAGGCCTCAGTAAAATTATATCCTAGTGTTTTTGTCTTCAGTCATAGGATATTCTTCGGATGCCAAACAATAAAAAAAAATTCCGAGTATTCAGCACAATGGTGGTGCTTTTATGCGTGATAATGGATATAGAGAATCCACGTACGAGCTCACGCACGAGTATGAATAAATACATTTCCCAGGTAACTGGGCGGATCGATCGGCGTGAGGATAACGAATTTCTTTACAATCAATTGAACTTCTAAATAGTGATAGACTTCTAAACTTCTAATACATAAATATGCGGACGAAAATGTGTTCTGGAAACATAACAAACGGATTCGATACTTTTTTTGGCATTGGTATAAAATTCTATGAGAATAAGGATTTTTTCATGAAGTTAAATGAAGTGGATGAAACGGTCATAAAGTAAATAAGTTTCGGGCTGAGTCATAAAGTGAGGTGCCATTAAAGAACGGGCTTCGTTTTATAATGCTTATTTAAAGATACTATTATAGTTTACGAGCTGTTGGAATAACTAGTGTTAAAATAAATAATGAACGTTTAGAATTTATAATTAACTGAGAAATTCAATATTTTACGTTAATGTCTTTCGATAGACAAAATTATTCAAGTGCGAATATTTTACGATTTTGCAGCATATTGATATTTTTTCAAAATTGGATTCAGAGGGTGAGATTACCAATAGAATAACATTTAGAATCACACACAATATTGAGACATGTTTATAGCTCCACACTCGTTGGAGGTAACATCATCAGATATTTAAATGCTGGTTAAATATCTAAGTAAAATTCTTTTCTGCTGATACAGGGACTAAAACTCGCAAAATTCCCGATTTACCGACAAATTATTTATTTCCGCCACTGCAGATGAATACTTATACACTATAATATTTTGATGTGATTCGTAATTATATTACTGAGGAATACAAAAATTCTGAACTCTGTATCTATTATATTTCATATCGATACTCCCATTATTAGAGTCGAGGTGTAGTAAATACATCACCGGTAGGGAAAGGTTAATATAACAATTCTGTTGCTTCAAGATGTGTTTTTTTTACTATTATTCACGAGATTTTTAATATTAGGGGACCTGGAAGTATTCGAAAATTTTGAAACCTTATGAGGGCTCTGTTTTTTTCGTATAACTATTATGCAACTTTTTTTTATTGTTAAGGGTAAAATTTTCAAACTAACTGGATACAGAGTTACTGGTGTTGAAAAATGGATTATTTATTATGATAATATACGACAAAAATTCAATGGCTTTCTCGAAAAGAACCCCCAATTTCAAATAGAAATGCATTTGCAATGACTGCCAAAACGATGGAAAGATGTGTTGAATAATGAAGGAAATTATGTTTTATTATTTTGTATATTAAATCTTTGTTAGTAATGAATTTGAACGTTTTTTTAAAGTAAATTTTGGAATACTTTTAGATCTTATTAATATTTGATTTTATGCTCAGAGGATAGATTAGATCTTAAATAAGTACGCCGTTATCAGAGGTTTGACAGACACAAGTAGTAAAATTGTTAAAGGGCGATCTTAAAGCAATTAAAAAAATATGCCATAAAATATTTATATAACTCAAACATTGTATTTATAGACTAATTAAGGTGTGCTTATAATAACACAACATTGTTATACAATTTCAAATTTAAATTCAATGTTGTCTCAACATAATTCTAGCGAAAAATACGGTTTTCATAAACGAAGGCTTTGAAATAAATTCGTTAATTAATACTTGTTTGTAAATTGAAATCTCATTATAATGGTCTGAGTTCAACTCCAGATCTGAAAATTTTCGATCAACTGTCTCGATCTAATTTTGCTCTGATATCTTATAGTTATATTAATAAATACTGAGATGTTGAATAACGTTAAGCAAGACTATGAATGATTATGCTAAAAAAAATATTGTTTGAAAAACCTTATCCTGATTAAATTACATATGAAAAGCAGTGATAAATCAATGCATAAATATATTATATCTTTAGAAAGAAATCTACGTTATATAAAGGATATACCACCTTAAATAGAGCAATTGTAATTAGGTTTGCTTTTATATCCAATTATATAACGTGTCTTCATTTTGTTATATAAATATTTTCTGGAAGAATAGCCTTTTGCTGTTCTTATAATAAACAGCAAATACAAAGTCTTGGTTCACTGTAAGAACATAATTCATAGGTATATTCAGTATTATTGACATTTAATGTATGTATTTCATTAATCAAATAACTGAGATAAATGATGTGTTTGTATCTTAATAAATTTTATCATGACTACATAAAGAATATATATTTTTTTTAAATTAATCCATGATGATCTTCCTGTAATATTCAAGTTTGTATTGAATATTTGAAATTTGATGAAGGCTTAAGGTACTAAACCCATATTGAAAGTTTGACTAGCGCTTTTTTTTCCCTTTTTATATCCAACTTATCAATAGCCCTCGGCAAGGACATATAAAATGAAGAAATTTCGAGCAATTCTTTTCCGAGCAAACGTTATTATTAACACGAGTAATCGAAAACTCTTCCAGTCCAAACAATGGATCGATTCTACGTTGTACAATAGTTACACGCTTAAAAATTTATTGTAAGATCCAGATTTAATTAAAGTCGATAAATTTAATCCCCACAGTCTTTTAAATGCTTCAGCCGTGTAATTTTGTTCGATCCGCGGGGAATTGCCAGTTTCGGATCAGCAAGTGCTGAAACGTCGGTCGACGTGACATTACCTGAAAAATTGCTTCCAAGATATCCGAGATTGTTGAGAATGTCTTTCACAAGGGAAAAGATCGGATAATCTGGAGATCCTGGAGTACTTTAGGAATATGATACTCGCGTTTAAAACCAACGTATATTTGAAAATAGCGCTTCACATTTATAATTGCTTATCTTAGGTTTTCAATCCAAATGTAAAAGCTTTCTATCCGAGTAAAAATTTCAGGCTTAATTTTATGATGTATTCGGGAGATCAAATTAATATTAATATTTCCAATGTATTGTCTCGATTTAGATTTAGCTTAATTTTCTAGATTTGAATGATTCAATTTCATCTCATCCTACTTTAATCGTATCTGGAAGACGATTGAAATCCCTAAGCGAAAATCCTTTATCCTTAGAAAAATCTCCCATGGGGGTAATATTATATTTATAACCATCTAAAAATTGCAATCCAATAGGGCTACGATTGCTTAAATACAGCACTAAGCGATGGTTTGATATTAATAATACATCGATTGTTGTGGATTTCATTGTGACATGTTTCAAATTACTGTGGTTGATTCCAAATAATAATATTATGTTCATAATTATAACCATAGAATATTGATTCGATTTAATGGTAATTATTATTTTATACAAGCCATAGAATATAATTTCATAGAACTCATAGAACATGTCAATGCCTTTTAAGGGTGTATTTCTCTAGTCTGGATTTTAATAGATGTTTATTGATATTTTCAAAAATAAAATTAAAAAAGTTATAGACTGTATAAAAATTATATATACACAAAAAAAATAGAATAAAGTTTAAGGGATAAAAAAGGCGTACCCTGGTTGACACGATTTTAACCTATTTCAAAGAAAAAACCTAATTTTATTTTCACAATACGGCGACTTTTTTAAAAAGTCATTTTTTGTCCTAATTTTTACAGTTTTAATTTTTTTTAAATAGTTAACAATAATTTTTTCACTTTAATCTGATAGGGACGATAAAAAAATATATACAAAAAGTATAAACTAAATTTGAAGTAAATTCATTGATTAAAACTTGCAATATCATGTCAACTGGGCTTGTGGCGCAAAATGCAGAATACAGATCCAGTCGAGAGTTGAACATTGGATTAATCGTTCTATAGATATGTTCGGGAATGGCGTCCGACCGCGAGGTACTAATTCGCCATGTCAGCGGTCCGAAAAGCGGACTAGTTGAACACATAGACCATGTGGCCACTCCATCCTCTTTAATGGCTTTTTGCGACATTTATCCGGAGCCTTTTATGATCTATACGAATTCGGAAATCTCCTCAGATGCTAATTTAAATATGTGGCTCGCGTTAAATGAGGTCGCGAACGAATCTAGACTTTCGATGTAATGGAGAATCGTATGTAACCATTCCGTTATTATATATATTATAGACATTACGCTCGTGCCACCTCTACTATGTATATGCGTATAAATATTGCGTAAAATAACCAATAGACCAGTAGCGCCCATTTTATTATATATTACACAAACACATTTTCATCTTTTAGTTAAAAATTTTCATTTAATATCAACTTTTCATAGGCGTTTAGGAGCATCACTTTTTACAAAAGTAAATGTCGTTCTCTATTAAAAAGAAATTCCCAGTAACAAATAAGTACATATGTATATATTAAATTCATGTATTATAGTTCCGTGTCAGAAATAATCCTACAACCTCAAATATAGAGTTTAAGCAGAACAGATAATAAAATTCAATGGAAACCTGCTTTTTTGTCGACTGGGTGATGTATCAAAATACATAAGGCCCCGTGGAAGTTCTTCAGCAGATTTTAGGGTCATAAATTCTTGCCGCTCATATTGAATCCTTTCGAGGCAATTCTATTATTCCACGCACTCATAAGCTATCGTGAAATTATGCAAATCGTTCTGCCTTTTGTTGCTTGAAACTAGTTCCAGGAATTATTCAGAAATGCGATGGGCAATCTGGGGAGGCGTATCAGTCCATTCGGATTGCCTTTGTCTGGTGGCTGTTTTGCTTCTTCGACAATGTCTTCAATGCCTGAATACGTTGTCGAGAGGATTCGAAGGGGACGTCTCCTATATGGACGACGTAAATATTTCACGACGCTGTTACGTGACTAACGAAAGTCAAAATTTACGTAGGGGGCGCATGAAATATTAAACGGGTCGTCGACGCACGTATGGGACCCGAACCATTCATCAAAATCGTCCCACTTATTCTTCAGCAGTCATGTGCTTTGCATATAATTTTCCTGGAGGAGAAGCATCAGCCTTTCCTCGTTGAATAAACAATGACTGGTCGTGATTTATTGCTCTTTTGATCCTTAAAAATTAAATTTGAAAATCATCCATTATGTAGCTTTATAAAGAGATAGTGAAAAGGCTTCGACTGCATAAAAATACGTTTTATACGAACCTTTTAAAATTCAGCATAAAATATTTTCTAGTACGGAATGGAATGGATTTTTTTTCACACTCCAGAAGCCAATATTAGGTGTATCGAAAAATCTTTGCCGATTGTTAATAATTTTTATTTGCAAAATCTTACAAAGCATAATTTCGTTCATCACTACCTACTATTTCCTACACATTTTTGAGTTTTTCAATTCCTCTTGTGAAATTTTTGAAAAAAAAATGACGAGTTTTCAAACGAACATATGTACATAATGAATCCAATACATTCGATATTTTTGTGTTGTTTAAAGCGAATAAACCAAGTTCTTTTCAGATTGCATAAGAAATATCCGATTTCGCACGATGGAAATAAATGTGTTCATAGTTTTTCAAAAGTTCTGATTTGGTTTCATTCTAATCACTGATAATTGTGATTGTCTTCTATCATCAGTTTGAACCAGGTTCGAGATGGTTTATGCGTAAAAAATGGGTATTTATATTACTTGTATGATGAAAATGTTCCTGGTGAAGTTGAATGATGGAACCTTTTCGCTTTAATAAGGTGCTTAATTCTTTGCGGTCCTATGTCGAGTCTGGCTCGACATTTTGTTTCTACACTTTTTTCCCCCAATCAGACTTAAAATCACATGATTTTATTTTGCGCATCGTGTTTAGAGCAGTATTTGGAAAATTAAATTAAATAAATAAATAATGATGAAAATATTAATTATTTGAAATATGAGACAGATTTATTCTAATTAGTTATTAAATATTCTGGTGCAACAGCACGAAAATTCTGCGATGTCGAGTCAGACAATACAACTACAAACTTCGTGATTTCCTTCTTAAGCACGTTTCCGTGAAACTTATTTTATTTCAATATTTTTCTATACGCTGCTTTTACTGTGAAAATATGAAATTAAAACGAGCGGAAATCTTATCCCGTAAAATTTTCAATGCAATTTAATTTGCAAAAACTTAAATTATTTCAAATGTAACGTTGGTTGGCCCAAATGGGGGTGTCGTTTATTATTTAAGTATATATTCCCGAATCAATTAGGGTTCTTACCGAGCGTGATGCGGATTCGCACAAATTACCACATGGTAATTATGATGTAATTAGCGCCTATGTCGTTACATCAGCTTTGTGTCACCTCTTCCGGTTCCGGTTAATTTTCCGTGACCTTTTTAATGGCGTGCTCCCTACATCCGGGTCATGATTGCGGCGATAAAACCTCCCCACGGATTAATCCCCTGATGAGGGTCCAATAAGATATTGTAGTGTTTTCGATAAGTGATATTGTTGAAATTTCATCCTGTTGAATTGAGATGCAGTCCATTTCGTTTGATAATCCAAGCATTTGGCTAATTAATGTAATTAATTTTACGCAAGGCTTAGAATGTTATCTTTACGAAACTGAAGATTCGTGTTCATTGTGTATGAGAGTAAGCAGACTGTAAAGAAAATCGGGGATACAAAATATTAACTTCTTGTTAGTCATGTTTGAAATCTTGTTATGCCTTTCAACCGACTGATGATAATCTCTCAAGTATCTTGTTAGTCGGTAATTATGCGAGGTTGATAAGAATAAATAATTTACCTGGTGGAAATTAAATTCGACATTGAAAATGGTGTGCTTGTTATCCATTTGATACAAATAATAAAAATAAGATTTTCTCCAGCTTGTAAGAAAGGTTTATCTTGTTTTCCAAACAAGTCCTCTTTATGAAGAACAATGCAATTTTCTTCATTGTTTCCACATAATACAATTGTCGTGATTATGACTGTTATACAAGAGATAATTTAACAAAGGGGTGCTTATATTACATATAAGTTTTGCTAAAAATTAACGAATAAAATAACTAACATCTTAATAACCGATCTAAATACTATTTGAAATACAATCATTGTAAATTTGCGATAGATTTTTCATATAATATGCATATAATTATGCTGTTTTTATATCCAAGTTCCTTATTTGTGATACATCCCATAGATAACGAGTATCAAATATTCGCATAGTGGGTTGATTCCAGGAATCAAATACAAATCGGGAGTGAACAAATTAACAAATTTGGGAGATCGGATGCATTAATGTTTCCTATCCAAGATTAGTTTAATTTTCCCGAAAATGGGAAAAATAAATACCGAAATAATTAATACAAAGTCGAGCAATATCACCTATGAATATGCGAAGGCCATTCAAATATGACCCGGAATTTAGCTGTATATATTTATTAGTGATATATAAATATACAAATGGAGTATCTTATTTTTATACATAGTTCCCTTAATTAGAAATACACTTAAGCCTTTTTTGTGCGGTAGATGCGTTCCACGAAAAATCGCACAAAAATAAATCGCACAAAAAAGCTATGACTTCCATGCGTTCTATGGATTTTAAAAATCGCATAACTTTGAAACAGCTATATAAAATATATCCAAACAACAAGGCAATTTAAAAAAAAATTAAGGATGTGTGATATCTGGAATCTCAAATTCCAGTCATCCACTAGGGAAATACCAATTATTTTAATTACAAACTATCATCGCTGTATGATAATTTTCGTTGCGATTTTCGAAATGACTCAAAATCGTTCTCCTCTTTGGAAGAAAAATTTTCAAAAATCTAAACCAGAATGAAGGACGTGGTTGTTATTCAGCGATAGCGGATGCAATATGATTTACTCAGTCCCAAATTTTTTTCTAAATTTCGGCTAGTGTTGATGATTTATTTCGTATTTTATCCAAAATATCTCGATACGTATTCTTTATGAAATAAAAAATGCTTTAAAATACCGCATAACTTCGAAATCGCACAAAAAAAATCGCACTAAAAGAAGTTTTAGTATACATTTATTTCATCAGATGAAGAGATTTTTGATCCCGATATCGAAGAAAGAAGGCGAGAAGTAGTATCCTTTTGTTGCGCAACGCGTAATTATTCGTTTTTATTCATAGAAAAAATCTTAACAAGCTTATTTTGTCATGCTTTTAATATTTTGTAATCGTTTACAAACTGCAATAAACTATTTGTCATTTAAGCATCTGAAGTTGATTTAAATATTATAAAATACACAATAACCGTTTTAATATATATATATATATATGTTTTTAAATCGATATTTCTTATCTAATAGATATTTTTTTATAAATATATAAACAGATCATAATTTAAGGTGACAATTCCATTTAGTTATTGATCAAATCAGTATTTATTTTATTACATCCAGGAAATCAGGGTAAATCTGGATTGAGACTTTTAACAATTAAAAGGTTGAGAACAACTGATTTTGATTGTGACAGGAGGTCTAAGAGCGGAGATCGCGTGAGAAGAGACACAAGACAAAGAATAATAATAGTGTGTTTATTGATGATTTTCTATGTTCATGAATTGAGTCACTAATCCGTGTCCGCGAATGCGTTAATATATTTTTCATACAAAATGTGATATCCAGACATTGATAAAATTATAGTGTTTTAAACAGAGCTTAGAAACGTTATTTCTTTAAAATTATAGTTTTCGTTTAAGTTCAGTTCAAAGCATTTATATCGGTTTTTCCGGTTTTCGGTTCAGCTCCAGTCTTAAATTTTTGGTTTTTTTTAAATGTTTTTATTTGAATTTGAATTGAATTAAAAACTTATTTTCTAGCATAATTTAGAGCTTAGTATTCCTTGTTTACATTTTTTATTATCGATGATTGTCTAGAAAATATCTAGAATTTATGTTGACGACAAATATAATATAAATGATCAGATGAATACAACCAAACAAATTTTGCATAAAAATGGTGAATTTTGCATATTATGTTAATACAAAATAAACTCTTTATCGTGTTAGACGAGTTCCGAACCAAAAAAAACTAATATTTTTCAATCGGTTCAGTTTCGGTTTTTATTCCGGTAAAAAATACGGTTTTACCGTTTATCGGTTCAGCTTCGAATCGAAACTCTGCTTTTAAATGAAAATATTTTTTTTTCTATAAACTGAATGCATCATCCATCGTGTATTTTATGCAAAACACGATGTCAGTATGCGCTTAATATTTGAAGCTAAATTTACTTTAGATTGGGAATTCTGTTGAATAAATGATAAATTAATTAATGGGAGTTGAATCCAAAATTACTTCGTTACTTGCTGCATCCGACCCCGAGAGAGAATTCCGCAACAAAACACTTCGTATTAAACATATATTAGGAAGTTTGATGTTATCAAATTAGCAGAGATTTGCTAGTAAAGGATTCGTCTGTGCTTAAAGCTTTCTAAGCGTGATGCTTTGTTCTCTCTCTTAACAAACTTTAACAGCAGAGCTTCCGGAGTCTTCGGTTGTTCGCGGGGGCTCAACGTACTCATCTCCGTCAAACCATCACACTTGAACGATACATATCACTCCCCGGCTCTTCAAGAATTTAAACTGTGTGAAAGACTCCAAGTGGGCAGTAAAATTGTTTTTTACGCCCCCATAAAATAAGAGCTTTTTTTCGATTATTTCAGGCCGCAAAATGACTTTACGGCTTCTATGAATAATATAAGCAGCGTTCGTTGGACGCTAGCTTTAATAATCCGGGCCTTAAGATGTTTTATTTAATATTCTCATACGAGATTTAATGGATCTTCGCATTTTTCCGCTCGCAAAAAAATCATTATCCGGGACCCAAAGTAAATCGCAATGAAAATATTTCAGTTGAAAATTTTAAGCGCATCTTATCTGCTCATAATTTATGCAATGGAACTGAGAGGAGCTTAGCGTGTATTTAGAATGAACATTTACTTCGGAAGTAAGAGAACAAGTAGGTCACTCTTAGGTGCCACGACGCGAATATTAAAATGCTCTTTAGTTAAATAACTAGAAACTTTGATTTGTTTTCGTATTATATTGGACGTAAAATCAACTATGTATTTGTATTAGCATCTTGATATAACAATTTTTTTAGACTATAGACTTGTAGGGATGTATTTGAAGGGAAGTTACCTTATTTGAAACGTGCGCCCTGAAGCGACAGATATTCCGAGAAGGGTGAGGTGACGCCTCTTAGGCGAACTGGATGATCGTTATTAAACCTACATGATAGCAAACTTTAAGTTTTGATATTTTGAATGAGTACTACCGTACCCTTCTCGGAATAATTATTGCTTTTAAGATGCGCGTTTTAAATAAGTGAGTTTCCTTGTCGCATCCTTTATAACATCAATGTTATAGTACTATTATATTTAATTTTATTATAAACAAAATTTACTAACGACGATATATAATTGTATGGTACTATAAGCGTTAAAGGTAGTCTTACCCTATTACTAGTCTTACCCTACGGACTACAGATTTCCCAAATGTGTGATACTAAACATTTTCATCACAATTTGGATTTGGATCTGTTTAAGAACTTATCTTATCTATCAATATTTGAAATGAATGCAATAAAAAATATGCATATAATATTAAGAATAATTCTAAAATTAACTACACAATGCTGATCTCATACTAAAATGCATTATTAAGAAAATAGACGCTTCAACAAGTACAGCGTTAAGGGCATCATAGTTATAATTATATCCTTTGTGAACGAAACCAGACACTTAAATTATCCATTTACTATATTATGTATAACACGAGAGCATATTCAACATGTCGACGTATAGCAAAGCATACTACATACAGTATACTTTTGTTGAAATGCATTCAAAGTGGAGGTCGGACACTCGGGCGCCTTACACACCCCCTTGAACGAATTCACTTAAAACCCATTATTAAAGAATGCTTAAAGATAATTTATTTAAAAAATTACAGCATATTTCAGAATGTCGCAGACCAATAAAGCCAAGCTTCGTGCAATATTAAAGTTCATAAAATGTTTGCTACAGACGCGGCCATACATATTGTATGCGAGGTTGAAGCGGTCCCCGTCTGTAAAAATAAATCTTAAGAGTTCGATATACACTTGGGCCCATAAAGTAAGACTTTTTTGTATAAAAAACAAATCGTGCTTTTAAGCTTCTAAGAGGAAAATAAGCAGACGTTTTTCATTTAATGTTTACCTCCAGATTGAAAGGTTTTTCTTTTAAAATTATACTGGAAGACTTGAGGCTTTATTGCATTATGATTTTGTTTTGGTTGCTTAATGGAATTTTTTTCTTTCGAATATTAGCAAGGGTACTTTTAACTACTTCTGGTTTAAGTCTCGAGTAAATATTCGCACAACTTGGGATGTCGACTTTAAAACAAGTTTTAATACATGCCATCTACAAGTCATGAATAAGTAATTTTATAATTGAACAATTTATAATATATTTGATATTGTGAATGTAAATTTGGCATATTTCAAAATATTTATCTCACGGTTATAGTCGTATAAATTTGTCCTAATATCTGCCGTTGCCCGCATCAACTAAACATTCCGCTTGCATGCAACTTAACCGAAAAAATGAGCCGATATCTCTGCAAACATTTTTTCTGTCTTTCGTATGTTATATGAATTAAAACAGCTAAGTATATGGCTAAATTATTTCCACCTCACCAAGAATATCATTGTTTAGCAACCATAAGGTTAAACTCATTTATATATATATAAAAATGAATGTTTTAAATATGTTTTGTATACGTTCCTATACGGATTTGTTATGAGAGACGTTTAGCGGATGCACCATGTTGGCGCATATTGGTCTGGTGAAGTGAAGCGGGGATGGAGAGAAGAAGTATGCGCGCGCAATACGGTGGTTGAGCTTTGCTCACAATAGAGAGGGGGCCAGTCGGTCTTCGAAGCTAGAGCAAGCCTTCGCATGCTTTTGGATCCTAGCCCTTCAACCCACGCTACACGTGGCCAGAAGCAATAAACCACGTGCACAAATTTTGCCCGTTTGGCATTTCAACGCATGTTAGGGACTCTCTAGTTTTTTTATAAAAAAAAAAACCGTAACGTTGAGGTCCACGTGCTCACTGGGATGGCCGTGCAAACTCACGGGTCCGTTCTTCCATCGGGGCTTGATGTTGCTGGACAAATGGATGGAGATAGACGGGCGTTGAATAGAATGATTCTATTCTCTAAATAACTATTTATTCGACACGAGGGAGATCTGGCTGCAGGAAGGACAACCTCCCGCATCCAAGGCTAACCGAAGACTCTCCCGACTCCTGCCTCCTGCGCGTCACTACCCAACCGGCATTAGTACACGCGCAAGAAGCGATCAGTCGGTATGCAAGTGCAATGTCTCCATAGGGCCACAAGAGATGGCGCTGTTAAAATAACACATTGTACCTGAAGAGAGATGGAAGATGTCGCCGTTAACAACGCTACTACGTAGAACGTTAAAACGTTTTACTACGTTAAAACTCCCGCTTGAAATAGTGTTATTATGAATTGTTTCATCTTCTAAAATTATGTATAGGATAAAAATTATTTTATACATATTTATTTTCCCCATAACTAAAAATCATTTGATTGGATTCCGTTTGATTTGAGTAATAGTTTCAATACTTTCATGATTAACACACTATTCGCGGGACAACAAATACTAGTACTAGGCCTAGTATTTGGCTTCTTGACGATTACTACTATAATACGTGGCACGTTGTATTATATGTCATATTGTTTTAACTGTATGTAGTGGTACCTCTTATTAGGACAAAATATGAAATTTTATGAAGTGATGGCAAAAAAATTCATCCAAATACGTAAATTTGATCGTGATTTTTATGATATTTCACTCAAAATTATCGATATCTTTTAAGAGTATTCAAAAATAAAACATTCAACTAATATAATCGTTCCCTGGTAGTTTTCCTAGCAATTTTGCCCGTTCGCTTGCGTTAGTACCCGCTTAAAATGTGTTGAGCCAATATTTGAATTTCTGCCAATATTTATTATTTAATCTTGATTTTTTTATATTTCGAGAAGCACCTCATTAAATTTAATATCTGATACTAAAGCGCTGATGTTATGTACCCGGAAATTATATTTTCCTGCTATTTTCGTACAGTATCTGCATCGTATCGTTTCATTTTGGTTGATGTGCAATCTTATATTATGTTTTTCTTCTCAATTTTAAATCGAATGTCGATTTTCAAGAATTGATTACATTGAGGATAGTCACATCCAAGAATATACAATTCCATTATAATAATTTTTAAAGCCGAGATACCCTAGTAAATATTCAAGCTTTAGGATAAGAAATATATTTTTAAAAAAGTATTTCTTAGAAATGCGTCCCATAGCGCCAAATTCTGTTGCCATAGATATTTTTTTATTGGCTCGAGATAAAGTCCTTATTGTGAGCTCTCAAATGGGATAAAAGACTCGTCCAACATAAAAAAACTACTTCAGGCTGCGTATAATAATATCGACAATAGAGAATCACTAAAAGTGATGTTCCATCGAAATCCTTTGATAACTGGCGCCATCGTTGCTTATTTCGATGATGAGCCACAAAGTTTGGTCGGAATTTGCGACGCGTCATGGAACAAAGCTGTACGACTATTTAGGAACAGTTTTAATTTAAAATACTGGAGGAATTTTAATAACCGGGAGCGATGTGTATCCGGGAGCTGGGCGTGTCTTCCAAAACGCGATATAACTATGGAATTCATTATGTAGATTTTCAAAAATATGATGTATAAATAGCGTCCCAAAGCTCCCTTTAAATAATGGCGCTGGAGTTTTAAAATAAATTATTTCAATAATGGGGTAAGTTGCGCTATTAAGTCGAGATCGGATGCGAGCAAAATGTCATTTAAGATGTAGGACTTAATTTTGTTTTTTAAATACGATCTTGGCAAAGCCTGCGACTTTCATACATCTACTGATTCTATGCGAATTAATAATATAACGATAAATATAAAAAACATTAGAACTAAAGGCTTTCGTATGAAAGCTTGCAAAGAGCTAACATAATCCTATAAAGCTGTTTGAACATGATAGAAAAATGGATGAAAATATTGAGGATAAAATTAGAGGAAAATTGTGTTCTTATGGTGTCATATCTGTTATCGGACGTAGGCGATTTCCATATGGGATTTTATAGGGATGGTTTATTTTTATATAGAGGTTTTCCATTGCCTTCCAAATATGGTTAAATAAGGATAAGGGTATTTGAAAAGGCTTTTTAGGTGGGAGACGATCAATGAGTGAGTTCCTATATGGACTTTTATTATAATCCGAATCATTATAATAAAAATCCAGGAACTGACCCACCATAACAATACTTGGTAAGGATTCATAAATGCCTGGATTGCAAGCAAATGTTTAAATGATTTCATCTTTAAAATCTTTCCTTTGATGGGATATTCAGGATATATTCTTTAATAAAGCTTTTTCGTTTATCCAGACTTTTTTTAAATCAACTATCGTCAGCTATGGTTTGTAGCACTTTGGACTGAAAGCACTGGAGAATGCCAATATTGGAGGTCGATGCGGTGCTCCAGAGTTGCATTTCGTACGTCCAAATTGGTTTTACGATAGCTGACAACAGCACTTTATTCTCCAGGGACAATTTTGATTTGCAAATTCAATATTCTCGTGTAGTGTTCAAGTCCCTCATTTTCCTTAAATATATTTGCTATTCAAATGCCTGCTCAAGTGTATACAGAGATATTTAGCATGGTTCGCTTGTGGCAATGTGCAATCCTTTAGGAATGCCAAAGGACATGTATATATCTCTTCTATTGGTAAAATATACAGATCTGTAATAGAGGAACTTGAAGCAGTGTGATGTCAATATAGATGTTTCTTGAGCGAAAATAGGATTTTTGTGATTTATTTAGTGTGAAGATTGGGTGTATACAGGATGTTTTGCACATGAATCGACATTTTTTTTTTTTTGGGTTTACGGGGGTTTTTGCTCCGTTTTACACATAGACTTTATGTCTTAAGTGTCAAGGTTGTCGAAATAGATTTTTTTTCAACATTTTAAAAAATTATTCAAAATTTCATCTTTAAATCGTCATAACTTTTTAATCTGTGGTTGCAATAGCATAAAATAACTGTTTTTGTATTTTGAAATGTATTTTTTAGCATTTATTTTTTTATTGCACGTCTCTAGACAAATAAATCCAGTGGTGTCAGGTCTGAATACCGTGCGACCCATGGAATAGGTCACATCCCCATGCGAATAAATACAGTGGTGTTGGAGCCTGGAGACCATGCGAGCCACGGAATAAGGTACATCCCAATGGAAAGAAATCCAGTGGTGTCAGGTCTGAAGACCGTGCGAGTTACGGAATACGGTCGCCAAAAGAATTAAGACATTTGCAGTATAAGGTTATCATATGTAGCCGATTTCTAAAAGACTTTTCGAAGGAAAGGATTTGCATAGTGATTTTTTTTTACTATCTGGATTTGATCCCATATCTTTAAAATAAAAGATCAGGATCTAAATTACTGTGTCAATACCAGGTCAAGCTTTATCTGGGATTAATCTTATGCATCTTTGAATGAATAAGAATTTCTCTGCTACTTCTGACCTCTTCTTCATTTCCTTTTGTGATATGATGCGTTGATATTTTGGGTCGCTTCATGAATCTGATATCTGGTAGCATTCCACAAGGAATAGCCCATAAATTGTATCATTTTTAATTTGCAGTTTTCGAGATGTTTATATCTTGGTTTAAATTAATTTTGTTCTCTTGCTTCAATTTTCTCATTTTGCGTTTTCCGCAATTTTTCGGTTTATAGCCATACACAACGAATCTTCGTTCATTTTGTATGCTTTATGTAAGAATTTGTATATTTATAAAACACAATATCTAGCAATAAAAATTTTGTGGTGGTTTTATAGATGATAAGGGATCTTGTAATGCTTGTAACAAACAAGTATATGCTTCGAGTAATATATTTTTGGATTCTATTCATGACGCGCTTGACGTATAATGGCTACGGCATATCCTGAAGGGTCGAATGTTAGAATTTCCCAGCGCACATGTCTTATAGATTTCTGCATTGTTAACAACGTAATATTCGAAGGACCTTCCGATTTTAAGCCCTCAGGCCTACAAGATAACTCTTACTGAAAGCGTTTCCACCGAACACAGCAAATGAGTTTCCTAAAATGCTACACACCAGCGTCATGGTCATACATCATCCCGAAGTATAATTGCGTCATCATATAGTATTCCCGACACACATCCAGTATCTGCCCCCGAATACACGACGTATTATAGGGTCGCAAATCACTCCTGAAAAGCTCCTAACATCGCAGCTCTTCCAGCTCTGAACGAATGAGGCACCTTACTTTTACCGACGTAAGTCTTTATCTATGTGTGTACCATAAATAACAAAGCGGCAACAGGGAGAGTTAAAACACGAAACGTCTTGAAACGGGCCTCGAGGGAGACCTGGAAATGTCAAACATAAAATTTTAATGTTCGAGTCTGATTCCAGAAAGTTGCGGCCCCTCGGTCGTAGAGTCGCGGGACTCGAGATGGGTCAAACGGGCGCTTAACTTTTCTTACAGCTAGTCGGCAAAATATAAATAGAACCAAGTAGGGTGTTGAATTGTTGTTCGACTTTTTTAAGCGGTGCGAAATTGTTTATTTTGTGAAATTCGGGTTCGTAAAGTTTTAGGGTCGGAAAAACGCTAATGTTTCCTTTATTAGAACGTTCGTATTAAACGTTCGGAGGACGCAATTATAACCGACATTATCAACTTTGATCAAAGTTTCGGGGGGGTCGGAATCCGTGTTATCCCTTTCATAAATCAGTACCCAAATCAGACCTACATTATTTATTGCGTTGGCTAAAAAAGAGTAATTTGAATATTTAATACAATGATATATGGCGCTTGATATCCGTATGATGAAAATCTAGATTTTTTATAGCCAAATTTATCACTTAACATTTTGAATTAATTATTTGAATAGTCAATTGACCTAAAACACTAAAACGATTTTTTTAGTTGAATTTGAAACTTGTAGGTAGTTCCGCGATTATCACCTTGGAGTAAATTGCTCGCATATGGGTTTGTTCTTCTTTTGGACCGCAGAGAACGGTAAAATGGAGATAATCGGGTGCTGACGGATACCCTCTAGTCTTAACTATATTTTATTTATCAAGAGAGAAGTTACAGCTATGTGTCTGCGGGAAGGATATCTTCCTGCAGCCAAGGCTATCTAACGACTTCTCATCTCTAATATAAAATTATATGTAAAAATGCTTTGCATTAAATTAAAATTGCTAATTAATATTCATTGACTGAAGGAGATTCGAAGGTAAAGATTTTTTTTTTAAAGATAATAAATACGCGCATGCGCCTCGCAGCTTCTACCAGAGTCGTAATAAGGGTATGAAGCGCCTGTGACAAGTATCTAACTCCCGCCTCTCCCCCTCCCCCTGGAAATCTATTAAATGAATAAAAATAAAAACTAATACTATTTTAAATGTAATATATTAAATACTATTATAATGTATGTTTTAAAAACGTATATAAACATAGTCCCAAAAGTATCCGACCTAACGTATAGATGGCGGTTATTGTTTTTAAAAAAATATATGATAGAAATTGTCTAGTGCTACATTGTTTCCATGATCGTATAAATCATAGAAAATGTCGCAAAAAGTCTTAAAAGAGGACGGAGTAGCGCCACAAAGTTTTTATGTCCAATAGGTCCGCTTTTCGGATCGCTGATATAACGAATGAGCTCCCTGCGATCGGATCCCATACCCGAACATATCTACAGAATAATTAAAAACTCTCATTATGAAACGAAGTTGTCCGAAGAAGACTGATCGGGTGGGTTATTTAAATTTTACAATATTTTAGTCTTAGTTTATACTACTTTTTTATAGAGTCAATCTCAATCTCATTGCGCCCGTGGCGGGCGCCTGCTTTGCCACGCCCTTGTTACGGCCCTGGCCTCTACTGTGTGTTTCTCTATACGTAGCTTAAAATAATCACTATACCAGCAGCTTGCCTTTTTTATTATATATTATACAAGCACAGCAAAACATCGTGCCGCCACAATTATAAATAAATCGTTAATAGCTCTTTTGAAATTATTTGAAAATACTTAGAGAGAAATCTTATTTTTTGTTCAATTTAACATGAAATGCTGGTAAAAAATTCGAAGAGCTTAAACAGACTCGGCGTGCTTTGAATTTATTCGTCGTGTGATTCTTTCATCATAGACAATATATCACTTAATGTTTGTCGAAGACACATTCGCGATATTCTTCAATAAATCTTTTTTCCTGTTCGATCGCTTTCAAATACCACGTCAAAGCGTTTTCTGCGAGGTGATTTATAAATTTACTAAACAAATTTCGAGACACATTCGCGTTGAATTCCTCCATAAAGGCGGCCAAAAACGCGCCCCCATGTCCTTAAAGATCACAGCCTTAAAACTTCCTCTAGCGATGTAATTTGAGGGTACTATGTGTGCAGGACTCGGTGCTTTTGCGATAATATTTAATTTAAATTTATGCCAACATGAATAATTGACGAACCCTACATTTGAAATATTTGCTCTTTTCGTGCTGAATAATAGAAATAGTGAAAAGCGAATCTTTTCAGGATTTCTATCAAAATTAATAATTCTCTACGGATTAAAGTTTTAAAAACGCCCAATTTAATATTTTATGTAAACCATGAAAAAGTTTTTGTTGCGTCCTTTAAAAAAGTCTTTGCGCATTTTATATGTACGTTATGAATATAATATAAATAATATCAAATGTGTTTTTATTAGATGTAAGGCTTAAATATTTCAATACTTATTTGATATCGAACCTGCGTCAAAATAAAACTCTAATTAAGACCTAAGTTGGTATTTTGTTTTTTATGGTCATTCGCTGTTTTACATTGTCAATCGGCTTCCATTTAATTAAAACATGGTATTCTTATTTATTAATAGACTGAATTACTTTTTTCATTTCCAGATAAACGAATAGATTTTATTTGCTTTGTTTTAGAATTTAATTAAATCATGAAAAATTAGCAAGCGTTCGAATTTGATTAATAACATTTATTTTGACGGATATTGTGTAATAGTTTTTAAATACTCTTAGGCGATAGTTAAGTTTTTACAGTAAGCAAATATCGATTTAAAAAAACTACATGAAAATCTATACATTGCTATAGTTTTCAATGTTGATATATCAAACATGGAATCGTATCGTGAATCATGAAAAAGTAATTCATGGCATCTATGAGCTATCCATTATTATTGGATCAACTACATGAAATATGATATTGGTTTGTTCGATTTGGATTCCTCGGCTTAAAATATTTAGGTTTTCATATTCTCCGTTGTTTGGTGTTTTAAAATACTTGTTTAACACTAGGAATATGGTACACATTAATTTTACAAGAATCGTAAATCGAATGTTATTTCTGATAAATCTGCTTCATTCATCATATTATTGCTTTGGTAATTAATATACACTTAAAAAAGCTTATATAATATATACTTAAACCTCTTTTTGTGCGACATTTTTTTGTGCGATTTCGAAGTTATGCGGTTTTTTTTAAATCAATTTTTATTTTTTGTTTAATTTCATAAAGAGTACGTATCAAGATATTTTGGATAAAATAGGAAATAAATCCAGCCAATGCCAGATGTTAGACATCCTTAAATTTAACCAATGATGCAAGACGTTCTTTAAATATTACCAAAAATGTTATTTTTAATTTCCTCATTGTTTCCCTATTTTTTTATTAACTTTTTTTGTGCGATTTTGGATATATTTTATATAGCTGTTTAAAGTTATGCGGTTTTTAAAATCTAAGTCATAGCTTTTTTGTGCGATTTTATGCGGAACGCATCTATCGCACAAAAAAAGGTTTAAGTGCATATAAAAAAAATAACTGTATCTCTGAACATTCTGGATGAGTGTTAGACTCCACAATGCCCATCCATAAAACTCCATGGGGTGGTTGGGGGGGAGCCAACCCTATGTCCGTGGGCAACGTCGGTTTGCTCATCAAACGAACATGAGTTGGGTGAGCAGGTCACCCTGTGCTGCGCACCCATAAAGGGGTGTGTGGAACAGCCGATTACAGTTGTTGGTGGAGACTGTTTCAAAGGCTCACCACTATCTCCAACAGCCTAGGCAAATAGGTAAGAACGGTTTTACGCTGTTCGAATGGCGACTCGTCTCCGTGACTTGGTACTAAGAATGACCGAACCGATACGAGTACCATGGAGAAGCCCCCTTCAAACTGAGGTTGGACTCATGGAGGCAGTGAACCCACGGAAGTAAATCCCTTGAATTTAGCATAACCTTAGTCCCTCCTCCTCCATCGCACTTTCAGGTGCACATGATCTGAAGTTGGTCTTTCCCGCGGAAGCCTCGCCTCTTCTGGAGGGCGTGGAGCAAAAAGGGTGGGTGCTTAGATGCTCCGCGCGTAGCGTTTCTCGTGGGGCTAAATAATCAGTGGAATACACTATTTGTGTGGCTAGTTCGGGGTAACCCGGAATACACCATTCAGCTGTCTGATGTCTGTCGTCTTGTATGTTTGTATGTGCGTTTGTATTGTATACATTCTTATACCATTCATCCAATTGCAATAAAATTTTGGGCAGTTATTGTGCGCATCTCCTTGAATGTTATAAAATTAGTACAAGCTATGTTTTTGTGCACAATTTGTTTTGGGAGACGTTTAGTGGATGCACCATGTTGGCGTATATTGGTCTGGTGAAATGATACGGTGGTTGAGCGCCGCTCACGAGAGAGAGGGACACAGCCGGTCTTTGAGGTGAGAGCGAGCGCGCTCATGCTTGTATTGGCAACTGAAATAAAAACAATATTCGCAATATAAAAATCCACACGTCAACTTTGAATATTTTTTGCAAACTTACATTAAACTTAACCCCTTCAACGTTTTGATTCACTGTTAAAAGTGTCATCCGTAGTGACGCGATCTTTTCGCCTTTTCGACCTTTTCGCGTCATATCCAGTATACGAAAATAGTTAATCATCAAGTTCGAACAAGTCAGTTCCCGGGATGAATCATTCTTACATTTAACGAACACAACACTGCAATCGGACATATCCGTCATTTTCTATTGATGTTTGCTTAACTTTCACAATGCGGATATATTCGTCATACCCACTTTGCATGGACTTTGGTCTTGACGGATATATACGTCATATCCACTTAAGGGGTTAAAGATGTCGCTGCTCAGCTTGGATCGTTTCATAACGGGTAAGTGTTTATAAATTATCGTTTGTTTTTCACACGACAGTTTTATTGCGGGCCTAAAATCGTTTCAATCAATTAGGGCTTTGTTTTTAATAGGAAATTCGAGCATCGATCGTCCGGCATTAAATAATCATCAATTACGTGTATAAAGCTCTGGCGGGGGAGCTCTTAAACTGGATTAAGCATGCATTCTTAATAAGGTTCGGTTAGCAATTTTCCGGACATTGGACACTTGGTCGTCGTTATAAAAACGGGCAGTATTTTTATGACCTCATGGTTCGACTCGATTTCGGAAAATAAATACGGTTTTGTCTTCGGTCACCTTTGTTATTATCGACCTGGGCAATGTGCGCCAGGGCCGACACCATTAATTTTATAACGTACTGAAAAATGTATGTCGGAATAGATTCTATTGCTTTTTTGGTCACGGCGAGATGAAAGAGATTTTTTTTCTCTTTTGAATAGTGCTTGTGTGAGTTTTCGATGAGTTTTTCCTTTGAACGTGGAATAATAATAGTGTTCGCACGTTTCCAGTCGTACTGGTTCACATGTCTGCATCGGGCGAGTCTTCATTTATGCGGAAAAATGACCCTGTACTGCTTTATTTTTAAATTTATAAGCGGACATGGCAATGCAAAGTAAAAAGGACAACCAGAATATCTAATTCACATGCTAATGTTTCTCGAATACATATTGCAAATATGAAATATTCAAAGGAATAGAGTTTTAGCGTCGGGTAAAGTGACCCAATTGTGAGCTCGCCAATTTTTAAGGCATCGTAGGTAAGATTTCAAAAGCGGGCTATACAGTAGTTGTAAAATTTCTTCCCTATGTCCCTTTTTGATCCCCACGCAATAGCGCTGTTAATAGCGACATCTTCCATCTCTCTTCAGGTGCAATGTGTTATTTTAACAGCGCCATCTCTTGTGGCCCTACGGAGACATTGCGCCTGCATACCGACAGATCGCTTCTTGCGCGCGCACCGTTGCCAGTTGGGTAGTGACGTGCAGGAGGCGGGAGTTGGTGGAGCATTCGATTGGCCTTGGCTGCGGGAGGTCGTCCCTCCTGCAGCCAGATCTTTCTCGTATGGAATAAGTAGTTATTTAGAGAAGAGAGTCTTTCTATTCGACGCCCGTCTATTCCCATCCTTTCGTCCAGCAATATCACGACCCGATAGAAGAACGGACCCGTGCGCTAGCGCCGCCATCCCAACGAGCACGTGGGGGCGGGGAACCGTCCGGAGACTCTGCCCTCGAGAGCGTCCCCGCCTCAAAATTACAATATTAATAAAAATCATATTTTTCGCTATTATTTTCATCAAAGTTTGAATATCTCCAACTATTTTAGCCACGAATTGCCTTTGATTTTAGAGAATTTCGTTGTCTTTAATATCACTCACTCATTTAAAATGAATTTTCACTAAAAAGCTATTGAAATTCAATCTGAATGGAGCAGAATGTTAATATTACTCAAAGAAAATTTAATTCGCGCAGTGTCCAATTGTGATTTTTGCCCTGAAAGCTGCAACTATGTGGGGTTGCTTATTTGTTTGTTGAGTTTTATTTGCGCACAGCAAATACCAAAAACATAATATATTTCGAGACTTTCTATTTAGTCCGATATACATTTAATGTACATCTATCTCTGGAGAACGCTTTCATTCTATTCATTCGAATTCAGTTTGCAAAAAAAGTCGATTACTGTCCATTTGAATGAGCTCCGGGCTCAATAAGCATGTTAAACAAAGACATTCTTCTTGAGAATGGCATGAAAGACATTTATCAGACCGCATCATGTCTCTAAAACGCCTCAGGTTTACAAAAAATCTAGTGCCTTTCAACATCCCAACTTGAGATTTTGAGATGCAATATTCCGCGAAGAACTACTCGCGTTGCTCCATTTTCTACAAGAAGTGTGCCTTGAATGCAAAATATTTTGACGTCGGTTATTCCTCAATCACATGCTCTGATGGAGCTATATAGCGAAAAAGGCAGAAAAATAAGTTGTTCATGTCAAACTTAATTGAGATGGTTCTTATGCGGAAAACTTGGCGGAAACGATGCCAAAATCGAAGCGTCTGCATGTGTGTGGAAAGTCGACAATTTTTCTTTCCAATATCCAATTCCATCGCCTCTGGCGTGCAACGTTTACTGTACTTGAACATTTTCATTTGTCAAACAGTAAAAACCTTTTACAGCGAAAAATTCAATCGAAGACTAAATAAAAATGCTCAAAATTCACATCTTAATATATCCACGGGCGTTAATATTAGGCGTATTGTACCCAAATTCCCATAATGGTGGACCATGCCAAACCTTTCATCCAGTTATAATATATGTAAAAGCAACAGCCTCTCAAATTGTGTATATTCTGTAAACAAACTGTTACGATGTTTACATCAGGATTAAGTCCAAAGTATTTAAAATCACTTTTCTGTCTGTTTAGGGCGGATTTATATAACAGAAGTGTATTGAATAACAAACGCAATTGCTGCCTTAAGTGTTCCAAGCACAACATTGAATTGGATTAACAGCTTCAATAATAATCCTAATTCTAAAATAGTACTAAATAAGTATTTTTTTAAATAATATAAATATTTAAATAAATTTAAAAAAATTACTATAAACATATGTGAAAATATATATATATATATATATATTATGAATCCAAGATTATTGTTTGATATATTAATTTTATTTAAAAATTATATGCTAATTTTAAAGGGGTATTCTAGCCTAGAATTTTGAAAAAAATCGACTATTTTTGCATAAAATAAAAAAAATCTCAAAATTTGCCTTTATTTTTTCAGTTTTAATATTTTTTACATAGTTAGAAATAACATTTTGACATAAATCTAGTAGGAGTAATAGAAGATTATATAATAAAAGTTTATACTAAATTAGAAATAAATCAATTAATTAGAACTTGAGATATCATGTCAACCATGTTTAAAAAAATCGAAAAAAATATGTTTAAAGATTTCATTCTCACTAAAATAGTTATAACTCCGTAAATAACAGAAATTTTTGAAATTCCTTTTAAGGATTTATTTTTAACGGTCTAAAATTTGAAATTGTGCAAAATAGAAAAATCTTTTTTTTTTCAAAATTCTAGACTTAAATACTATATTTTTAAAATAATAAATTATCGTCTGAAATGATGTTTACAATTCATAAGCTTCAATTGATATTTGTTTTAGATATTCTCACAATACTTTGTTTATATCACATTAAATACAATAGCTTACGTCTTTCAGAACTTCTCTTTTGCCTTTTATTGAATCAGAATCGCAGTTCTAATTTAGCGAGTATCATAATCGATATGATGATTAAACATATCACACATTTGATGATTATCCTCAAACGACTGTCTGAAAGTCTTATTGGGTGCGATAATAAATATATTTCAGCATTCAAAAATGGCATGAAACTATTCAACGCTTAAATACACTAATGTATACAAATCCATGTTAACATTTGTCTTTGTTCCCGGAGCGTTGATGAGGGTGCGCCCTACAACGGAATATATAAAGAAACACAAACTAAGGGTTGTGAACAATTCACGAAGACAGTTAGAGACATCCAATTATTTATATAGTTGTTTATTAACCTCTAGGCCTTGACTTACCTTCTTCAGCTTTATCTTTGGATGTTTCTTTCGTCCCGTGGGAGAACGAGCCCGGTAGACGACAGTAACATTTTTTCATCCCTACATTTTATCATAAATAAGCATACGCTTATGATAACGCCAACAAGTTTGTTCGATCAATTTTCATAATTAAAGTTGGCAGAAATTTTCCGAGTTTAGTTTTCATGCTCTTGTAAAGATCAACTAGTGTTTGTTTGCAACTTTTGCCCTTAAAATCAACTTGCACGACTTCACGAAGTAATTTAATTTCCGAAGTGAAAAGTTAAAGGTGTTGCCAAAAACCGCCCCCAGTAATCAATATATTTAATATTCGCAAAGAAAACAGGGAATAGGATTTATTTCATTTTATGTAACCTTCTTGGAATTTTGTTATTAATATATTAATAACAAAGCATGGGGTGTTCATAGATGACTGCTTGTAATAACATATAGGATATGGTAATTTATAACAATGTAAATATGTATCAGATCTTCATAGAAACAAAATTGTGGCGAAATTTTACGGCTAAGCTGAATTTGAGAATTGAAAAGAATATATTATTTCGAGATAGGAACAATTTTTTATGCTTTGAATTATCATAAAATATTCACATCTTGCCTCCAGTTATAATTTGATGAAGAAATAGATGGATTTTATCCTGTTAATAAGGAATTGCGCGTATTGCGCACCATGTTCTTTATTGGTGATATATGGGCGTATTCTGTTCACTGTGTGAAGAAGTTTGAGACATTTTGTACTATGATCTATGAAGCCCAAAACTTCTAATATAGTTCTATGATGATTTGGAGCGAATCTAATTCGATTAGTGATGTGTATATGTCCTTATTGAAATTTGAGGTTCTTCCGCCTCAAATTTCATCTTCAGTTGCCTTTACAAAGCCTATAATATCGGTTTTGTAATTGGACATTTACAAGTAGATGTAACTCAACATACACTCAATATTAAACGTTCACGCTTTTAATCAACGACGGTTGAAACTGATTTTTGACTTTGACACCATAATCTAGATTTGAATCATGCCTTTATTAAGTAAATCCAAAAATTATTCCATTCTGCCAACACTTTATCATCTTATGAGTATTGTATGCTATATGTAATTAAAAGGATTTAATAAATGAGTCCTTCATGTACATGAATCATTCTTTAGGTCTTATCATGGGAATATATCCATATTATATTATACAACATAAAGACATCTCAGTTGCGTATATTCTCCTAAAAGGGTTGTCCTTTTGTTAATCAAAATGCCATTATCTCGAAGGAGTATTCGAAATATGTTTTTTTTCTATTTGTCAAATACATAGGGAATTCGAATTTTTGCGATAAATTTATTTCCAGAAGGAAATATAAAAATGATCGAAATAATGGATCCTCGGTTTCTAATACAATAGTTTTGCTGATAGGGAATTCTTGTTTCTTTCGGTCCACTGGTATTTTTACTCGGCTGAAAACGAATTGTTATGTTCATTTTATACAACCATTAAGGCAAACGGCAGTTTCATCAAGTGAAGATGCCACAAAGCTCCCTGTAAATATAGAGATTGAAATCAAATATCTAACAAAATCATTTATTGAAATGAATGTTTAAGATTGGAAAGCTTTCATCTTCAAGGGTATACATTTTCAGCATCATATAAAAATACATCATTATCAGACTTGTGGTAGTAAATCCTTTTGAATAATTCAAGAATGAGGTCTTAAAAAAATCGCTCAACTGCCCTTATAATAATTTATTTCAATATGTCCTTTGCAAATTCAATCCTGATTTCTTATCTATTGCCGACAAATTTGACATAGCTTATGTTTGCATTTAAAAATGTGGTCGCAAACCACTTTTCATAAAGATTGAACTGGGGTTTATATAAAAACCGATATTGTTTAAAACCGGTTTGTTAAAAACTGGTTTCCACCGGTTTTCGCTTTTAAGAAATATATCATTAAAATAACGAATGTATTTTTACACACTCTTCAACATTTATTTCTGCCGCTAGATTAGGATATATCTTTGTTAACCCTTTGAGTAGTGATTTAAAATCATCATAAACTTAGATGCTATGTATTTATATCCGCCACTTATCATCCGTATAAATCCATTTATCTGTCAGAAATAAAAACTAATATTGAAGAAAATACCATTAAAAATTTGAAGCAAAGATTGGCCATAAAAAAAAGAAGGATGTGTTCGGGTCATAATTTGGAGCATTATAATGTTATTTGTTCAGCCTCCAAAAATTATGAAAATGGATATTTTCTCAGAGAAAATATTTCAGGCTTCAATCAAAACAGGTTTAGATTGTTATTTTATGGTGGAAACGCAATATAAATGAATATGATTGTTAATATAGGTATGTATTTTTATCTAAAGGGTTTATTTTTCATCCCCAAAAATTAGCTCGTTATGAACAGATAATACTTTCTTAAGCGTAAAATGCTGTAAAATAATTGTTTCGCAAAGTAATGCCGCTTCAAATTTAACGTGTTATTGTTTACACTGATTATTATTATTTCATACTTTTAAGAGACTGTTGACGGAGAATTAATTTTCAGCGAAAATTTCGCCTTTGCCTAAAACAAGATAGCGAGATTTCTCTCATTACGGCAAAATTCCCCGGCAAATGCTGCGAGATCCTTATCGCGAGAAATAATTCCTAATTAGTTTCAGCGTAAATATGGAGATACTCTCTTTCGCCGTAAATGGAAAGTATAAATAAATTTATTACGTCCCTAACGACCGATGTCTCTTAAATCAGCCCGGGGCGCACGAGAATGCTCAATCAACACGTGAAATTTGAATTTAATTTCAAAACGGAAGAAATCGGTTAACGATCGGGGATTTGTACTTTTGTTCCGGAACCATATAAATTGCAGATCCAACCGTGTGGAATGATACGGACCGGATGGGCTGAAAGGGAAAAAAATGAGGAAAAAATATCTCCCGACAAAACGTTTCATCGGAAGGAAATGGAAAATCCTTCTTTTCTATTAATATTTCCTTTATTTAGAGAAAAGTATGAAGTGGGAGGTTAGACCTTTCGATGTTTTATCTCTGTATTTCTTTTGCGATTAGGTTCTTGAATAAGAAATAAACTCGTAATACAAGAGTGTTGACGTATATAAATAGAAACTTGGTTGTTTAGACAATTCATAAAGCATTTTTGTTTGGATCGCCCATTTTTTCATATCCTTTTATCAAAAACTAAACATAATTTAATACAAGCCTATGAAATCATAATACACACACAGTAGAGGCGGAGCGCTTTATGTGCGTAGCGTATTTGTGATGTATGTGTAATGTTGAGGCGGGGGCGCTATTTATTCCACACAAGAGAGAGAGAGAGAGAGAAAGGTTTAGCTGCAGGAGGGACGACTTCCCGCAGCCAAGGCTAATCGACGACTCTCCCGATTCCCGCCTCTTGCGCATCACTACCCAACCGGCAACGATGCACGCGCAAAAAGCGATCGGTCGGTATGTAGTTGCAATTTCTCCGCAGGGCCACAAGAGATGGCGCTGTTAAAATAACACATTGCACCCGAAGAAAGATGGAAAATGTCGCTGTTAACAGCCCTACTATTTGGGTATAGTAAATCGCCCACGCTACAATATTTTAAAATCTATAAAAGAAGTTTCAGTTTTGCGTGACGTTCATACTAATTTTTCATTCCGAATCTATAAGCGTTTCATTATAAAACATAAAAAATATTGGTCTATGTGAAATCTGAAATTCACTGACTTATAAGGCTATTCTAGCGTAGTGAGAAAATTATACGAAAAATCTGTCAGTTTTCTGATAATTTAGATTAGTGAAATTCGGACAATGATGATCCCAAAACAAAATTGACAGTAGGGTTTTAAGCACAGTACAAGCACCAGGTCAATGTTGGTAATAATATTTCTACACGATTTCGCAACTAATGAGAAGTTTTGAGAACAATCGAAAAAAATACTCAGGTATAAAAAAGGTGTGGATAGCCACAGTGATCCAGTCACAGTTTTATTTCAGTTCAGTTCAGTGTTCCTTCAGTCGTTAGTCAGTTCTGAGCGTATCTATAAAGTGTTCAGTCTTGAGGTCCGACCGATCGTCTTGGCCGCGGAAAGATTTCGTCTCTATTATGGCTTTTACAATTTTGTAACTTTTACAAATTTTTTGTGCGAAAAATTTATTAGCTTGAGACTATTGCAGTATATTATTTCGAATTTAACTGCACAAATAAAAAATATTTTATGTGCAATTACTCGTTAAAAGGATAATCTTGCTAAAATATTTTCAGATTAAGCATAATAATGATTTTTTGCAACATTTAACCTCTTAACTGAGTATGACGAAATATTTCGTCATTCTAAAAAAAAAAGCAAATGTAACGAGTATGACGAAATATTCCATAAAGACCTTTCAAAAATTACCCTCTAGTGGGGGTGAAGAACTATCGACTATTTTAGTTTACTATGAGCATGACAAAAACATCCGTAATCCTATCCTATCAAAATAATTTCCCGTTGTACATACACACTTTTTAACATGCGCATAGCTATAATTCCCGGCTAAGAGGTTAAAAATGTTGAATATTGAAGAGAATCAATTAGAAAGATCTATTTTAGGTTTCTTGTCATAAATACAATCCATTTGCCAATTATTTATGTATCTGTGGAAACGCATTTAAAATTTAAATAATAATAGCCAAATTTTGGATTCTTATTACAAAGATTTTGGCTCAAAACCCGATTGTGAAAAAAAGTTTTCACTATATCAACAAATTTGAGAGATCAAATGTATTGATATTTCCGATCGATTGGGTTTGATTTGGGTTTATCCTGATTTTTTGGATCTGAAAAATAAATATTGAAGCGATTCATAATGTCGCCTTGGTCCCTTTATGAGTGATTGGATTTAGAAACTCTCCTACCTAAAATTCCTATTCAAATAATCCTATCTTAATTTAATCAAAGATGGAAGGCAATGGGAAACTTCCATATAAAATATTTTTCCCAAGAAAAGTATCCCGTAGAGATTGCCTACATCTGATAACGGATAAGGCACTTTAAGAATGCATATATTTTTGTTTGAAAATACATTCATATTATTATTTTTCCATTGGATATTTTCTGTTATGTTTCTTGCAAAGCTATGTCAAAATAACTAAAATGTCTGCTATTTATGCTGGAAAGTGATGCATGTTTGTATTCAAAGTGTGATGTTACGCTTAAAATATTTTTAATGTAAGATTTTCCGAAAGCATACGTCGAAAAATAAATCATCCCTCGCAGCTGTTCGTCGCTCAGAAGCTACGGCTATACATCCTTTATGTTTAATCCAGAAAATTCCTCCTTTTTCACGTTTTCATTCTAAGAACCCCGTTTCATTTGTTTCCTCAAGATTATTGCATTACGTGAGCTGCCCACACGGAGCTTTTCCGAGAGTCCCATTAATTATCCGGTCCTGGTAAACTGGTAGTATAAGTGAAAAATGCCGGGATATAATGAAAAGGTGACACATGGCACACGACTTCTCATGCCCCTTCCACAATTGCTCATCGCCTCTTCTCCGAATCTACCACTCCAGAAGCTCACACATGCTTCCCGGAATTGGCTATTTTTAGAAGTCTTTAAGAAATATTACGCTCGTTTGTTATATTCCATACACGGTCATGCTTCGATATGTCTATGCATTCCGGGACTATTATTTATTTAATAAAATCTTTGCTGGGTTGGCTTGTGGTAGCCAACCGTTAACATTCATAAAATAATGTCAATGTCCTGGAGAATGTAGGGTTCCTCGTAAGCGAATAATTTATTCAAAAATTCACTTTTCCAGCGCTTCGTGAACTCGTGGGACATATGGAAAATATTCAAACTCCCCAGAGTGGTATTTTTGCTGAAAGGAAAATCAAAACGAATATTTCATATTTCATCAATGCCATTTCCTTTTGTTTCCCAGTGCGTTTTTGACGCTATAAGTGATTTTATTTATTCAGAATTGGCAATGTAAACGCCCAATTTACATACGTATATATGTCTAATATTCAAACAAATCTTAGTCAATCAAAGTTGTTCGTTTTGTTTGAGAGGTTCGGTCGAAAAATATATAAAAGCAATTTGATTAAAAATGTGATATCCTTTTTTCCTTGAAGTATGATATTTAGAGAATTTGAATCTCTTCAAATTCTATTAACAGGAATGGATCATATTCATTTTAGCTGGATCGTATATCCACTTCTTTGTGTGTTCGTTATTGAATATTGCATGATCTGCGAACTTTATTTGTGAAAATTCACCCATCCAGCCGCCTGGGTGAACGTATCGAAAGATGTTTTTGCAATTATAATTATAGGGAGCTAATGCAATCAGCAGTGAAGAACAGTGTTGATTCATATTCCATAGAAAATCCAGGTGTGTATTAGATGCGATGATTCCCACTTATAAAAATCCAAAGGGGGGGGGGGGGCAACCCTACGCCCGGGCAACGGTCGAACTCCTGGGGTAATGATATGGAGTAAAGGTCTTGTGCATGCAGCCTCGTCAAACACTGCTGGGATACCCAGCTAACATGCTTTATAACGTATATGAGTGTGTGGAACTGCTACTTCGTGATTAGGTACTACAAATGACCGAACCAATACGAGTACCATGTAGAAGGGGTAGCTTCTGTAGTCCGTCATCTGCTGTATCCCCCTTCAAACTAAGGTTGGACTCGTGGTGGTAGTGACTCCACTTGATAGCGTCCTTTGAATTTAGAACCATACGTTCTTCTTTCTCTAAAGCAACTTGTTTGCATGTGGTTTGTATGTGGGCAGGTAGTCTGGCTTTAGGTGATTCTATTGTTGGAGAGGCTGTTGCGCTCTGCGTCTCTCTCTTCCACTGTCCTCTTTAGCGCTCAGAATCTCTTCTACGTAATCGCGCCAAAAGTCCCAGTTTTTATTGCTTTCCATCATGCTGTGACCATGTAGTCAACGTTGAGCTCGGCTACCTCGAGTGCTTGTTTCTGCAGTTTTCTCTGGAGTACCCAAGCCTCACAGCCATTGATGGTGTGTTCTGCGTCGTAGGTCTTCGCTTGGCAGTGTTGGCACGTTGCGGATGGTTCTTTGCCAATCCGCTTCAGGTACGCACCAAAGCATTCATGCCCAGTGAGCACCTGAGTCAAGCGATAGGTCATTTCACCGTGTTCCCGGACCCTCCGCCGACTTATGACCGGGATAATCTCTCCAGGCATCCCTCAGTTTCTGGTCATGTTCGTTGCGGTTTTTAGTAGGATCTTCGTAGTCCAAGGCCCTCTTTTTTGCCTGGAGGTCTAGCGGGGGTATTCCAGCCATCACCAGCACAGCATCTTCGGACTCAGGGTGCTCCCTGTCACTGGATCCTGGCAAGCTTCTTTCTGTTGGTGTCGCGTCTGAGCGCCTCGTGCCATATCGGGGATCCGTACAGAAGGATCGAGTGTAGTTTGCATGTGATCTGAAGCTGGTCTTCCTGCGGGAGCATCGCCTCCACCGGGAGGGCGTGGAGTAAAAGAGGTAGGCACCGAGGTAGGTAAATAAAAAAATTAAAAAAATAAATGAGAGACTCCTGTGCGGTAGAAGTGAAACTTCTTAACTCATAGTAAAAATTGATTTGATGCATTGTATTTTTTCAAAATTTTAACGGAAATTGTTTGCTAAAAGTTTGCATTGTGTAATATATAATAAAATAGGTACGCTCCTGGTCTAGTGGTTGATTAATGTTACGTATACACAGTAGAAACAGAGCGGCTTAAGCGCGTGTAAGGCTATTATACGAATTGAATAGTTTGTACTATAACGTAGTGAGAAAATTATAGGAAAAGCATATCAGTTTTCTGATTTTTTTTTCTTATTGAGTGGTAGATTTTGCATAGGAATAGTGAAATTCGGATAATGTTGTTCCCAAAATAAAATGGACAATAGGTTTTTAAGAACAACACGTGTGCTAGATCAAAGTTGGTAATAATATTCCTGAAGACGATAAGCGTGATTTCGTAACTAACGAGAAGTTTCGAGAACAATCGAAAACATGTGATGAAAGATTTAGATATAAAAGAGGTGTGGATAGCCACAGTGATCTAGTCGCTAAAGGGTTCAGTCTTGAGGTTCGACCAATCGTCTTGGCCGCGGAAAGATTTAGTCTTTCTAATGGCTTTTACGATTTTGTAACGGTTTATGGTCTCTACCTGTTTATGCGGCTGCGTTTCTGAAACTTCTTGATCCCATATGTAGATCTCAATAAATAGAGGTGATTTATGAAAAATAAAATTGGAAGGTCGAATATTAATATTTTCATCAAGTAGTATTTTTTTGTGCGGAGAATTTATTAAAAGTCACCATGGTGCCTGAGGGCGTCTGTTGGAGACTACTGCAGTGAATTATCTCGAATGTAAGCGCACAAATAAAAATGATTAAAAACCCAAAAAGAATTGTGTATGTAAATCGCAACATTAATTTAAGACGGTTCATTTGAGCGAATTTTTTTTTCATCCCCTCGGGGATTTTTTGAGGAAAAATTGGATACCTAAAGCGCGTAGGAGACCGTGAAACTGCGAATCCCACCGCTAATGCGTCTGTGGCGCAACAGATGGCTCTGTCGGAACGCTTCTCGCTCTCACTCCCAACAACTTCAATTATTTAAGAGCACGACCTTTGACTGAATCATGCATAAAGGGAAACTGCCTAATCAAAGGTGAGGGTGTATTCTGCCTTACACCATCACCAACGAAAACCTATTTTCATTCAAATCCATACACAAGTTCAGTGATGAATGAAAAATTGATGCATTCAGGACTCAGCATCCCTAAATAATAGCTAAAGGATAATTTATCAAAACACCATCATATGTTAATTGTTCGATTAATATTAAGCAGCGTATTGTCGGTCTGTGATCCTTCTCGATTAATTTATTATCAATTTAAAGGGCATGCCCCTGCGATTAAAAATTAATAACCGCCGTTATTCAAAGCCGGGTTCGACGTTCAGCATCGTTATTGAGCTATCAATTTACGTGGCGACATCTGTATTGTGCCCGAGTAGTTAACAAATTGCATGCATTAATATTAACCCTGCAAATACCGTGCGCACAGATCTGCGCGATTCATCACTCTCAACTACATGCACAAAATAATACGCTAAGCTTGTTTTTTTTTTCAAACGTATTTATTTAAAATGTTGCATACAGATGTCGCCGATACAATATTTAAATAAAATATTATTAAAACGGATTAAAACTTGTAAAAAAATATTTATAAAAAATATTTTTTTAAATCGCATAACTTCAAATCACTGTGATAGAATGTATCAAAAATCGCATAAAAGAGTTTATACAAAATTCATATAAATAAAAACACTACATATTTATCTTACAATTGCTTTATTAATGTCTATTTTACTATATCAGCATATATTTATTCGTCATCCTCCATGTGTTGAATTATTTTTTTAAATGAAATCACTGATTGACCTCTTAACGAAGTAAAACACAGAGTTGTGTCCGAGTTCCAATGATTCAGAAGAAAAAAATCTTACACGTTGAGTTTGGAGACAGACAGAGACGGAGAGTGTCTTGCGCACATCATACGATTCCATAGATCGTTAACCCAAATTTATCGACTAATAATGATATGTGAATGATACAATTAATCGATTTCAAGTGTTACTTCAAGGAATGATCGAATATTGTGTGCTATCGATAGTATTTGTTTATTTAAGTACAAGTTTCATACACGCTGCGACGGTCCTGACAGATAAGTGGATTTGTACGGATGATAAATGGCGGACATACAAATATAGGATCTAAGTTTATCACGATTTTAAATTACTTCACTACTCAAAGGGTTAAACTTTGCAACGATTTATTTATCGTTCATTTTTTTACGCACATCGTGACCTTTTTTTTATGCGTCGCACAATCACAATCATCGCACAATGAGTTCATGATTTAAAGCATTATATCAATACAGAATATTCCATTATATATTGTAGACTTACAGTATATCGGTAGTGCCAAAAATACGTGCCGTTCTTGAAATCTGTTTTATAGATGTAGGAAAAAAAATAACACGAGTTTAATCAATAATACAGATATTCTTTCTCTGAATCTATTACAATTTGCCATCTGGCTTAAAATTTTTGAATTTTCCTGTTGTAGAGATTCTCCGATTAGGAGTAAAAAATGAAGAAAGAGAGTTTTTTTTACATCTTTCGTAATTTAATCCCTATTAGTATTTTTTTCGTATCCACGAAAATCCGAAGGAACGAGATTTAAAGCCCATTTAAAGTTCCTAATTTTTTTAATTATATTTTTCGCTTACTTTATGTCTATTAATGAGTTCTGAACGAATTTCGAACGAGTTTCTTCTTCAATCTCTTTAATTGCTTACAATACACGCCTGGAGTAATCAATACATTATTTGGCAGCAATTCAAAATTAACAATCCCTTTAAAATCACATAAAACGCACAATCATCAATTGGTCATCTTTGTTCACCTATTGCTTAAAATATCTGGATTTGTCTCCATTAAATTTCGTAGAAAATCGTTATCCAAAGTGTTATTCGTATCCAAAACGGCATTTATTTTTGGCACAATTGATATATATTTATCGAGATGTTTCAACGTATTGAAATTGAATATACGTAATTTAAATTTCCATAAGATGTCTTTGAGGGAGTATTAATGTCATCTTATTATCTTTACGTTCAGCTCATTTGTTCCATTTGAATAGTAGTCTTTCTTCCTATACCAAATGTGTCGATATCGTCGAGCGAATTGTATGTCGGATTTACAGAAAACACTTGAGTGAGTTGTTAGCTTCAGCATCTTCTGATGGAGTGAACAATTCAAGATCCGGGAAGAGTGTCATTATTTTTGATGCCAGCTCGGAAGGAGGAAGAATAATCTCAACATTTATCTTCGAGACCGAGACACGTTCTTAGGGATAACGGATCATGCCAAACGCATTTGTTTCTGTTTAGCCGAACCTGGCCTAAATAATAGATCCAATTTGCAGCTTCAACATCAAATATTTACTTATCTGATTATTTATTATTTAACTTCGAATATTTCAAGCTTAGCAAAGAGTTAACCCCATCCATATCTTGCAAATATTACTCTAATCATGTGTTCAAGCGAAACATGCTGATTAAATCATAAGAAACTAATTTGGTCGTGTAAGGGCGGATCTTCGTACATTAGTACATAAACAAGGAACTCATATGTATAAAATTATTATCCATATTTCATGCCTTTAAGTAAAAGCGTAAATTAACACGCCGCCCTTAGAAGTCATAACTCCATTTTTGCATCATCATTTTGCTCGTTGGAAACGGCATAAATTTGTGACATCTTTGTGTCAAGTTTTGCAGCGCATAAACTTTGTATAAAGAGAATATTAGATGGCAATATGGTATGCTTGAAGGCTTTTAAGGAAAATTCCGTGGAAATTCCCAACGACGTCTTTCAGGTAAAACATACTCAAACGCGCCTGTATAATATGTGTTCGAATATTTGATGAAGAACGAGGAAAAATCACAACTTGTGAATTAGCAAATATGAAATACGAAGTATTATATTATAATTATTATATATTTACTATATTATATATATTATCATGATGATGATGATGATATTATAATTATTCCATCTGAAAATTAGTCATTAAATCCATATAGATCAAGCTTTGTCTTAATGAATATCAAAAATTTGTATTAAATTATTAATCAACATTGGCAATGTTTTTGATATATTAATATTATATAATAGGATAAAATTATATAAATATTAGAAGTCACCGGGAAATTTAATATCAATGTTGATTGCAACTCGAGAATTTCTCGAGAAATATTTTAAGAAGATTAAATTTGTTTGAATATTTTTGATAAAAACACAACTGCTTCCATTTTTGAAACGCTGCATTGCATATGTTTGATAGGTTTTATTAATGTTGACAGATTTCTTACTTTCAAACTCAAAGAAACAAAAGATACGTCTCGAACTAATTCGTTTCAACATAAAAATATCCATGCTTTCTCAGAAATTTAAAAGACCTTAATAGCTGATCCGACGATAGCGATTTCAGCAAATCACACCTACATTTTATGACGGTTGAAAGATTGTTTAGAATACGATTTTTGTTGAATGGGTCGTTTGTCGGCAAATTGTTTGTAGTTTTAAGCTAAAACAGATGTGTGTTAGTAATTTATTTCAACGATGGAAATATACCAAAAAGAGATCTAAGATGTCCAATTATACTTTATTATTAGTTATTTTCAAAACATTATGATTTATTTAATTACATTCTAAGATAATAATATTTATATGTAATACTTGACTGTTTTATATACATTTTTTGTTTGTAAAAATTCCTCGAGAGCTCTCGAGAAATTTGTGGAATGAAAACAACCAAGAAATCAGAATCCCTAATTGCAATCTTTACTAATTCTTGGGTCAAGTATAAGATGCATCCATACAATTTTTCGTTTTTTAAATTATATAACCTCTCTTCATCTATCTGGTAACATTTTAATGCTTCTATCATAAAACATCACGGGCTTTGAACTAAAATATTCCAAAAGTCCATTTTTGACTTCATGTTTTTTTTCGTAATTTTTTCCATCCAAATAATGCTGCATAGATCTAAAAAATTCGACGGAGCGATGTCTGGAAAATAAAAAGGATGTCATATTGTCTTCCATCCAATGCTGTATATTTTTTCCTGCGTTATTGTCGGCGTATGGTGGCGAGTATGAAAGAGAGAGGGTCGTTCTTTTTGTATTTCCGCCGCTAAATGATCACATTATTCACAATAAAGTACACTTGTGTCTATTTTTATGCGATTTTGAAGTTATGCGGTTTTCAAAAATAATGGAACTTATTCATAATTTTTCTATAGAGTACAAAGCTTTTTTTGTGCGAATGCGCATAAATTCTATGTAGTCTTTTTATGCGGATTTTTTTATATGCGACTCCCCGTGGAATGTATCTATCGCATAAAAACAGACCCAATTGTATTTCATTTATTCTTGTGTCCAAGTGTTTCAAAACTAATGATACCTTTGCAGTCCTACCGAATAGACAAAAAAAAATGTTGTCAGACTGGAGTGAGGCGTCATGTTGGCTACCTGATCCTTTGATAGCCATTGATTTTTGCGTCCATAATTAGAGTAAAGAACCCATTTCTCATCTCCAGTTATTAAATTGCCCAAAAACGGCGTTTTGGATTCCATTTATAGGAGTTGTTCCCGTGCGTAAATGCGGTCGCCCAGGATCAAAATTTCCAGATCGAAATTTTTGGAACCAATTTTGACATTTGCAAACACTTAAAATATCTCCCATTAGATCGCAAATATTTTCAACGGGCAGATCTGTCTAAAGAATAGATAAAACACATTAAGCGCTCGATCTTTGCTAAGAAAGTCAATAGCTGAAGCCTTGGCAAGTTTGAAAAATCCGTTCGAATCCGCATTCGAAAAGGAAAATTTTAGCTCATAATGAATTATTTCAGTTATTTCGTCGATATTTCTGCAAACTTTCGCCAAAAATGAAGCACTCAGTCTCGAAAGAATGCCTTTCAATAAAATATTGCGGTTTTAACTCGGCGAGGTAATGTTTACGGGGAATACCACGAAGCGCACTCTTGCGGCTTTTTACCGACCATTTGCGGGTGGAAATTCGCAATAGCTGAGTGGTCATTAATTTTTCAGCTCATTTTGAGTAACTTTTTTTTTCTCAAGGTCAATCAGAAACGGGGTTGTAGGATGGGGTTCGTTGTGGCACTTTAGAGTGGTGGATTTTAATTATTTTCCCTTCCCTTGGAGTGATGACACTTTTAGAGTCGGAAATGTCAAACAATTAAGGTGATGTGTTGAATCTACATTTCTTTTTGTTGCTATTTAAATATAAATAGAATAAAAGAAGTATTTTCTTATTGTTCTTATATAAAATATTAATTATATTCAGAACAAAAGGATTACAGAGAAGATGAAAATTTTTCGTGGATCATTGTTTGGTGACTACTGTTTTAATCCACGATTTTGGTATTCATTATCAGTATTTTTGTTATCATCCAGACAAATGGAACAAAACCTTTTTAATGTCCACTAATCTGCAATCATCGTTCGATTAGGTTCTATATATAAAACCAATTAGACAAGGGCAAATTTTATGAAAGCGATTTTCTCTTTGTTAAATCATTTTACTATTGTAATGCAAAAATATGTTATGATGCGATAAAACTAATCGCATATTTTTAAATGGAAATATTAAATCATTTTTCAAATTGTAACAAACAACTTACATACATTTTATGTTTCAATATTTATTTAGGATTACAATAGCTTCCGATAACTTATTTCTTTGAGAATTCCCAGAAATTTGATATAATATAATATTTTCCACAGATTCTAAAAATATCATATGGGAAGGTTTTGCTGTTTTTAATAACATAATTGTGTAGAAAATTCTTGGAGTTAAATGTGAATTAAATTATTACAAAATGAAAATATCCATGAAATTAGTATCTTTTAGGAATCCCCAAAGAAGAGTTTCCAATCATTTGATATTATCCCATTCAGGAGCTTAAGGAAGAATATTCAAACAATGACTCGCATTGTATAGTTTCTCAAAGATTATAATAAGATCAATTGTAATGGTTTTTGTATACAAAAGCAGTATTTCAATATGGATAAAATTGAAAAAAAATATATATTTATAAACGAGCAAAATGTATGTAAATTGTGCTGAAAATAGCTTTTCCATGAAAAATATGACGGAATAATGCCTTATTTTTTGTCGAGCCATGGATGCTGGTCTTCACACTTTATCTGCATAGAAAATCACCACAGCAAAAAGAGTTTTTCGCAGGGGTGTCCAAGTGAAAAAAATTCTCATCCGGACGCCGGTCGCACTCAAAGGTAGCCGCAACACTCCATATATTCAAACTGCGCGATATAAGGGCTGTAAAATTGTATTAAAGGGTGGCAGATCGTGAACGAAGCGCTGAATGTCGGGTAGCATTTTAAAAAATTCATAAGTCGAATAAAGTATTTTATGGCCGGGAATAAAATAAGTTTATGACCTTGCGTGACGGTGTCTGTAAAGCCAACCCTGGAGGATCTCCCCGGAGGATCGAGTTGGCAAGAATTGAGGTTAAAGACTGCGGGCCGATCTTTCAAACTTTCCCAAGTATGTCCTGAATTTGCGTTGGTAATCCGGAGGACTGTTAATTATTTTAAATTAGCTGGGGTTGAATTAAGTACTCTTGAATGTACATAATAAAGCAAAGTGACACTTTGAAACTTGTGATTTAACCGGGAAATGATTTAAATGAGAGATTGTCATAATTTGATTGTTTTCATAAGAATTTTAATAAAGTTCGCCGTCACTATTACATTAATGGTATGAGTTGATATTTCAAAAATAAAATTATACGGTATAGAAACTATGATCACAGTATTTTTATATAGTGAACAATTAACAGCATTTAATGAAAAGCCTAAAATTCTGGAAGTAAATTCTAAAATAAAAGTAAATTCTGGACAAAGTAGACGAACGATCCTGTATGACAATATTAAGCAGGATGCAACCACAATTATGAAAAATACAATATTATAACTTATATGAGAAGTTTTGCTTCATCCAGCTTTTTAATCGGGTTTGGCTCTAATATATTTTAAAAATCATATTATTTTAATACAAATCAATCTGATACAATTACAAATTCATTACATATTGTCAAAGTTATAATCCATTTTCATTTGTAGCGTGGGCGATTTACCATCCCCACGTATTAGCGCTGTTAACAGCGACATCTTCCATCTCTCTTCAGGTGCAATGTGTTATTTTAACAGCGCCATCTCTTGTGGCCCTACGGAGACATTGCACTTGCATACCGATTGATCGCTTCTTGCGCGTGTACCAATGCCGGTTGGGTAGTGACGCGCAGGAGGCGGGAGTCGGGGGAGTCGTCGGTTAACCTTGGCTGCGGGAGGTCGTCCCTCCTGCGGTCAGATCTCTCTTTATCGTGTGGAATAAATAGTTAATTAGAGAAGAGAGTATTTCTATTCGACGCCCGTCTATGTAAGATTCAAATGCTGTTTATATGCGTATTTCGGGGAGTATCGGTAGACGCGGGAGATGCATATGTGTGCCTTTAGTCATGGGGTTTATAAACAATGTTTTTTAGGAGTTAAGGATATTTTTTGCTATGCTTCACATATAGATCCTATATATTAATTATGCAATTGGATTTCTTTGTATAGGGACGTGCCCTATTCCGTGGATCACACGGTCCCCAGATCTGACACCACTGGAATTCTTCGTCACCGGAATTCAATACTTCGACAACCCTGACACTTAGGGCATAGGGCCTATGTGTCAGGTAAATAAATACATAGATTCAATCATTATATTACATATTGTATATTATGAAATATATTTTTATCATACAGTGAAAATATTCTCTTTTTTTTAGAAAATACCTACTAATTAAAAAGTTAGAGCATTTTCCCTAATATTATAAATTTTCATAAATACGCCCTGTGTCGGGCGAAAGACAATGCTATACGTAACCCGGCGGGAACGTGTTAAGGATTTTTTTTTGTTTTACGATATACAATAACCTATTTTTTTAAAAATAAACGCAAATGCCTGATACCGTTGAATGTATAAACATGAATTGCATTAAATTGCGGGGAAGCTTAAATTTTTAATGCTTTTTTAGTATGTCATTCTTGATAGCCAAACAAATAAATTTTATGAAGCTTTCGTGGCCTCATATTTTAAAACCGGACATTGCATACATTAAAGCATAATAAATTATTAATAAGCAGTGTTTCACAACATGATTTTTTGCGTATTTTGACTGCCAACGTATTTGGAGATTTTTGAAATTGCATAAAAAGTAGTCGTAGCATATGTATATATGCCACATGTTGTCCTGCGGGATCATTTACGGATTTTGAGCACTTCTTTTTCAGGAATAAAACAGTTTTTTATAAGGAATTCTAACCAATACGTCCCAAAATTGATTCAGTAACGTAGCAAATATCATTCAATCGGCAGCCCTGATTACCTCTGTTGGATTTATTATTTAGGTATTAAAAAACATGTTTTTCCTCCGAAAAAACATAGCGACCCACCGGTGAGAAGCTGTCGCTTAAGTGGTTAAAATATATCATTTTGATAAACGTTGAAAGTCACCTGAATTAATTGAAGGTATCGTGTTATTTATGTATTCGTAAATGGAAATGCTTCGCGTTTTGTTACCCCTTTGACGTTTTACATTTTAAATATACGAATTCTAAATTAGTTTTCGTGTTTTTTCGAGGAAATTCTCACCGGGGCTAATTAATATATCGGTTGACACACATGATATAATCGAACTGAAAATATTACACGCGCAAAACTCTATGTTAATTTGTATGACTGAAGTGATCTGATGTTCTTGATGTGAATACATTTTGCATAGTTGCCAAGGTAATTAGAATCTAAATCTAATATCGCTTTGATGAAGTGACTTGAATGCATTCTGCAAATGTTCGTCTATCCGATTAGGATTGAATGGCCATCTCCAATTATTGCTCCAATGCAGATAATTCTGATTGAACGAAATAATCGAGGATGCATGTTAATATCCGTGTTTAAAATAAATGATTGCCATTGTTGTATATAGTTATGGAGTTTCATTCATCGTGGGTCTTCATCGTCTATTTGATGTGGTATATTGGCTTTCGAATCGTCAAATATAGTTGAAGTATACGAGGAAATATTTTATTTGAGCGTGAGCGTATTTATGAAACTGTATACTATTTGCTTTGACAAAATACCACAAATCTAAATAGTTTAGTTTCGAATGTACTGTACAGAAGCAAAATGCCACATATGTGTACCATTAACCATTCCACGTATGTAATGAAATAATTTGCGAAACGAATTAGCTTCCATTAAATTTTCAGACTTAAAAATTATAAATTTTAAAAGCATCATTGAGGATTTGTTTGAATTGCGCGCGAAAATTTCAAATTCAATTTCTCTTCCGATTAATTTTAGAATGTTTTTATATTGCTCCTAATGAGAAACCGATATCTTTAATTACCCACCTTTATTTATATATTTACCAAAATGAAGCCACATCATTCTCTGGCACATTTCTTCAGAAATCTCTTCTATAAAATATCATCTTCAATCGACTGTCTTCCCCACTTAAATTGCTTATTTCAAAATTTAAACTTGTAAGCGTTCAAGTGCAAGATAAGCTCTCATTTGAAATAAGGTCATCCTAATAGTTACATTATATCGAAAGAGGAAATTCATGTAAAATATCACGATAAGTCCTAATACAGCAGACCCGTGATAATCCGGTCCCAGTCTAATCCGGCGCCCCCTGTAATCCGATATTCTAATATAAGCATAGTATAATGATAAAGTTTTGTTAATAAAAAAATGTTAAACGTTTGATTTTGGATAGCTTAAATTGCAGTGAATCTTTTTGTAACTTGGCAAGGAAGTACGGCATAGGATGATCCACAATTTACAATACGAAAAAGAACCGCAAGAACATTCAAAAGTTCGCCTTCATCATTGATTGTGGGTCAGCCAAGAGGCAAACTTTCAAGAAAGCTAAAGGTGGAGGAACCTTTGTATATGTGGTTTCTTCAGGAAATAAAAAGGCATATACGTATTTCTGGGCACATATTGGCTATGAAAGCAAAGTTATTTATAGGGAGATAATCTAATAATAGGTTTTAATTATATTATTATAACTGCTATGGCGTTGATTCTATAATATGAAATCCTGTATTGCCTATCCTTAAATATATCATTTTCACAATTTTTCGGATTACGAGTACTTCTTTCCAAAGAGATTCGGACTAGAAGGGGTCGGGGGCAGTGCTCTATAGTCCGACAATTTGGACAACTCGACACTGCCTTGAAAAAAGGCTGTCGGATTACCGCGGGTCTGCTGTATACATTTTTTTCAACGTACTTTACAAATATGAATAATTTTAAAGATCAGATTGAATGTGGGTTCATACATTGAAATTATAATAATATCTACTTATATATGTATCCTGGCATATGTGTTTCTGTGGGAACACATGGAAATTAAAAATCAGGCCTTTGAACAGATGTATTTTTCATTTAATCAAAAGTAAAATAACTTAATTAACATATACCAACACAAAAATCGACCAAACTCTCTTTCGCATAAAATATATGCTTAAAACTATTTTTGTGCGGTAGATGCGTTCCGTGGAAAATCGCACAAAAAGAGATGCGTTCCATGGATTTTAAAAACCGCAAACTTTGAAACAGCTGTATAAAATATAGAAAACATTAAGGAAATTAAAAAATAATATTTTTGATAACATTTAAAGAACATCATTGGTATTTTTTTTAAGGATGTCGGATATCTGGTATCTCAAATGCCAGACATCGACTAAAGAAATACCAAATATTTTAATTACAAAATGTCATCGCTGTATGATAATTTTTGTTGCGATTTTAGATATGACTCAAAATCGCTCTCTTCTTCGGAAGAAATAGTATACCCAGTATGAATATCATCATTGTTCTGTGTAGATTTTCTCTTTCTAAAAATATAATTCATATTCAGCAAAAAAATCACAAAATGGCGATTGCTTAAAAAAATTCAGTCAATCATTTTTGGTTTTAACTTGTCAGTTTTAATTTTTTTAAATAATATCTCGATATGTACTCTTAAAAAAATGATTTTAAAATAACCGCATAACTTTGAAATCGCACAAAAAAAGTCGCACAAAAAGAGGTTTGAGGGTATATCGAACCGATAAAACCGATATTATTGTGTTTTTTCCATAGGAACGCTTAAAATTATATGGGCATGAATCAAGGTGTAGTATTCTATAAAATAATTGATCGCCACACTTTTACATTTTTCTGAGCAATAATCATTTATGTGTCTATTATCTTGTCGTTATTTTTAAGCAATCTCACATTCGTTTTTATTGATTTTTCTCTAGCACCCAAATAGCAAATGTCTTGTCATTTGTGATATTTTCGAAGCGAGTTTGGATGTAAGTCGGTAGTCTGACATTGAATAATAATATTTTATGATGAAGATGTAACAAGGTACCAACATCCGAGATTGTATTCATATTTACGGAAAATCAAATATGCCTAGCACCCCTCGTGAGGCAGATAGAAAGTCGAGTCGCACAAAAAAGCTCTCACCTGCCGCCATCCAGGGCCTCAAAATTGTAAATTTCCGAGGCAAGAACTTTGGGCTCGTTTATTTTTGTTCCCTTTAATCGCAGTCGAATGGTTCACGCAATCGCAGTTCTGGGAATTGGAAAACTCCTTTGAAAGCTTCATTTCTGTTTATATACACACTGGAGCATTTTCGGATTCTATTTTCCCTCCATGTTTGTTCTTCGTTTTTTGAGTATCTTTCGGCGCTAACAAGTTTACAACTTAAGCTTGCGGATCGGTTGGAAATAGCTATCGTTTTTAAGCGGTGTACGGTCATCTAGCGAAAGTTTTCTACACACATTTCCTGGCAGATTTTCGAAAAAGGTTTCAAAGAAGCTAATTTTTCGTATACATGACGAAGGGAACTTGGGTCGAACGGAAATAATGATCTTGAAACTGCTGATTTTATTAATATTTCCACCCTCTAATCTTCCACATAGCACCGGCGACATTTGAAAAATAAATTCCGAAGGTTTAGTGGCGATGGAATTTGGGGGTGGTATATTCGGATGAGAACATGCATGGTTGCCCAACCCAGATTTGCGGCCTCTGTGGGGTGTGAAATAACCTTATCGTTCATCACCAGAGATTTATATGCAAATTAATACACTTTAATATATCTTCAACTATAATAGTTATAAATCATGCCATGAACACCATCATTTCTCGACGCTCTACAATCATAATATTTTGATATAAATAATTATGTGCTTGTTGATTTTCTACTTTATGTTATTAGCAATTAGTAAAACTTCATAGCGGAATAAAATTACTTTGACTGGGATTAAATAGATCAGTTTTTGGACTACTTCTTGAAAGTTTCTAATCGTGTTTGCGGAAAAAAATCATTGCAATTACAATTTTTTTCACCAAAAAATATTTATTCTAGATTAAATTACCTTAACGAATAAAGCTTTTGGTAGACTTCTCAAGCCTTGCGTTGTCTTCGTCGCTGTGACGTTCGACACGTTGTTCCACTACAAAAATTGTACCGACAGGTTACTTGGGTACGAAGCAATTCCGTAATATTATATTTTTTCGAAGATATATAGTTTTTTATAGTTAAAATATTTGGCCAATAATAAGAAAATGTCCTTGTTTAGTAGTGATTAGTAGTCATGACAAAGACACATATGTAACGCTAATGTTACAATAGTATTCATTGAAATTATATTTTTTTCACATCCATGCATTAAAATTTAATATCGTAACGACTTAAAACATTTTCATTTTTGGAAAACTGGTCAGTTTTCAGAGGGAGCGTCAACTGAATTTATCACACCGCTTTTTGTCCAAAACCCGACTGTGTAATTGGATTTCTTCGGGAGCATGTAGCGTTAAACTTGCATCCAGGCACAATTTAATTGCATAATGCGAAAGCTGGTAATTTCTGCAAAAAATGTGTAAAACCGAGCGTTTGTCCAAAAGCATGCTATTTGATCCGACAGTGTAATTAAATCATTCGGGACGTGAAGTTTTTCACAGTTTCCATTTAAAAATCGCCCACAAACAAGCTCGTAGCTCTATCCAGAGTGATATACAAACAAAGTGAATATGTATTATTTTTAGGCCATTCGACTATTTTTAGAAAAGGCAGATTACATTTTTTCTGATAGTAAATTTGCACACATGAATTCCAGTAATTGCATTCTGCTAAAGCTTGTGTGGTTTTAATTGGCGTCAATTTATTATCTGCATTTGTATTTCATAAGCATAGTCGATTTGGCCGTCAAATCGAAAAAAAAAACGATTTGCATATATAAAAGCAAAATTATGATCTGTAGTTACATTTATGAACTAATTAAAAATCATATTTCGAATCGAAGTTAAGAGATATTTTTCTTCTTAAATCTTGTATATTGTACATATTTACTTCTTGATTTGAATTTAGTCAGTGCTTATCGTAAATGTCAGTTTCCACTTTGTCTGATTGATCGTCTGTCTTGTTGCTGATCAATATCTTTTGAAGCATTGATTTGAACCACATTGCATATCCTCTGGATTGTGTATTTTACTTTGTTTGTCTATTAATCAGACAGTTTATGTTGCAAATTGACTCAGTGAATGTTTAAGGAATTATACTATCAACTTCATCAATTGCAACTATTCAAATTTAAACAATATTATGTAAATTCAACGAACCATGCTTAAAAAAGTGGCTCATCGTCATTGGAGTCTCGCGACTGGGATCTCTCTCTCTTGGGTGTGGGTATTAGAGATTACACTATCCAAGTCATACGATTAATACTGAGTGTAATCCCTTACTCCAGGAATTACCTGCGCTATAAATTTACGAAGTGACAGCGCTGTTTAGGATGCATTTTCAACTAGGGAGTCCAATCCCGAGCCAAAATTTCGATCCCGGAATTTCGGGATTGAATAAGACGATCCCGGGATCGGGATTTTTAATAGTTTTTCAATAGTAATAATTTAGCTGGAAATTTCCGATTTCCCGACAAATTATTTATTTCTGTTGCAGCAGATGAATATTTTTATATTATAATACTTTTATGTAATTCGTAAGTATATTACGGAGTTATACAAAAATTCTCAATCCCGTATCTATTATATTTCATATCGATATTCCCATGATTAGAGTCGAGGTGTAGTAAATACATCACCGGTAGGGAAAGCTTAATATAACAATTTGAAAAACATATATGTACTGTATATATGTATTCATAGATTAGACAGTTACTGGCCCTAGGCACCGCTTAAAATCGCCAATTAGTAATTACGCCACTGTTTCCAAGCGTCCAGATTTCGGTGAGAATGTCTCGATTTAGTAGCCTTCAACATGCTGGTAACGTATACGATTCCTGTTATATAAAAATTTCAATCCTGAATTTTTCGGCACTACGTTTACTAATCCCGGGATTCATGAGCACCTAAAAGTGTCCGGGATCCCGGGATTGGATTCCCCTTTCTCAACGATTCATATCAGTTGCAATTCGCTGCTTGCTTGTCGACTTGGTAGCAGGACATATATTCCTTATCAGAGTCGCAGTAGTAAGTCAGAAAGAGAGTGAGAATCATTTCTAGTCTCCACTGTATATGAGTGTGTCTATATTCAAAACTGTTCATATGGTTTTCAAACGTACCTTTTCGCTTCGTTTTTTGTCGAATCGCATCCATTTTTATAAAGAAAGTATTTGTATTATATTTGATAAATAATATATAAATATAAATTTTAAGAAAGAAAGAGTAAGACACAAAATAGAAAAAGCATTTGAACAGTTTTGTTCAGTACTTTGTCGTGCCACTTTTTGCGTCAATTATGAATTATAATCGACTAGGCATCGAGAAAATGAGCTTCAGACATTGTTCTATAGTGACGTTGTCCTATTCTATCCTAAAGATCCGCACAAGAAGACGCTTGGGTTGGATATCTACCCAACGGCACACTTGACTTGATACCAAAACTTCTCGATTGAATTCAAGTCCAGAGACCGATCAGGCCAAGGGAGGACTTCCAAATTATTCTCTTCCAGCCACTTTTTGACGAAACAGGCAGTGGGACTATTAGAGTGCAGTAACCGGGACAGTTAGTTGAGTTGACTTGCTCTCGAGACTTTTTCCAGCCTTGAACCAGATCCATTGCAAATCATCCGATAGGATACGGTTGACCTTCATTTCATCTGACCAGATAACCCATTTCCAATCCTCTAAAGTCCAGTTGATGTAGGTTTTTGCATATTCTTGTCTCTTCCGGCAATGGTGCAAAGTTAGAAGTTACTTTTTACCTTTTTTAATGTAGAGATCCAGCGAGAGCAGCAATTTGAAATTGTCATTCGACTGACGTCGACTTGGAGACATTACTTGACTTGAATCGTAATCTGCACGACGTTATCACTTGAAGGATGCTGTGCTCTGTCAGCTTTCGCGGTCTTCTTATTTTGTGTGCGTGTTGGAACACATCAGGGTTTCGACTTGTTTTTTTCTTGCTATTCCTGAGAGGCTTCATCGACCCGAGGGCTGGGAAAAAAATATTCTTAGTTGGGTAATCTTCTCTTAAATTTACGGCGGTAATTAGAAAATCGCTTAGGCTTAGCCGGTGAGTTTTGACAGTGAAGCCTGTGTGCACAAAACTGTTCAAATGCTTTTTTCTATTTTTTTTCTTTCAATAAAATTCAAACTTATACATTATTAAATATATTAGAAATGCTATCTTTTAAAGTAGCGCCCCTATTTTATTATGTATTACACAAACCCACCGAATTTTTTTAGTTAAAAAAGACATTGATACTACACAATTCAATTGCATATTTATAAATAAATGGATTGTAATAGTGTTTATATAAGTTAAATGTCATTTATTTTAAATTGCGCCCACTTTCATCATCATAAAGGTCATCTATTAAATATGGCTCACTATCCGCCCATTTCCCACTTAGATAAGGCATTGCGAAATGTTATTATCATCAGTCGTTTTGTCGCATGGATGCGGATTTTACTATGTGGTTAGTAATGAAATCATGTGTTGAGGAGATAAGAGAGTAATGTTTTCTGAATTCTTATCATTCGGCGACGTGTTATCTGAAAATATGTTAATCACAACGTGCTTTTGGATTTTTCCCGCAACACTTTAACACGCGGTAGCAGAGCGCGCCCACGTTTTTATTCCTACGGCATCGATGATGATATGACAAATTCTTTCGATGATGATTTTACTATGAAGATTAGAATCCAATTAATTTTCAACTGCAGTTCTATATTCGAACGAAGCTGATGAACGGGACATAATAGAAATCGATATTTTATACCCAAGGCTACAAATAAATAATTAATAAAGGAAATTGGTCATACAATTACATTTTTTGGCACAATTAACATTGATTTATTGAGATATTTGCAAAATTATTTGTAATTTGAGGATATTATTTTCTACCTTTATGCACATATTTTCTGCTATTGAGCCAATATATTCCATTATGGAACACCATATGCTCTATTAACTGTCAATTAATATTTCAAAATAAGCCAACAAACAAAATGATTAAAAAAATGGGGGCAGGTTTCAACATTATGGATACAAAGTTGGTTACAATTAGATATGCAATTATTGCCTTAAGCGAAATTAATATCATAATTACATTTGGAAAAAAACATGTGTTCAATGTGTAATATCAGTGCTGTGTGATATTAACAACCTGTTGATATACAACTTTTTTATATTTAGATACTTCGTCCGTTGGTCTTGCCACATGACCTACCGGCTGCAAATTCAATGAGTGGCCATTTATTATATTAAAAGATTTCATTTCAATTAAAGCATTCCTAGGGCCGTAACTAGGGGGTGGCAATGCAGGCGCCCGCCACGGGCGCAAAACTCAGGATACCGACCCGCTCGAGAGTTGCGAATGGTTTTTATTTTACTCAACTACTCTCCGATCGCGAGCCGCTCGTTCGTTATATTAGCGATCCGAAAAGCGGACCGATTGAGCATACAAATCTTATGGCCACTCCGTCCTCTTTTAGGGCTTTTTGCGGCATTTTCTATAATCTGTACGATCACGAAAGCAACGTAGTGTCTATACACTTTCTATCATAGTATTTTTTTTTTACAACAGTAACCGCCATCTATACATTTGGTCGGGTATTTTTGGGAGTATTTTTATATATTATTTTAAATCCAACATTATAATTTAATATATTGCATTTAAAATTTAGTGAGTATAAAGCATTCCAATTAGTGAGTATAGAAGGCTACATGCGAACTGGACAATAATCATCTTGTTAAATATGTTCGTATCAGTTCGAGGGGAGGGCAATCAATTAAAATCTTCCCATTATTAACTAGAAACCTAAAATTTTGATAGCCAAAAATTGCTTTATGATGTCCTGGGCCTACCAAATTTTATTAATGGTTTGAAGATTGAAGCTTAACTTATTAATTCTAACAGATCTTCTGTCTCTGATTTTTTCGATGTTGTTCCGATGGATTCTATGTTGAGTATGAATTGATATGTTTATATTTAGCGTAGATTTTGACCGTTTGAAAATAAATATGTTGATAAATCTTTACATTAGTTCTGACTGTAGTTCAGCGTCTATGTATCGTCACGTCGCACTTTTGGCGGACATTTTTCGCAAAAATTGACAGACAGATTTAAATTTAAATTCACATCATATTGCAATTTTATATTTGTTATAATTGTGTGCAAAAGTGCTAATCATCTAATAAAAATGATTATATATTCGAATTAAACATTAATAAAATGCAACTCAATCATCTTAGGTTCAAATCGATAGAATGTGTGAATTTAGCATTTGAGGCAATTTAAGTTTGAGGCTCCCTGAACCCATTTAATATTTAGCTTGGAAGAAATTCCCATAACCAGCCCTCGATATGCGCGATTTCTTATTACGATTTCACTTAAAGATAAACTTATTCTTTAGCGATTTCTTTAATCCGTTGAATTACGCGGAGGGTCAAAAACGTTTTTAGGGCCTGTGGGTAAAACCACCGCTGCTGCAAAAATTTTCATCACTAGATAAACAGGTAGATTTGGCTTTTCAGAAGCCCTTGGCGTATTTTAAGTTTGAAGCCCACTAGACCCCATTCGATTTTTCGACCTGGGACAAATAATATTCAACTCCCGCAAAATAAAACCGTGTATTTCAGGGGATGAAAATATCATTTGAATTACGCGATGGGTCAAAAATTACATGAGGCCCCCTAAACATTTTTGGTGTAAAAATCAGTAGGACATCCAATTCCACGAACGCGTATTTTACAATTTTTTCAGTTATTTTCTACTAAAGAATTGATTAAAAAATTATTAATAAGTCCATTTGTTTAATGTAAAAATGAATTTGAAGGCGAAAGAATTTTATTTATTTAAGAAAAGTTCAAAAAACTCAAATATTGTTTTGAAAATATGCCCGAAGTAACATTAAAGTATAGAGTATTTCGTCATTTAGTCTGGATCTGATTTTAGAAGCCAGGCAACTTGCTGCTGAAAATGCACGCTCAGCCTCCACACTCTTTGGAGGTATCATCATCACACATTTAAATGCTATTTCGAGTTGATGACCGTGTGTGTCCCCATTATCGTATAATTCCATCGATTTGACTGATACAATTTCTATCTGCTGAGACACGGACTAAAACTCGCAAAATTTCTGATATCCCGACAAATTATTTATTTCCGTCGCTGTAGATGAATACTTGTATACTGCAATACTTTTATGTGATTTGTAATTATATTATAGAGGAGAACAAAAATTCTGAACCCCGTATCTATTATATTTCATATCGATATTCCCATTATTAGAGTCAAGGTGTAGTAAATACATCACCGGTAGGGAAAGGTTAATATAACAATTTGAAAAATATACATGCACTGTATATATGTATACATAGATTAGATAGATACTGCCCTTAAGCGCCGCCTAAGCTAGATAAAAATTTCAATCCTGAATTTTTCGAGATTGCGTTTAGTAGTCCCGGGATTCATGAGCATCTAAAACTGTCCATGATCCCGGGATTGGATTCCCTAGTAAGAACGTTATTGGTGCAAGTTAATATGTGTTAACAAACTACACTTGTACAAATTTTGTTTGGGTGCCTAATGTTCTATAGCATTTTGTTTCTATAGTGTTATCCCTATCTCGATGCTATATAAGGGTTGACTTCTAATTTTTTTGTATCGGAATGCGTTTGTCCGTATTTCGACTTGATTTTGACACTCATTTTAATGCATTTTAAACGCATTTGATAATTTTATATCGACATATTTTGTATATGTTAACATCACATTATCTCAGTTGATTATAATAGATAATGTTGTATTTTTTAGTTGGGTCTAATTCATGCCCGAAATGCTGTCCGATTGTACTAAACAAAAAATAATGAATATATATTTCTATTTCCGTCATTGATGGGTTAACAAAGAGTTATTTTTAGCCGTACGATAGTTGAGACGCGCCGCCTGCTTGAGAAATGCTATAAACGGAATAAGAATTACGTTTAAGGTTTGACCTTGATATAAATCTGTGTTGATTTTCCCACGCCATTGGATAAGTGTATCGAAATGGGGTGCCGGTCATATTCGTTACGTAAATAATGTTTTGTTTACGCGGCGCGAGCGTATTGTAATGTGCAGCGGCTCGCGATGAAGTCACATCTGGCGTGTAAAACACCTCGAGCCGCTAGCCCGTGACATTCCTAGCTTCCCCTCTCCAGCCGCTGCTCCGACATAAAGGCACTTCTACACAATCACATAGGAGCATTCACCTCGTTATTCATTAAAAAACAAATGTATCATCACTCTTGACTCAAACAAAAAAAAAATTAAACAAAACAAATAAAATGCATTAAATTTAATATTCACTCAGCACTACTTGAACGGCTTCTATTGATATGCTATTAATAAATTCATTAGTTTTATAATTTTTTCTTTATTACACTCAAACCTCTTTTTATGCGACTTTTTTTTGTGCGATTGCGATTCGATTTCAATAAATTGATTTCGTTTTTTTTTTTGCATTTTTCCAATGTTTCGATTTTTAAAAATACGTTCTCCAAAGAAATTTCCATAAATTTGTGATTTATTACTTTGAGTTAGATTTTGAGTAAAAATGTTATTTTTTAATTGCCCTATTTTTTATTAACTTTTTTATGCGATTTTGGATATATTTTAGATAAAAGTTTCAAAGTTATACGGTTTTTAAAATCTTTTGCAAGTCATAGCTTTTTTTTGTGCGATTTTCCACGGAACGTATCTACTGCACAAAAAAGGTTTAAGTGCATTTATTAATGCATTTTATAATATTATGTATTCAAGCGCATTCATAAAATTCGCAAAGCAACACTGTCATATAATTTATACCAAATCTTCACCTCCTCGAGAGAAATTTGTCAGACTAAATTACGTTACTTGAAAGATAGCAATAACTACTCGAGACGACCCTCTGGAGCACACAGAGTGCAGTTCCCCCCATTGCTCGCATGGGTTATGATAAAGACTCGAATGACGCTCAAAACTTGCATCTTTAAATTGCTCTTACGTTGACAATATCTTTAATATCGTTCACTCAAACCCTGCGAATTGCATAATGAAAAGACTCTCTCTTTTGGAGATACGACTTTCAAATTCAACGAGTTCAAAGCGAAATAGAAGACAGAATAAAGAAGCTACTCGCTTAATTTGGTTGAAGATGAAAGTGAATATGCATCTCGCTCGGAGATAATACACGATCAACGTTATTATTTTCGATTTAATTTTTGGAATAAAACTTGTATGGGAGTCGTAGGGCAAATTGGGCTGAACGAGATGAAAAGTGAAACTCCAAGTGGCAGTCGGTCGAAAAGAGAAAATCATTTTCATCTTTGATATCGATAAAAAAAACAAGTATTACAAAAATCGCACGGAGGATAAAAAGAATAGTATAAAATATTTTTTTCCTAAGAGCTAAGATTTTTTGTTATTTTAACGCACATGTTTTTCGTTCTGAAAATGAATATTGGTTTAGTTTCACATGAACCGTCGTGTCTTTCGTTTCGGTCATTTAAAATAATAATTTAAATCTTTATTTGTATTATAAGACGATTTTTAAGAATATCATCATTATAAAGTGATTTAAGAGTGTGAATATTTTTTTTGTATTTTGGTGCCAATAGATGTAATGTGCAGATATTGTGTTAAAATAAACAAACATGTGACATAATAATATTATACTATATATTTATTAGATTAAAAGTAGGTAAAAATAAAATTATTTATTAAGTGGATGTTATTAATGCATCGGTGTCGTTTAAGTCTTCCTCAATAAAAATCGTTGAATAATGCATCTGATTGGAGTACAATGCGGTTTCATCCGGTAGAAATGATTTCACCATGCGATGCAATGGCTGGCATTGGGCGTTCGTATTGGATTTCCGGGCATAGAGTTGCAGTGCAGTTGGGACGTGTAGGGGGTATCGACGTTCCCCCACCACAGCCGGGAGCATCAGTTCGCGAGTGCCGTTGTGGTATCGTCGGACACCAACTGCTTGTTTTGGCATAGGGGCAATAAAAAGAGAGTAAACAGTTGGTGATCAGTTTGGATGTGGAGTGGTAACGCCGCTCCCAGAGCCATGCGTAGTGGCTCAGGAGCCGTACCACGTGGGCACGTGCTTTGCTCTTGATGTTGACACTGTCCGAGTGACATGTCTTAGTGAATGTGGCCCGAAATAGCTCGCTATGACCCTTCTGGGAGCACAGTGTCTGTTGTGTTCCGTGTGTGACGGTGTCTTCGCTGCTGACACTAGTTCGGAGACGGTTCCATTTCAGCTCAGCTGAAGTGGAAACCGCCATGCGACTGCTACACTTCGAGGAGTACGTCAAACAATATATTTGATACTAATCCCTACCCACGGCGATAAACTACTAACCTGGTTTTGGGTGTCTTACAACCGTACATGACTGACTGTCGAGCTGATGATTTACAGCTGTGTCAACCACTGACTGATTGCACAGTTGTCTCATGAGCCTTTGCGAATATTGCACGTCAAATGTCTACAACATGAGCATTATTCCTACTATAGTTCTCTCACTGTCAACTGAATTCTATCAACACACACAGTGAATCACGATTCATGGAACTTTGAAAAGATCGATAAAACAGTCTTATTGATCGAATTTTGTGTCATTTTTCATAGAAATATGCATAAACATAATTTATTCAATTTAATGAATGTAGCAATAAATAACCTTCTTAGTGCTGGGCGCCGATATATCATCGTTCTCAGTACTTGCGAAAAGTACCACGGTCGATATATCGTCATGTACGCGATGACTAATTATTATTCGCAATGCTAGATCTCAAAATAACTCCATAGAACCTTATATGAAATTCTTATTTAATTGATACATTTATGAAGCAGTAATCTAAGTGCCTGAATTGACATGACTGAAATATAATTAGGATGATAATTGGTTATAAATATGATAACACTAAAGTCTTGTTATTATGTTGTTTTGTAGTAGGTAACGAATCATGGGATTATCATATAGTTTTGTCAAATTATTTCATTTAAACATTATTTTGTTATAAATTCTTCAATGTGCTTTATTAAACATATTCTGTGTCAAACTTATCATTCTTACTTATTAGTAAAATTCATAATTAATAGCTATTAATATACTTGATAAAATTAGATTGAAAATGCGCTGGAAAACACAATTTTTAATACAACGCGATGAGCGGATTATTTTAAGACAAATCCTAGAATAAATGCACCAAACATTACCACAAACTTGGAGACGGGAATAGGCGTAAGTCCAGAAACATTCGGGAGTGTTTAGAGATGAGAAATGATTGACACGTCATCTCAGTTTCCTGATATTTGGGATGATTTCGAACAAAAATATCGAATAAACATCTAAGAATAAGAATGTATTGATTGCATATAAATATGTTTTAAGGTTAGGTTTTAAGAAATGTAACAAATAATTTGACCCTATATGGTTACCAAAAACGCATGCCGCCATATCCGTTTGTCTGGCTAGTCTAAGTCTACCTGTCTCTCTCAGTGTAAACGAGGTCTTCCGACGCGTCTACTGCCACTTGGTCTCGAATCTAATATGGTATGAGAAACTCTAGTGAGTCGCCATCTGTGTTACATGATAAAGGTAATGATTGATGATTCGTCGTGCATGTCCATGACCTCTCGATTAGACCTTATGGCTTCGGAACCTGAGGTCTCGTTCCAGAGAAGATCGAAATTCGACCGCTAAATACTAGGATAAAAATGATAAAATGAAAATACACACTCACATTATAACGGTTGTAACTTGCATTAGTGTTAATTGTAGATTTTTTTAAATGCGAATTCGCATAAAAAAAGCTTCATCTTCTATAGAAAAATGAGGGGAGGGTTACAAATCTTGTCATCTTCAAATTTATTAGTATGGCGAAAACGTTTTCCATAATCTGGATTTTTAATATATTTAAAACATCCAAAAGATACGCATTAACATGCATGTATTTTGGAAAAGAGCATTCTGCAGGGTTTGCCAGCCTAAGCGTTGCCAATTTAAAACGCCATAATTTTGTCAGTTTTCCAAAGTCTGAGATAAATAGTTTTCATGCCCACGGTATGAAAACATCTTTAAATAGCCCTTGACGATATATTTTCATCCAAATGATGTGCATTTACCGCGTTCCATATCATGACCTGAGCAATTTGGTCACTTGCTGTTTTAAATTATATGTCCCGTTAGTATGTAAATTATAAATTGAAATTATATGTCCCGTTAATAAATATCGTACATTGACTGTTGCGATATTTATTAAATTATCTCCCAAGAGCACTGGAATAGAACGGTTCTTATTTGTATGGAAAAGTATGCATTTTTTATAGAAAAAAATAAGATTTTCATGTGGTAGAAGTGAAACGTCTTAGCTCATATGTTTGTGTAATATATAATAAAATAAGCGTGCTACTGGTCTAGTAGTTGTTGTATGGTGGCGCAATATATGTGCGTAGCATCTCTATGATATATGCGATGGACAAACTATAAAAGATTATCCCATTATTCCTGACCAACTACCTGACCAAGCTTTAGAAATTTGAATAATTGTACATTCCGGCATTGATTTAAATTCTACAAAGCTGCTTTTTTGTCTACAAATAGTTTACGTTAGTTATTATCAAATAAACATCATCTACTTTTGATACAAAGTGGTTAGAGCTACGGCAGACTTGGCTAAAGTTGTAGCATAGGGACTTGATTGAAGTATTGCAACTTTCAAAGCATTACAATATTAAGTACATATAATATGTATTATAAACAGCTACAACATTATTTTAGTCTTATAAATATTTAATAAACATCCACTTTTAGTAGTAAAAAAAGGGATCATTGTTAATTTACAAAATTCCATTTAGCATATTTTTCCCTATACAACATCAATTTATCTTATAACATAAATAATTGATGTTAATGTTTGGTATCGCTCTTGACTGAAAATTATGCAAAGGCGTTGATACAATGCTTCTTTTATAATGTATGTCGCAGCACGTCCCATCTTCATTAAGGTTGCCAAATTGCAAAAACGCTGCAAAAACACTTAAATTCTCCCATTTAAAAATATAAAATAAAATAAATACTTCCTCAGATAATCCGCTTATGGCCCATAACTATTTCATATAAACTTGTTGATTCCATGAAACATTTATATCGCATTTCGTATTCCAAATTGGCAAAGGAATATTTCTCTTTTGAAGAGCGTCGCTTTTATTTACTGCTTTTGGTGGAAATGCCGTTCTCAGAGAACAAAATATTTTTTGTTGTTTATATGTTCGACTAGCATATCTCTCGCGGATACATATGGAGTTTTCCCTTTTAATATATTATGCATTCTTTCGTCGAAACAAAAAAAGACAAACAACATCTTGCGTCACAAGATGGAATATATTGCTTGAAAATCCTTCATAAGAGATTCGTTGGCGAAACTAGTCGAGTCGAATTTAATTCCGACGTTTTTTGGACGGTGGAAAATATTTTGTTCATGGTCGAAAAATTATGCGTTATTTTCTGTCGGAAGACCAACTGTCAGATTGTATTTAGAGGTTATGTTCGATGTGTTTAAATTTATTTTCAGTACTGTTTAATTATTATAAACAGAAGATACATGGCCATTTTTTAATATTTGACAGTTTAAAAAACTTTTTTTTTATGTATTTTAATAATTAAAAATGTTAGGAATTTATTTTTTCAATTTTCGTTTTTGAAAACAACTTAGAAATTTATTAAGAACGTGTTTGCCAAGGGTCCCCGTAAGGGTTTCAAATTATCATATATATGAAAATAGGTTTCTCTTCCCTACTCCAGAATAGTCGTGGTAGTAAGATTATCCTTTTCTTAAACACAGGCTCTTTATATACGTTACAGCATATGGTATTAATCACTTGAACACTTGTTTTAATTTATTGGAATATCATGCCAATAAATGATATTTCACATTGACGCCTTGATGAGTAAACGCGCAAATATGCGTTCGTAATCGAGAGATACAAAAAGAGCATTGTCGCACATCGAGTGTGGATATTAGTGAATCGGAGATAGAGACTATTGTAGCGTGGGCGATTTAACATCCCCATGCAATAGCGCTGTTAGTCTGAACAGATTTAATCTCCAGTTTAACAGCGACATCTTCCGTCTCTCTTCAGGTGCAATGTGTTATTTTAACAGCACCATCTCTTGTGGCCCTGCGGAGGCATTGCATACCAACGGATCGCTTCTTGTGCGTGCATCGTTGCCGGTTGGAGAGTGACGCGCAGGAGGCGGGAGTTGGAAGAATCGTCAGTTAGCCTTGGCCGCGGAAGGTCGTCCTTCCTACAGCCAGATCTCTCTCTCGCTTTCTCGTGTGGAATAAATAGTTATTTAGAGAAGAGAGTCTTTCTTCACGTCATGGTCCGATAGAAGAACGGACCCGTGCTCTAGCGCGGCTATACCGACGAGCACGTGTGGGCGGGGAGCCTCCTGGGGACTCCCGAGAGCGCCCCCGCTTCAACGTTACAATATATTCACGTGCTTTTAGTAGAAAGCCACAAAAATTAATCATACATTTAAAACTCAGCGTGGTAACAGAACTGATTCTATTTGAAACGCTATTGAATCGATTATATGGATCCGTCCAAATTTATCGATTACAAGCTTCAAGAAATGCATTATTTTGTTGTTATAACTGAAGACACTGTATTATTTATATTTATACAAATAAATGAACTCATATCGTGTGCTATCGACAGTGTTGGGGTTCATTTATTGATGTACAAGCTTCACTCACGCTGCGCTGCCCTGAGAGATAAATGGATTTATGCCGGACATTCGAATTTTTAGCTTAATTTAAAATTGATTCACTATTCAAAGGGTTGATAACAAATAACTATATATGTATAAATACAAGACCCGCCAAACTAAATAAGGCTATTATTTTAGCTAAGGGTAAATTACGTTACTAGTAAAAAATATATTCTCCATTATATACCAAAACATATATTTTCAATAGAGTGCATATCTTTTATTTATGGTCTAGCAGCTTTATAACATATGTTTATATTGTAAATTTAAATCATTATAAACTTAGATGCTATATTTGCATGTCCGCCGCTTATTATTCGTACAAATCCACTTATCTGTCAGGACCGTCGCAGTGTGCATGAAGCTTGTACATAAATAAATAAACACTGTCGATAGCACACAATTTTTGGTGATTTCTTTGTGTAAACATAAACAATACACTTGAAATAGATTCATTATATCATTCACACATTATTATTAGTCGATAAATTTGGACAAATGATTTATACAATCGTTCGATGTACACAATATACTCTCTCTGTCTCTGTTTCTCTCCGAGGTCAACGTGTAAGAATGCTCTTTCTGAATCACTGGAATTCGGGCGCAACTCTGTGTCTTACCTCGTTACTGGGTTGAGATCGAATAATAATGTAAATATTTCAGATTTATAATAAGAAGCCAAACCCAATATAACCATTATACAAACGCAACCCTATATGTTGACTAATGAGTAAACTGTGAAAGTAAAATTCGTTGTTGGACGATGTAAATATCGTGGATATTTTTAAGGGTTGTGTTCGAGTACTGTTCAAATTTATCTCGAAGGGAGGTATGTACATATTGAATGCTCATTTATTTTTAAGCGTATTCAATCAAATTCACAGTATCCCGGTTAGCGAGAGCCGGATGCTGTTGAACAGCTAATTTGACATAAAGTAAATAGCACCCAATAAATTGGGAAGAAGCTCAATGTGGGTGGGTCGTTCACCTCCCGCGCCAGAAGATGATTAGAGCCTGCCCGGGTGTGTTTCGGGTGGAGAGAGGAGACATCAAAAGACATCGATAGATTATATCGAGAGGTCTAGGAATGGCACGTGCCAATCGAAGATGTATATAATAGGAGATTATCGCGAAAGAACTGATTAATTTAACCCGCTCGGAAAAATATCAGCGAGCAAACAAGATTGGGAGGATCCCGTGTGTATTTCATTGGATTTGTTCGATGAACAAAATGATCACTTCTTTCGTGATCGGCGATGAATGAAATGTCGGCGTTGGGCTTAGGCGGCGATAAATAAATTATTTTTTATCGACAGCTTATTGAGATTTGGTTAGACTGAGATAGTAAAACGGAGATAATATTGCTCCTGATAAACATTACATTATATCCATAATATAAATATGTTTAATATAAATACCCCCTTTTAAAAACGTCGATGAAATCACTATTTCAAGTAGGATAGCTTGTGATTCTATCTGGATTTTTCCGACATTTTATATTAAAATGTGTATCATCTCGGCTCCAGGATCATGTTACTTGAAGCGTACCATCCTTTGAAAAACGATCTCATTGAAAGATGTTCATGCTATTTTCATCGACTGGCGATAAAGCTGATCCTGGAAGGCTTTCATTGAATATTCTCAATAATGTCTCCACTTCGCTCAGAACCAACTAACATACAAATTGTTCAAATTTATAAAATGTATTCGAATATTATACGAATGTGTGAACAAGCTAAATATAAATTCTAAACGTATACAAAAATTGGGGATTCGATGTACGTATCGTATCATGTCTCAGTTCATAATGGCTCATATCTTTTTGGAATCATCCCACTGTGACTAATCGGGAAAAATATATGTATCTAAGCAGAGATATATTTCGAGTATCATAAATGAAAAGGACCTATTCATATTGGTATTAATACAAATGAACTCATACCGTTTAATGATTCAATCTATCTCGCATGCAAGCTATGGCCAATTGGCAAGCTAAGCACTAAGTTTGAAATACGAGACGAGACTAATGTTGTAGTATAATTTTAATTAAGAAACCTTCCCTTTGAATCATTTCATTTAACTCTCCTTCTGTCTACGTATTGATCCATCTGATCTTTCATTGATGAATGCAGTGCTGTTGGTAATCTTCCAATAGTTTTCTCGAGAGTTCCTACGCTTTCTTCTTTAGTTACAGCATCTTCCTCGTAAGGGATTATTTTGAGAGCAGACTTGGTTTCAGGTAAATTAACACGAAGCTCTGTTCGATGAATAGGTAAGACGTTCAAATTTAAATAATTTGAATGGAAACGTGCTTTAAATGCTTGAATCTCAAAACGAACATTTTTATGACGCACCAAGAAAAATACAGGGCGCGACAAGGAAACTACCTTATTTAAAGAATAAATAATATAAACACTATAAAAGCTATCAGTTTAATTATAAATCCATTTGATAGAGACATATTTAAAGTTTTTATTTATTATATTTTAAAAATTGTATCATTAAGGTGGTCATCGTTCTGATTAATGTATTTAGATGATCGACTTTTAATGATTTTCTCCACTCTTTCCAGCATATCGACGGAATATGTTGTCGATAGCAGCTTGAATATTGTACTTTATTTGAGGTAGGGTCTTTGGATGGTCTGTGTAAACTAGGGATTTTAGATAACCCCACAATTCCTCTTCAATCAGGGAGATCTTCATCATGCAGATTAGCCTAGGTGATCGCAAAATTGACTGCCTTTAACCTGTTCAATGTTTTCGGGTGTTTTGACAAGTTCTTGAATATCAAGGTTTATTTTTATGAAGAAATCCATATAAGAAATCGATTTGTATGGCGAAGTTGTGTGGCGACAATTAAACGATCGCTTGAAAAATACGCCTCTAAGGCGAACGCGCACTGCTCCCTCATTCACTGTATGATTGACACCAAATCTAAATGATAAAAAACATTAAATCTTACTCTTTTAAATAAGTATCACTTTATTATTTTTTCGGAATAACTGTCGCTTTAAGATGCGCCTTTTAAATAAGGAAGTTTCCCTGTCGCAACCCGTATATGCAAACAATCGAATAATAATGAAATATAATTGAAATTTGTTGTTCATGTTCTTTTTTATCTTTTTTATCCCATTTGTTGCGAATATAATAGATCGATATCTTTAGAAAAAATGATAAATTTAATTTCGCGCATCCATTTCTGGACCATTGTAATTGCATTTTGTGATGCTGTCAGTACCAATGAAAGGATTAGGAGTACAATGCACAAACATTTTGTTCAGGATCAGACGTTCGAGTTTGCGATTAAAGTCAGTTGGGATTTGACAGCTAAACACAAAGCAATTATTCTGTAATATTTGAATTCCACTGCGAATATCGGATTCCATTTAAATATAATATAATGATTTATTCTATTTCTATCTAATTAAAAGCGTTTGTGACTATTATAATATTTTTCCATGAAGGAAATTCGTTTTCTTCAAACTGCAAAAGGCATAATTTAGGAATTATTTAAGTGCAGAAAATTGTGTCAGTATTATTATAAGCGTATTTTAAAGTCGTATATTGTATTTCGTGTAATAAAGACACTCACAGAATGATAGGACAATGTACCAATAAAATATATGGATGGCGATTGAACAAAAAATAGGAAAAAGTTTTGATGACAATAACAGCGAAAATGCTAATATTATTGCGCAGTTAGTTCAAAAACTCAGTCTGGAAGCTGACAATTAAGATGTCAGTCAACTCTAGGAAAATATGAAAAAATTCACCAATAAAGACTTTGATCGAGCTTTTGATGCAATTAAATTGAAAGTGTTTTTCTTTTAGATACACAGTTTTAATATATTTGCACTCGAAAGTAGATGTATTTTTTTAATGTTTATTTTTTTAAATCACCAACTAAATTTATAAAGTGACGTCTTATAATAAAGTAGTAGAAAAGAAAAAAAGGGTAGAGGATTTAATTTAAATTCGTTCCCCTCATTGCTGAGCATCGCTAAATGGGTATTATTTCGGGAAAGGGCTTTCACGTTGCCTTTAACATTTTTCAATCGCTTTCCACAAAATAAACTTCGTAATTAAAAACTTTTTTATCTGAATATATTTTATCTATTTCATTTTCAGAGAAGGATTTTTTTTAGTACAAAAACGCAGTGTTTAATTTGTAGTACCTCTAAATAATATCAATATTGATTATAAAATGTATCAAACGTGTATAATACAATATTGTATATACGATTATGAGTATGTTTTTGTGGCGAATTAATTCAGGAATTTTTCACATGCAATCTTGTATTATTTAACCCAATGGCTGCTACAATGTTTTTCAAAACAATGTAAAGAAATGCTACCGAATATCAAATGGTCTAAAACACTAAAACATAATTTTTTAATCTTTTGTTGACATAATCATGAAAATGGACCTAACTGTTAGACCAAATATTCTAGAACTGCTACAATATTTGCTAAACAAAAAACATCATTAAATTTTGGATACAATTTAAAATTAATGCATGGTAAAAATATATAATTAATTATAGGTTATATATATTTTTCTAAAATGCTTGAAATTTGTGGCTATTCCAAAAAAATGAAATTTATTTAAACTTAAACTTTTTTTATGCGGTAGATGCATTCCGCGAAAAATCGCACAAAAATAAATCGCATAAAAAAGTGAAGATGCTTTCCATGGATTTTAAAAACCGCATAATTTTGAAACAGCTATATAAAATATATCTAAAATCGCATAAAAAAAGTTAATAAAAAAAGAGGAAAAAGGAATAAGGCAATTAAAAAATAACATGTTTGGTATCATTTAAAGGGCGTCTTGGATCATTGGTAAATATATAAAGATGTCAGACATTCACTGGAGAAATACTAATTATTTTAATTACAAATTATCATCGCTGTGTGATAATATTCGATATGACTCAAAATGGCGACTGTTAAAAAAAAATCAGTCAAGTCATTTTTTGGTCTTATTTTGTCACAGTTTTATTTTTTTTAAATAGTTAAAAAAATAAATTTTGACATAAATCTGGTAGGAATAATAGAGGGTTGTATGGAAAAGATTCGTACCCAATTTGAAGTAAATTTATTAATTAAAACCTGAGATATGATGTCAACCGTGTTGAATGTGTTTTTAAAAGTCGAAACATTAGAAAAATGCAAAAAAACTAAGTCAAAATTTTTTTCAAAAATCTAAACTAGAATATAGGGCGTGGATATACTAATTCAGCGATTTCAGATGCAATATTATTTACACAGTCCCAAATTATAATTTTTGTGCAAATTTCTATTTTATCCAAAATATCTCGATACGTACTCTTTATGGAATTTAAAAAACCGCATAACTTCGAAATCGCACAAAAAGAAGTTTGAGTGTACACAACTTGAGCAATGTTTATTTAGTCGGCGCCCTGAAAATATTTATATCCGAGCATTATCACGTCATCAACGACGTTGTTAGCATTCCTAGACAGTTTCGCAAACAACGATATATCGTTCATCAGCAGCTTAAAGGTTAAATAGCACCTATACCAGAGAGCTAAACAACCAATTCAAAAACTATGATTTTGAACTAAGATATAAAAGTTTCGATTGATCGATCCTAAAACACCGACTTATATGAAACGTGAAAGATCTTCATACATTTTTTGAATGGAGTTAAGCTCTTATTAAGTTATCTTTTTTTAAATTTTATATTTATTTTGTTTAAGAACTTCATCATTTATATCTTTACCTTTATCTTTATCTCTGGATTTTGATTTGCCTTATTGCTTTTGAGATTATTGAGGCTTTATGCAATCTTTGATCCTTGTCATAGTGATATAGTGTCATAAGAATGTTATACGAGAGATTTAATTTTGCTTGAAATTTTAAGGACATATTCCCAATATCAAACTATTTAAATACCAAATGTATTTTTAATAATGAATGAATAAGAATTGGCCTAATACAAGGTCGCATAATATTAGCATGATTAAAAATGATCATATTTAGGTACATTTTGACCGGGGTGCTTAAATTATACAAGACTTACCCTGTGTATTAAGTTGAAAGTTTGCGCTGCTTCTGTGTTATATTATAATATTAGCACTCTTATATACATCGTATATAATTTCTTCGTATAATATACATTCAAATTAAATATTATTTTAAGTGTATTAATATGTATAAATTTAAATTTGAAAAATATCCTTTTATATGTGTTTTACAACATTCGTAATAAAGACGTACATATGTTCCATTTTTGTTGTAAGATGGTACAGCCTTATCTTTTTGTACAGTGCATTCCATAGACGTTCCGAGGAATTCAAATCTAGGGATTAAGGAGGATTTTTCATCGTCTGAGGAGACCCAAAGACGAACAATATGAGCAATGCGCTCTGAGATGTAATACAAAAATTGCATACGCTAGATGCGATTTATCAATTTATTTTTGTGAAATAACTTTCGGATTGCTAAGGTATTTAATTTTTTTCATGGTTTCTTTGAAGAAGATCGGCTCTCCAATTCCAGAAGCGTACAACCTCATACCATGGCACCGCCACTCCCACGTTGAACTGTTCTCTGCAAATGTTTTTCATCCAATTCAGTATTTGCCTTCCTCCAAACCAAAATTCTACCATCCGAATGGTAAACACGGCATTTGCTCTCGTCTGAGAATGAAACTTCATTCCAGAAGTCGTTCGTTTTATTTTTATATTAATTAGCGAAGGTTTTTGATTTGATTTACTTTATTTTTGAGCACTTTTTCTGCGGCATTGAGCTCTATAACCGGTACTTTTAAGCATTTCAATGATCCAAATTTTTTCCAAGTGCATTGATTCTGCTCTAAATACCATACTTTTGAAAGACTTTAAGATTTTGTAAGGTTTTACAACCGAAGGCATGATTTTTATTAAATTCATTTTGATGAAATGACTCCAAAAATCATGACCAGAGCAGCTCCATGCATTTTTATGGGCACTTCTGCGCTTCAAATGACTACTGGATCATATAAAGATTGCAGACATTAATTCATTTTCCTCTATAATAATTTTGTCAACCATATTTTAATTTATTAATTTAAAAATATATGTTTTCTTTGAAACAATCTTTTGTATAGGATCCAATAACGCATTTCCGATATATGCAGTTTTAGGACAAATTAAAGTACATTTAGAACCAGCAAATGAAATTGAAAAAGTAAATTGAATTTTTAAGCAGTTTTTTGAAAGTTTTTAGTTTATGTATGCGCAAAACGTGCAAGTATTTTGTAATCGACTAGATAGAAGAAACCCAAAACACCGGGAGTTCAAGAGCAACGCGTGCTTCGAATACAAATTCCATCGATGACGCACTCGTCTCCAGGTTTTCGGAGTCACCTCACAGGACGTCGACAGATCCATATAAAAGAATATGCGATTTTCGTAAAAAAATATGCGAGGAATGTATGTTTCTGGGAGGCATGTCCATCGGCCTACAGGAACAATAGAGTACGTGAGCCATATGAATGGTGGCTTTCGTCGTCGATTTCAGGACCTAATGAAGTTCTGATAAAGCAATGTGCCACTTATGGATGTGTACAGATCCGGTAACCCAAAAGGCTTCCGATAATACCCACATTGTTCACCTTGCCACAAGTGCCCTCATGTACGATGAACAAATGCGGTTTAGCCATTGCTCGGATTTAGAAGATATACGATTAACGAACACAATGGGCATCAAGATTGAAGAATACGGCTTTAATAGTCCATTTTGTCGATTTTCAATTTAAAACCGTTCTGCGATTCCAATCCGTGATAGAACAATGGCACGGAGAAGAATCGAGCCCGTGGCTAAGCTCTGGGCCACAGCAATACCGTTCTATCTAGTCCAAAATAAAAACTCAACATGGCAAAGGTACAATAAAAAGCAAATTGGTTGCGATCAAAAACGAAAGCTTCATTCAATCAAAATCCAATAAGGAAAATTACATCTTAACAAATCAGGCTTATTGGAAAATGTATCTTTTATTGTGATTGAATTCTTTATTGTAAAGTTTAATATTATAAAAGCATACATTCACTTAGATAGATTCATCATATTAGAGCAGAAGCGCTGAAATGTGAATGATTATTTCAACCAGATGAAACCCAACCGTGAGACTTCAATGATGAGCCACTTAGTCAAGCATGTCCAAGGTCAGCTCGATAATGATACGGATTTGGTCTTAAATCTTCTCTTCGCAAGCAGTTCGCATCTGCTTAGCAGATTTTGTTCAAAAATGCGAGTTCACGTAGTACTTTTTCTGTATTTGCGATCATTTACGTTGCAACAATTATAGGGTCCTTCCATAAAGACGCTCGATTTTTAAATGTCAATAAAACAAGTTGTGTATGAGATGTTTAATCAATTATTTATTTATTTGGAAGAGTATTTTATGGCATTAAATATGGAGTATAAAATCGTTTTAAAAATTTCCGATATCCCGACAAATTATTTATTTCCGTCGCTGCAGATGAATACTTATATACTGCAATACTTTTATGTGATTCGTAATTATATCACGGAGGAATATAAAAAATCTCAATGCCGTATCTATTATATTTCATATCGATATTCCCATTATTAGAGTCGAGGTGTAGTGAATACATCACCGGTAGGGAAAGTTTAATATAACAATTTGAAAAACATATATGTACTCTACATATGTATTACATAGATAAGACGGTTATTGCCGCTAGGCGTCACCTAAGATCTCCAATTAGTAGTTACACCACTGTTTCCAAGCGTCAAGGTCTCGATTTAGTAGCTTTCATCGTGCTGGTAAGGTATACGATTTCTGTTAGATAAAAATTTCCTATTTAAAATCGTATGAACTTTATCGTTTTTTCGATTGAATAATACTCATCTGACGCAGTTTTAAGAATTTACGATTCAAATTTGAATGCGATAATTTGGATCAAAAACATTCTGTTCGCTTTGTAATATTTGGATGATCCATTGTGTGGAAATATGAAGTGCTTATAATAGAAATGATGGAATAAAAAAGCTTGCAAACATTTTTCGACGTGAAATTTGCCATTTTTCTTAATTTAATTAGTCTGCCAAGCGAATTTGTATGACTGTTGTTGTTGGATGGTTTCTATTTTGATGCGGATGATTTAAACCGTCAAAATATCATCGGCCAATTTAATGACGACGATTGTAACAAGGAGTTGAATAAAAATGCATTTCATTTTGAGACACCTTGATATATTAACGTTGGTGGTAGTTTTGATATTTCTGTAGGATAAGTATGCTCTCTTTTACAAATTATCATTTCCGCATTTTCTTTTGTAGCCCCCTCGCCTTATAAGAATTGGGCGATTTTCTTTTTTTGTGTAACGTCAGCGATACACGTAAATAGACCTTCCGATGTCGAAAAGCTTCATTTTAATTGGCGGAAACCGCCATTAACGGCACGTGTGCCCAATGATCGTCTACGCCTGTCCCGAAAGTCACGATCGCTTGAAAAATGAAACCGTTCTATTCTCAGTGCGTAATGTCTTAGATTGGCGCTTTTTCCCATTTTTTGTTGTTTTCGTCTTAGGGGGAGTAGAAAAGAATTGGGAAGAAAATTTGCATAAGCACCTTCATTTGTTACTGCGGCCGTCTTCTTCGGCTATCGCTGAAACGCTCTACGATACGGATCTCTCTAGGATCGTAAACACGAAACGCTTTGTCGACAATTAGAACGGTTTTAATTTCGAAGAACTTCATCAGTCTCTGTGAGAGATATGGAGGAAATGTTTGGAATTGTAATTACAAGCAGTTGAGGAATTTATTTTTAAATTAATTAATTCAGGGCAAGTCCATTGCTTTGGGCCGCAAAGGGAGACCGTGAAATGCAATTGTATTTAGCGGGATTAACTTGCGGTACAACTATGTAAGCTTGGCGGCAATTTCCTCTCGGATGCATTTTAAATGCATACAATCGCTTAACAAGAACAATTTGTTTTAATGAATACAAATTGCTTTTGTTTAAACATTCAAATGCGAGATTAAACGGGATTAAGTGTGATGTTTGCCTAAATTAAAGAGCGCACTGCAATGGCTGCATTCAATCCAACGCCATTTTAAAACCTACACGTGGAGTCTTATAATTTTTTGATCGATTTAAATTTCAAGTGGATATTTGGACGAAATGAAAGCATTTGGCAATAAAATTATATAAAATAAGTGATCGACTTTTCGACTGAAGCTTGAAAATATTATTAATTCATCATACATGAAGAACTTGTGAATAAAATACAAAATTGTATGTCTAAATCTTGTAAATAATTTTTATACCTTTATTGGTACAAACGTAGCGAGAACAACACCAAATTGAAGTTGCGAAAATTCGATAAAATAATAAACTGTGTTTGTGTAATATATAATAAAATAAACAAGCTACTAGTCCACTGGTTGCTTTATACTGCATATAGACATACATACACACAGAATAGAGGCGACACGACGCATGCGCGCAGCGTCTCTATGATGTATGCGATAGTTACGGAGACACTACAATTGATTCTCCCTCTTTTTCCAACCAACTATTGATTGGAGTTTCACTTTTCGTAACTCTCTTCGATTTTATATATAGTGCCTAAAAATATATATTTACTTAAATATATATAAACTACTGGTGGAAGAGGAGACTAATATATGTGTATATCTTTTGTGAATGCCACATTTGTTGCCACAAAAGTCAAAGGACGTTAGCACAAATAAAATTTATCCTAAAAGTATTAAGACCTAGGCCTCAAAAATGAGAATATCGTGGCAATAACATAACATCTTAGCTAACCTGCTGCGTGCTGAGAACACGCATAGCGTGTTCATATGCAAACCCACTTTTCTCTCAGCTCCGCGCAGCATATAACAAGCTTGTATATCAATAAATGCACCTTAACACTATTGATATTGTTATTTTTTTGCATTAGTATAAAATATTTGTTCGTTTTTTCGGAAGATTTCGTCACATTCGATCTTTCCGTGAGTTACATTGTTTTGCATAATAAAGTTGAGTCTACACTTGCACATGCGAATTTTTGTGATTTTGGTTATGATTTCTAGTTATTTTCAAATTTGAAAGATTCGTTGTATCCTACCATAAATAACGGTCGCGTTATTTCAAAAAGTACACCGTGGCAAAGAGCCCTATAAATTACCCTATTGTGCAATATAACACGCATTGCGCGCGCATCATTTCGCTCCCCGTTCCAATATGCGCCAATATGGTGCATTCGTTAAACGCCTCGCAAAACAAATTCCGTACACAAACAATACATATACTAATTTAAAAACGTTCACGGATGTGCGTACAATAACTTCTTAATGTTTTGTCGCAATCGGATGAATGATATAGGAGCGTATACAAGACAAACTAACAAACGGACGGACAGACATTTATATATAGATTATTCTCGAATTTCTTGCAATAAAACAAATGTTATAAATACAAGCAAATAAAAATAAAAAAATCATACAATCCATCGATAAATGAGTGAACGATGAGACGCAAAACAGTATATCTTTCCGATTTTCAGCACCCAAAGCGCTAAGGGTGTTTATCATATCATAATTGTTTCAATGATCATATTTTTACCAAGCTACCGGTATTTATTAATACTCGATTGAAGTGCAAATTAAGCTTACTTCTAAGCTTAGTCGGGTTCAGGATAGATCACTTCTGTAATACAGGCGCCTTTTTAGACCTTCAATTTAACTTATGTATTTAATATTTTGGTTTTGTGGCTTGGAATATCTTTAAAAAAAGATATACTTTTTCTGTAATACCATAATTCCGAAGTGCCGTATAAGTTGTACGTTATGTCCCCGATTGTGAAAATGTGAATTCAATGGACACCTTAAGGATTCACGTATCCCATCCGATCCCGTTGTGTCCTGTATCTTTTTATATATCGTATCTATTGACTAGAACCAATTCGTTTAATCGAGGGATTCCGTATCAGCCGTACATTCGGGCTTTCACTCATTATATTCTTAAATCCATTTAGTCAGTGGAAATCCACTTAATCGAAATTTAAGCAACATTAGAAAACATGATTTTATTTTATCTACTTTTATAACCTTTGCATACTTAATTTTCATATATTTTTCACGAAATTTCAATGAAAATTGTTTGAAGTTGAGCTTCATATTTGTGACAAATTTATACGAGTTATTTCGAATTAAATATTAGTGCTTTAATGACTATAATCCTAGATTATACAAATGTTTGGGATCAATCGTGTAAATTAAGGGACTGGAGTATGTATTGTCATGTTTCATATTAAAATATTCCTCTAAAATCCATAGTAAAATCTCAATTAAACAGCATAAAGGGAGCGTCAACTGGCTTACTCCATATATGCAGATAGAGTTCTGATATATAGGGCTAATAAATATGCATATCCAATCTTACTGTGCATAATTGAATTCATTCACATTAGTCAAAAGATGAATGTATGCATATTTATGTCGTATGAGCATAAATTCATATCAGAATTTGAGTCGTGACCTTGTTAATAAGTCTTGTTTAAATTCAGACATTCATTAGGGTCATCCATTTAAGTCCAACTCAACAAACGGTCATGCGTCATCACCTTCGACCTGACATCCAGGATATTGAAACTGATATCCATAGCCGGCTATCTGGATCGGCGAAGTACCAAATACGGCATTCTATGAGATCACTAATCGTCGGTTATTGGCTCGTATAGGTTTGATGGCGTCGTATGAATATTAAATCACGATTGCTGCGATCGTATAACTATGCAATTAAACTGTTATGTTAATAAGCGTGCGGGAGTCGTAAATAAGGGTTGCCTTTATTGCAATTTATCTATGGCCGCAAATGTTCCATTTTCGGTCTTTAGGCCACCCCAGGAAGACATCCTGGGAATCCAATTTACATGGAAACTCGGAAATGTAATGAACAGTTGGTATTTTAACGGCGGGATCTCTCGTCGCCGCGATCTTTCGTTTGTTACAAAAAGGCGCTCGAATGTAAAATTTCATCAAAATGTATTTTTTCTATTCGGATAGTCGGTTGAATAATATTCGATTAACCGGTTTTCTCTTATTTTCGCGAAAACTTTCCATAATGGAAAATCCAGCTCTTTGTCGCGCCGTCTCTGTGCCTCCCCGGGTGGAAAGCGGGATTTACAATAATCCCCGTTTCCCATTCAAAAGTCATTAAAATTTAAAATTGACTCGTCAAATTCCATCCCGCGGCCTTAATTTGATTTTTGACTGCTATCGCAGACATTATGGGGGGCTTAATGTTGCGTGTCCGTTTTGAGGATGGCTTAATGCTTAACATGTTAATTATGAGGAATGTTTGCTTGACCTCTCAATTAAAACTTCTTCGTCCGTTCGTGGTTGGCAAAGTATCAGCGGTTCTCAAATATGTATTAATTACACGGCAACCGCTGTTGGGCGAACTTCAGCAGGCATAATTTGTGAGGAACTTGGCAATGGCGGTGAGGACGCAATGAATATTTTGAAGCTTTCCCTGATTTATTCCAACTTCAAACGGGAAATAATTCGTGGGAGTACAGGTCATTTGTTTAGAGTTATATTTTTGTTTTGGTGGCCCTTGAGCGATGATAAGAGCTTTGTATGTTTACCTCATCTTGTCAAACAAAAAGTGGCTGCAAGGAGTCATTTATCTTGCAAATTCCTAGAGCTTTGCTTTGCTTTGCTCATACAAAATTTTCATATTTGCAATAAAATTTGTCAATGATTGTTTGTTTTGCAAGCTAATTTCATCCATAGATCAGATTAAATTAATCACTTTCATTTAATTATTTAAGAATCAATTAAAATACAATAGAACTCGGTTATAACGAGTATATATCCGCAGAAAAAAGCATTTGAAAACTTTTATATTGTTTATCAGGACTTCTTGCCTCATTCTTCGTATTATTGGCAAAGTCCGATTAAGAATTTTCTTAATCCCCCTATAGCCACGATAGATTTATTTTATTTGTTAGCAGGGCCGTAACTACGCCGTGGCAAAGCAGGCGCTCGCCACGGGCGCAACTGGGCTTGGGGCGCAAAACCAAGAATAACGATCCAGTCGAGAGTTGCGCATGGTTTTTATTTTACTCAACCACTCTACTTTATATTAATCAACACTGATTGACTCTGTCCGTTTTTATAATATATGCTAAGTTGTTAAATCCCTCTTTTCTTCATAATCGTTCAAGTAGGGCATATGATTGCGGACCGCTCATCCGTTATATCAGCGGTCCGAAAAGCGGACCGATTGAGCATACAAACCTTATGGTCAATCCGTCCTCTTTTAGGGCTTTTTGCGGCATTTTCTATGATCTGTACGATCACGGAAGCAACGTAGTGTCTAGACACTTTCTATCATAGTATTTTTTTTACAATAGTAACCACCATCTATTCAATAGGTCGGGTACTTTTGGAACTATCTTCTATAATAGTATTACTTAGTTAACTTTTAAAAATAAATTGGATTCCGAGGGGGGGGGGGGGCGTTAAGTTAGATTCTTGCCACGGGCGCTTCATACCCTAGTTACGGCTCTGTTTGTTAGATCACATTATTTCAAAAAGTACTCTGTGAACCCTATAAATTATTCTATTAAACAGTATCACACGCGTTTAGTAATTATTTGAAAAGAAACGAAGTAGTACAGTTACGTGGTTACACTGGCTGAAGAGCTAGGATTCAAAAACATGAGTGTGCTCGCTCCCGCTTTGAAGACCAACTGTCTCCCACTCTCCGAGTGGGTGTTAGACTCCAAAATGCCCATCCATAAAACCCCAAGGGGAGGGGGGAGCCAACCCTACGCCCGTGGGCAATGGTTGAATCTCTTGAGTTATGATGTGGGCTAGAGGTGCGTGCATCTCGTCGGTTTGCTCACCAAACGCTGCTGGGGTAGCCCAGCTAACATGAGTTGGGAGCGCAGGTCCCGTAAAGCGGTGTGTGGGACAGCCGATTACAGTAGTTGGTGGAAACTGTGTCAAAAGCTCACCACTATTCTCAACAGCCTAGACATACAGGGAAGGACAGCAGTCTCCATGGCTAGGTACTACAAATGATCGAACCGATACGAGTACCATGGGGAAAGGGGTAGCCCCTGCAGTCCGTCATCTGCTGCAGTCCCCTTCAAACTGAGGTTTGACTCGTGGTGACAGTGAACCCGGGGTAGTATACCTTTGAATTTATCTTTAACCTTTGTCCTTCTTCCTCCGTCGTACCCTCGGGTGCAATAGTATAAAGCTAGTTTCCCTACAGAGACTTCGCCACCTCTGGAAGGCGTGGAGCAAAAGGGATGGGAACCTAAATGCTCTGCGCTTTACGTTTCTAGCAAGTGTTAAAGATCAATGGAAGATCCTCTCTGAGTGGTTAGTTCGGGGTAACCCGGAACAGACCATACAGCAGCGCAGGAAATGGGATCGCATATTAATGATCCCCCAATCCAGTTAGTCGTTGTCTGTTGTCTGTTATATATCTTCCTCTCTCCCATGAACGCAGCTTAACCGCCATATAGCGCGCGAATCCTTCATCTTCCCGTTCTAATATGCGCCAATATGGTGCATTCGTTAAACACCTCGCAAAACAAATTTCGTACCCAAAAAATGCTTGTACTAATTTAAAAACAGAGATGCGTACAATAACTTCTCAATGTTTCATTGCAATTAGATGAATGGTATAGGAATGAACAGACATTCATTTTTATTAACATAGATTATTCTAATTTCTTGCCATCAATCGACTTCTAAGATTCTTTTAAGGTCAAAGAGTTGATGTTTGATGTTCATTTATATGATAGTGTATTGAATCATACATTGCATTTGGTGTTTTGAATATTATAAATGTAATTAAATTTAAAAACAAATTATACGAATTATATTCCAAATTTGGATTTAATGCATTGGCTTGTTAAAGAATTTTAGATGATATTTTAGAAAATACAGGTCCTTTGTCCGAATTTTCTTAATTCTTTCCGATGTTATCTGGATTAGAAAAAGTAAATATTAATTAGATTTAATAAAATCTGGCAAAGTGGCATATGAGAGATTGATTTCCAAAAGCTATCTAAGTCTTGTCATGCCTTGTAAAAAAATAAGTCACAATTCATCAACAGTCTTAAATCAAAACCGTGCTGTATAATGTCGTTGTTATACGAGACTAATGTATTATTATGTTTGAAAATAGTCTGTCAATTTTCATATATAGTACTAGAGATTCGTCCAGATCCACTATTAGCCATCTTGCACAATATATCACTGGTGGGATGGGACCATAACGACGTCGAAATGGCTCCATAACAACGCAATTGAGATCGTCGTATCTCTCATGGCATTTAGCAAAAATGTCTTATATTTATGACCTAGGGTCGAGTCTCGATTGTTGTCCATTTCCGAAATCCACAGAGACGAAGACTTGCCGAAGAACTCCATCCGAGTGCACTCGTAGTACATTTGAACACTTGTACCGAGTTAAGTGGGCCGGTCATTGATGTCAATTCAATATAAAGTACCGCCGTACAAATTGTGTACTGGGCACCGTGCTTGGGTACTTTTTCAAATTATTGATCACACACGAATTGGGTCACGCTGTACCACCATACTTGCCGCTTTTCTAAGACTTTGGTCCCGCGGTTTTAGGCTTATTTTTTATTCATCGAAACCCTTAAGTTATAATTGGCTTCCGCTTAGGTTTGCGTGCGCCTCTGATGAGGTCCTGGCTGATGAATGCTAATGGAGATCGAGGACGAAAGGGAGAACTCGACCGAAACGAAATTGGATTTATGGAATATGAGATTATGTATCGAAAGCAGTAAATATGCACAAGCAATCCAAAAACAATCCACAAGCATATCTATTTTTCAGACAATATCTTATTGGCTTTCATGTTTAACTAAATCTACCATAAGATAATAGATTATATACATGATCAATATTGAAATATCGGGTTAATTCGAATACATTTCTATAATATAGTGTGTTTTATTTTGAAGAACTTACAACCTTGCATTTGTTCTTCTCCTTATACAAGGTGTTTTTGCACATGGACCGACAATTTTTTTTTTGAGGGTTAGGGAGATATTTTGCTACGTTTCACACATAGGCCCTATATCCTAAGTGTCAGGGTTGTCGAAATAGATTTTTTTTCAACATTTTGAAAAAACACCCAAAATTTCACATTTAAATCGTCATAACTTTGAAATAATTTGCAATGTATTTTTGATTTAAATAAATAATTATTTTATGCAATTAGTGTAAAGAATATTATTTCAGGGCTTCCAAATTTACATAAAATGTGCAAACGAATGAGAAATATCAACTGACCCATATGCCCATATATCAACAACCCTGACACTTAGGACATAGGGCATATATGTGAAACGTAGCAAAAGATCTTTAATTAAAAAAAAAATGTCAGTCCATGTGCAAAACAAGGATCTTATTATAAACCGATTTATTGGGTCATCCCGAAAGAAATCCATTTTTTTATTGTTTCCATCTAAAACGTTTTTTTAAAAACATTTACACGATATAATAAATAATCACTTTAATAAGTAAAATCTAACTCTCACTTTTTTTACAAGGTTTTTATACCGTTCTTATAGAAAATAGAAAAAAAGTTGCGTCCTTTTTCTTGATATTAATTTGTTCTGCCATCTCATTGATTGGCAAGAATCTGATTTGATTAAATATTGCAGCAAATATTCACTAAATTTGCAGAACGTCCTTATATTCTGTAATTTTCTGATTTATAAATATCATTGATGTTTGTAGTTTTGGTCGAATTCAAGCCCTAATCAAGAAAAACTAGCATATAATATTGCATATGTTCTTCGTTGATTTTGGGCTTCGCCATGTGTATACTTGATAATAAAATTAGATTTGTGACACAAAAAATTATGCTGATAAACCAAATAATAAGAAAAAAAAATACAAAAATGTTTCCTTGGCCGTATTTGGGGACAAACTGAATTTAAACGCGAACGTTTGAAAATAATAGATTTCTTTCGGGAGGGCCCAATATAATGAAATCACGTGTAGGTTATTGAAAAAAACGGATATAGACAGATAATCGACTTTAAATTAAGATTGTGAATAAAAATTCAGTTTACCAACAAGTTTAGAAGATAAAAAGGGTTAATCTACCCTTATTCATACTCTGATTTAAACATTCCAAATAATTATTATCGATCAATAAACACAACTCTATAAGATTAAGCTACGTAGACAAGACTACCTTATTATTTGAATTTAAACAATAAAGCTCATAGATCCTATGCCAAAAATAAAATTCTCTCAGGAAAAACTACTTTGAAAATCGTTTGTATTCAGCCGTCGATTTTCCATGATTTTTCTAATAAAATGTCGCTAAGATGTTAATATATTATATATGTATTTTAAAATATGTAATTTGTAGAATAATATAGGGATCTTGCTCGTATGAAAATATTTGTTACAATAAGAAAAATGCTCAGTTAATCCTTTAAACGATTTTTTTCCTTATTTCTATTGTAGTCTGCATTCTTTGATATCTGATCCTTCTTTTTATCCACCTTTATACGCCGCGTATTATTTTCCCGCCATTATCATGAAATTTGTTAAGCAACTCTTTTCAATATTCTAATTCGAACAACTTTAGCAACTCCGTTGTATCCCGACAAGTATCCGCCATTACGTCTTTGTGAACTTTTCAAAAGAATATCAAAAACTTTTTTCATGCCGGGTTAAAAAGTATAAATGGACAAGAGCTCCCGGCGAAAAAAAAAGGAAACCAAAGTGAATTAGGGATAATCAGGGTAATCAAGAGGAGGAAATTTTTCTTCTTGAAAGTTGATGCCTCGAGAAAGGCGAAGTTTCGCGCTATCATTATTCATTGTTAATTAGGGCTCTTAATAATTGAGACCAGTCTGGCTTGTAAATAAGCAAATAAAGGTATCGAACAAAGCAAACTTTGCGTCGAGAGCGATTCCCATCGCGGATGCTTTTTATTTGAAAGGTTTTTCTTACGCTTTCTAGAAAGCGTCGGCCCTTGACCGCGAAATAATCTCGACGTATCTCTTTGGACGTATGTATTTGAGATCCCCTCGAAACCCTTTCAGTTGGGATGAAATTAAATAATGTGCGGACAAAGGGATGGTATTTCTTCGGAAGTAATAATGCCGCGTCTATTTCGAGGGTGACTTTTGATCTTATATCTAATAAATTCCAATTGACGTATGAACTTTGAAGTCTAATTTTGTCGAGTGATGTTCGGACATTAGTGAGATCAAATAGCCAAGCTGAATCTTATTAGATGAGAGATCAAGTGTGTTCAGTATTTTGCTACACCTATTTAAATATTTTTCATAAAAAGTTTGATTTATTATTGTGCTATTTGTCTTATTAAAAAGTCTAAATCATTATTAATTATGACATATTTATAAAAATAAAATATTTAATTTTCAGGCTTAAATAATACAAACTTCTCGATTGCTTAAACTTTTGATCCTGCGATCCTTTTGATTAATATAAGTTTTTGGAGTATTTGTTCATTGTTGTTTTTGCTGAAATTAGTTTATTCCCTTTGTAAATAAATTTACATTATGTAACAACAAAAAATTGCTTAAAATTTTTATATTTATTTTGAGCTAATACTAAAACTTTTTAGATATTTTTATTGCTCCATCGGCAAACAATAATATAAAGAATAATCAGCAAACGATAAAAACTCTATTTTTGCTGGTACTGGACCAATTAAAAATATCGGTTTTATCGAATCGGTAAACTTAGGTACATTTACTTTAAACTGACTGTCAATGGCCTCTGCATCTCTTTTCTACCCGTTTAAATCCTTGAATCAATTAATTAATTTTAAATCGACATAAATATAGATTCTATGTTTGTATGTGCACCGCTTATCGTCCAAATAAATCCATTTCTCTCTCAGGATCGCGCAGCGTGAGTCAATATTGCATATCAATAAATGAACCTTAACACTGTTGATAGAACACAATATTTGTTCATTTCTGCTCATGCTACATGCTCTGTCTCTGTCTGCGATTCACAAACAATATGCGAGAATTCTTAATGCGTTCGAAACATATGCGGGATTCCTCACCAATAAGGAATCTAATCTCAAGCAAAAATTTCGATCCCTGCCGAGACACGGATTAAAACTCGCAAAATTCCCGATTTCCCGAAAAATAATTTATTTCCGTCGCTGCAGATGAATACTCATATACTGTAATACTTTTATGTGGTTCGTAATTATATCACGGAGGAATATAAAAAATCTCAATCCCGTATCTATTATATTTCATATCGATATTCCCATTATTAGAGTCGAAGTGTAGTAAATACATCACCGGTAGGGAAAGGTTAATATAACAATTAAAAAAACATATATGTGCTCTATATATGTATTACATAGATTAGACAGTTATTGCCTCTAGGCGTCGCCTAAGCTCGCCAATATGTAGTTACGCCACTGTTTCCAAGCGTCCAGATTTCGGCGAAAATGTCTCGATTTAGTAGCCTTCATCATGCTGGTAAGGTGTACGATTTCTGTAAGATAAAAATTTCAATCCCGAATTGTTCGGGATTACGTTTACTAATCCCGGGATTCATGAGCACCTTGGTTTTGAATACCTTGGTAATTAAGACATGAGACAAAGTTTTTGTTTTGGTAGGAAAGACACAAAAGTTATCCTTATAACTCTGAATATTGATTGTGCTCATTTAAGAGATCATTTTATTTGGGTTTGCTACTCTGATGAACACACGCCTTTAAAGTATTTTTTAAATGTTAAACCCAAAGCTGTAGTTATGGTCCCGGAGCTATAATTAACGTTTCATTCGATTGACACATTCGATATTTATTCGCCGATGGAAAGTTTAAATTTAACTAACGCTTTATATCGCTGATGTAGGTCTAAAAGGAAAGTTTTGGAGCCTTGAGCAAACTGAAAAGGACCTAAAAAGGTTACGAGTGTATCGGCAAGATGTGTTTATTTTAGTGTTTTTCCAATTCGGGTCAATGAATCACGGTTCAGAGCCTCTTCAGAGTGTTTGTGTAGTCGGACGTCCCGGCAGACTCATTGATGCCGGGGTTGTTGGGGACGCCTTATGACCTTTGGTGACGTCATATGCATTCGGAAGTTTCCGGTTTGGGGCCGAGCGAGCCGGATGCCAGCAGCGCCATGTGCTCCGTGGTGAGAAGGAGGCACGCCATCCGCATCCGCCGGAAATCAAAAATACCCTACAGATACAGGTTTGAAAGAAGCTTCCGTTCATTCTCAATTTTTTTGCACCCCTTTACATGTTATACGCGTTAACTAAATGGAAGGGCTGTGGAATGTTCACAACATTTGTATATACACATTTTCATGCTTTTTAATGTTTTTATTTAAGTCTTAATATAATAACTATAATAAATAACATCCCAGCTAAATTAGCAACATATAATTTTGCGTTTTTTAATCTTATCAATACACTAATTTAACTACCATAAAATACATGGATATTTGGAGGCGTTTCACGCGGTAAAAGTTTATTTTATACATTTGTTAATGAAAATTATAAACTAAAAATTGTGCTGTGTCGTGTAATATATAATAAAATAGGCTTGCTACTAGTGTAGTGGTTGCTTTATGCTACGTATAGACACACACGCATATAATAGAGGCGATGCGGCTCATGCGCGTGGTGTTTGATTTATGCCGCGGAGATGGAGAGAATAAAAACAATTTTCCATCTCATTCTGGCAACTGCCGATTGGAGTTTCACTTTTTGTGACGTTCAAGATAATTTGCCCTACTGTGCCTATACATGATTCAATAAAGTAAAACATTGTAACGCCTGATAAAATAACCCGGCAAGATGTCGCTGATCTTCTTCTTCTATCTTGTGGCGTCTTCTCTCCGGTATTATTTGTATCCATCCTGTTTGCAAATATTTTTACAGAGCTGCAGGAGTTGCCCATACAATGGTATGTTCGGAGTTTTGAATAGAACATATTTTTTATTGTTTATCTTCCATGGCACATTTTTTCCAAAAGCTTTGAACATACCACAATCATATAAAAATCATATTATAATTCTTAATGTGGAAAGTCACGAATAATTTAGTGAAATCCTTGAGATTGCTGAAAGTTCTTCAAATCGCATTTGAAAGACAAACTCTCTATGATTATAATCGACGTCTAATCTTAGTTTTCAAAACTGAAAGTGCAGCTTCATATAGTTTTCATTACTCAGTTTCATCCAAAATGAACATAGTGACTCAATATTTAGCGATTATGATTTAGTTTCTGAATGTACTTAAATATTCATTTTTTAACCTCTGCTAGCTTGATGTTTTAGTATTTCACTCTTTGCGGTCCTATGTCGAGTCTGACTCGACATCGATTTTATTGCGATGAATCCTATGTCGAGTCTGGCTCGACATTTTTATTCTACATTTTTTTCATCGCAGAAACAAAGAATCAGATTTCCAATCTAGTGGTCAAGTATGTTCCAATAGGAAAATTCCAGGTGGGAGAAAGGAGACAAATTTTATTTGTGTTATATGTATTTGTGTTGAATTTTCTTTTTACGACTGCAAAGGATTTAGAAGCAAGTTCAATATCGAAAAGGAAGTCACCTTATTTTCTTCAATTTTTCCTTTTCAAAGTAACAAATTTCCTTGTCGAATGCTCTCAATTTTTCTGTTATTACAAACACAATATGATCACGATTTTGCACCAGTACAGATGTTGTGACATTAATTCTAAGACAAAACTTCTTCTTAAAATTTTTAATATGTTCTAAATAATGTATGTAGTCTTACTTAGTTGAGAGTTGTCACTTGTTTCATCCAGTTATAGACTAGTCTGCCCACTAGCTTTAATGGATGAAATCCCTTCACTTTTAATATCAATTGACATATCAACTTTCCAAAAATGAAAATGATCAACTTGGTTGGGATCTCATAATTATGAGCTATGAAGCAGGTCAAGCATTAACACTTTAATGACCGATGACGACCGTTCATGGTCGATCAATAGGTACAGTCTTATGACATAGACCCTGTGCCTTTTTTTCGCCAACCATATTGGCATTTATTTAAAAGAAAAAGATGATCATGCAAAAGTGGTTTTTATGAGCTTAAGTAGATTGAATGCGGCACCAAACTATAGTGAATATACAACATTATTCTAATATTGATAAACCTGTGCAAAAATGAGTTATTAAACTTCGGAAGTTTTATTACACCTCCTTATATTCTCCAGACGACTTTAAGACTTCCATTCGTTCAGGTCTGTTGAGTATTTTTTGAAGAGGGGAAAATAGCATTTAATATATTTATCATCTATCGAAATACATTTGGAATTTAAATCATTGCTCAAATACGTCAAAAGCTCATTATATATATATGCCATAGAGCTTTTCAGACATATTTGCATAATTTTTAATTTATAAGGTTTAGCTCAGTTAGATTTATTCTTCGTCAGAGCTGCATTAATCTAGGGATAGAATGCATCTCGGACGTATACTGTAACATTATTTATAGTCTGCGCTTATAAATTCGTACTTTATTCAGTAAAATTCGACTCAATAATGTATGAAGAGTGAAATTAAAACGGCTTGCAGCGAAGATTTTGAAGGGTCGCTTTTCAGCTCTCAATGGGAAACTTTTACTGAAGGCTGTTTATATTTGAAGCTGTGCTATTTTGGCGTATTCCAGCATTCGGAAAGCATCCCTCCTTGGTAACTTTGTGTACACAAACTTCCGGGTCCGATAGGAAACTACCAAGTCGGCAATATTTCTGTATTAATTCATTAGAAGTTATATTGTTTACCGACTCTCCCTCGTCATATTATCATCATTAGGTGTAATTTGCATCGAATGACAGGACTGTCATAGGACTTCCTGCCTCCGAATTAATGTGCACGCTCCCGTATTAATACGACGTTTTAGACAAATAGCGTTATTGCTGCTCCGCTTTACGTCCATGTAAGAACTGCTCTGCTCAGTCATTTTTATCGACCAACTTAACATGAAAAGGCAAGCTCTGCATTATTTGGCATGATTTTGATAATGTGTTAATACTGTGTTTGCTTATTTTGACAGTGTAACAATGTTTTGTTGTGTGCCACAACGGAAACTTTTAACGAAATTAGACCGCACGTATGAACTATTATTCGGGACGTAGTGTTCGCATAAGCTTTCCGGATATTATTCATTTATTACTATTAAATCGTTTTAGGTTAACAAGATACTTTTTCTGAAGGACGTATATAGTTCTTTTTTAATATTTTCCCTTATTAGAAAGGCTTAGATGGTCGAAAGTATTTATATATATATATTTAGGGACTCCCATAAGTAATGTCATTTTTTCGATGCACTATCTTCAAAATAGTCTCATTCAGTCTGTTGAGCCATAAGGACGTGTTTTGAAGTTTTTCATGTGAACGTCTACGTGTTCGTCAATCTGATACAAAAAATCTTTGTGTCAGGCCAACCCCTTTATCCCTTATCCCTCTAACAGTAATGGGATAGACTTGTTCGTCGAAACAACATCTGTAGAGATGGATGTTCTTTCAATACCATATGAAAAAGAAAGCGATAGAGGCTTCAAAGAACATTTGCGAGATTTATGGTGACATTTTGGACAACAGCAAATGCCAATGATAGTTTAAAAAACTTAGATTTGACGATCCATCCAGGCGAATGAAGTAGCCCTGAAATCTGCAATAAGAAACAATTCGATGCTAATCATTGAATAATTATTAATGCAAAAAGCTATTTAAGCCCTTAAAAGATAAATGCACTAAAAAAAGGATTATTTTGTTGGAAGTATTGTTAAAAAAATGAAAGAATGTTATCAGAAGCGTCCTGTCAATAGGGAATCCAATCCCGAGCCAAAATTTCGATCCCGGGATTTCGGGATCGCATTAGACCATCCCGGGATCAGTCCCGGGATTTCGGGATCGGGATTTTCAATAGTTTAAGAAATTACATTGATAAATTTGATCGAAAATTACCAATAAGTCCATTTGTCTGCAAAATTTCCGATTTCCCGATAAAGTATTTATTTCCGTCGCTGCAGATGAATACTCATATACTATAATACTTTGATGTGATTCGTAATTATATTAAGGAGGAATACAAAAATTCTGAACCCCGTATCTATTATATTTCATATCGATATTCCCATTATTAGAGTCGAGGTGTAGTAAATACATCACCGGTAGGGAAAGGTTAATATAACAATTTGAAAAACATATATGTGCTCTATATATGTATTACATAGATTAGACATTTATTGCCTTTAGGCGTCGCCTAATCTCACCAATTAGTAGTTACGCCACTGTTTTTAATCGTCCAGATTTCGGCGAGAATGTCTCGATTTAGTAGCCTTCATCATGCTGGTAAGGTGTACAATTTCTGTCTGATAAAAAATTCAATCTCGATTTTTCGGGATTACGTTTACTAATCCCGGGATTCATGAGCACCTAAAACTGTACGGGATCTCGGGATCCGAGATACCGGGATTGGATTCTCTACCTGTCAACATTTGGATACATATTTAGATTTGTGTCGATAAATATACAAGAAATAATGGAGAACACTTTCTATATTTAACGATATGCTGGAGCTTTCATTTTTATCCAGATTGCGTTTCTGTACACATTTTAAACCTATTTATATTCTCATCGAGTTTGATTTGTAGCGACAAATTTGTATTCATTAAATGCAGTGCTCATCGCACGTTGATAAAAGCAAAGTTGCTATTAAATATGATTTTAAATGCACAATATGCATTTGGAAAAACATTGTGCAGTCGGTCAATTGAAATGGAAGTAATATTGGTTTTATGAGCTGGTTCGTTTTAAGAATAAAAAATGATTTCCATATGAATTTGATCGAAAGCTCATCATTCAGAATATTGATCACGGATCACTGAGCTTTTAATTTACAAAAAAATCGCAAATGTTTGACTTGACTTCTGTCAATCGGTTGTACAGGCTTTGGCACATATGTTGTATCATCGGCCATTTTGCACAAATATTTTTTAAATGTATTTTCTCATGGCAAAATAAGAGAAGATTTATTAATGAGTGCCAAAAACAGTTCTTCATTACATTATGTGCAATACTTCAATCAAGTTTCTGCGCTACAACTTTAGCCACTTCTACCGAAGTCCTAGCCGTCTTATATCAAAAGTAGACCTCGTTTATTTAATAATAGTTAGCTTAAACTATTTGAAGACAAAAAATCAGCTTTGTAGATTTTAATTTAATGCCGGTATGTACAATTGTTACAATCTACCAAACTGCATCCTTGAAAGTTTGGTAGATTGTAATATTCCTGATTTACATTGTATAAACACCAATCAGGAACAAACCCAACATATGAACATTTGGTATTTTCAGTTACAATATTATTGCATATCAAGTGTGATAAATACCAATTTCAATGAGGGTATCACTCGAATCATATTTTCGAAACATGAAAAAAATTCAGGCCATCTAAAATGCTTGAGAGAACTTCCCCTGGCATTGGTAATGTTTCAGACTGTCAAATTTGAAATGGAATATTATATTCGGCATGTTTTGAAATAGGATGGGCTTAACTATGATGGATCCGTCAAATTTTCTAAATCCATTTTGTATACATTCATATTAACTATTTTCGTATTTTTTTCCGCCTGTATTGTTAGAAAAAGCTCTTAGAGTTGCTGGAATACATTATGCGAAATAAACTTTATAAGATAAATGTATCGTCTCTGAAGGAATATATCAGAAGAAAACTAAGTTCGATTCTTTGCTCCCTTTCGCATTTTTCATGGTGCAAAAACGACGCGATCTTAAATTATTTATAGTTTGAAAAATCAATTGAAATCTGCTTATGGAAAGCCTTAAGATTTATCTCTTATGTTATGCAACAAATATGCTTGGATATAAGGGATGAAATTTGAGCATCGGTCGTAAATAATCGAACGATCATTATTTCGATCGTTAGCATAGTCGAATAAGATTATGCTATTACCACTTTGTTTAGGTTTTATATTCATTAATTATGCAAAATGTTGGCTACAACAAGGCTGTTTGACGGTAATCCAATGCAGTTTCTCTAACGTCGCATTGCGGATCGGAAAACTGTATTTTAGACTGATAGTTAGCATTTACCACTGCCAAAATTTAGTCGTAGCATACAATGTTAATATTAAATCATTCAAGAGTGAATTTTAAATATAAAATTGTCCATGAATAAAGAAATAGCTTGAATATTGCGCGAAGAAATCATATTCATTCACAAAACTTGACAGAATTAATATTAATCGAGATACATCAATAGTGTACATCAATAGTTGTTATCTACCACAATCTCCTTATTAATGCCAATTTGTATTACACGAAGCGTAGAACTAGGTTTTCTTCGTCATCATTAGTAATCATCATTAAGTGAAGGCGTCTAATTATTCCCCAAATCATTTTCGAAGATTTCTTCGCCATCATGCTCTATTTTTTGCAAGAAATGTGTTATTTTTGATGGTTCAACTGAGATATCTCTTTATGGGTTTTTAAAATCTAATCTTAAATGTTCAGCTTTTTCTAGTGAAAGTATTAAAAAAATATTGCTCCAACTATTCGACAAGTTTGTTGATTAATTTACATACATTTTCATTAACTCGTTCGTCGCTGTGTCCACCAGATATGCGCGATGGGCGTTTCCCCGTTTTTTAGTTATTTCATTTCTATTTAATGGAATGAGCACATGCAAATATAAAATAAGCAGAATATAAAAATATATATTATATTTAACATATAAAGACAAAATTAAAATAACTAAAATATATATACACACATAAACCTCTTTTTGTGCGGTTTTTTTAAAGCATTTTTTTTTTAATTTTATAAAATGTACGTATCAAGATATTTTGGATAAAATAGGAAATAAATCAATAACACTAACCGAAATTTGGAAAAAAATTATGTTTTGGGATTGTGTAATAGTTTGTAATTAAAATAATTAGTATTTCTCTACTGGATATCTGAGATTTGTGTAGCCAGATGTCAGACATCCTTTAAATCTTACCAAAAATACGATTTTTTAATTGCATTATTGTTTTCCTTTTTTTATTAACTTTTTTTGTGCGATTTTGGATATATTTTATATAGCCGTTTCAAAGTTATGCGGTTTTTAAAACCCACGGAACGCATCTTCACTTTTTCATAGTCATAGCTTTTTTGTGCGATTTTCCCCGAAACGGATATACCGCATAAAAAAAAGTGTACTATACATTTAATTATGTTTAAAATAAAATATAACATTATATTATGTAGCATAGTATTCATTAAACAATTCAAATACATGAAGTGATTTTGGATAATTAGGACAATATATTGAGATATATGATACCCTTTTTTTCCTTAAAACGGTTTTTCGCTTTCTTCTTTTCATTGTCGGACCTCGAATTTTCAGATCACAAGCATTCTCTTACTAGATGTTCCCTTCATGGTTTTCAACCGAATGAAGGTAAGTGCAATGAAATCTTAAACGGTTTCCGAAAAGCGAATCCAACATCTTACTGTTACGTATTTCTATAACGACTTATAAATGTTGACTTTAAAAACGTCTTTCTATAATGTCTTCCAGACGAAAACTATCTAAGTATATTTCAAAATCGACCTAATGTTTGGCTAATGACAGAGTAATTGGTGAAGTTTATCGATCTAAGATAAATATCATCTGAGAGAAGATGTGCACATATCACATTCTGATCATGCGTGTTTATCCCGTGCGTTATATTATCACATCACTATTCCTTCTGTTCACGCTTCGACTATCGAATTTGGGCTCCGTGAGAAACAATACTGATTCAGGCTGGGTGACGAGAGTGTTAAGTACGCTTCATAAGTGACTCTTCCACCAATAATGCTTGCACATCCTTGACATTCATATTGTTAAAGATCTTCTTCCATAAAAATTTAGAAAGTTGTACCATTGCATCCATTATATTTTAAGCTGATTCTATTAGACTTCTCTAATTTTGATTTTACAATGAATTGGATACATTTGATATCACTTCACTTAAACTTAAAAAAAACTTTAAATGTCTTTCTACAATATGGATAAAACGATTAAACTGATAAAATTCTATAGTGCTTGTGTAATTCAATTTTAAAATAAGGTAGTTTCCCTGCCGCACCCTGTATGTAAACGCATTTTATATGAGAAATTAATTTTATTTCTATACCTTATTCTTAATTCAACCAGATTTGTTCAAATATTTAGCATTTTAGCTATTAATATACGTATGGCACATTTTCATCTATTTTTTTTAATATTAAATACGTTTTGCCATGACCTTTTATATAAATACTGCAATTTTATCTTTTCATATAAAGTAGAGAACTTAGTTTTTTTTTCACAAAATGCATACTTCCGTGCATTTTTCATTAAATATGCGACATTCAGTATATATTTTGTGACGTTTTAATTATCTTGAAAGCTACAATACATCTAAAAAGTAAAAAATAGGTGTTAGGATAGCCTCGTTTAATACGGCCGTTATTAATATTCTCATTCGTATTTTCAAAGCTTTTAACAGCAGCATACAAAAAAATATTTACGTGAAACTTCTTACCTTCTAGGAAAACATAATTTTATGTATTGCTTTTTACCAAATTTGTTAACGGATATTGTTAGTTAAAAAATAAGCTATGTTTGTGTAATATACAATAAAACAGGGGCACTACTGATCTATTGGTTGCTTTATGCACAGTAAAGGTGGCGTTAGAGTTTCACTTTTCGTGACGTTCAGGCCAATTCGCCCTACCGCGCCTATACAAGTCTTACTTTAAAAAAATGTATGTGCATAAAAATCGTTACTCCCTTGTTATAAAGCAAATATTCGGACAATGAGAGGTTTTTCATTCGAGATTTTTAATGAATTGCATGCAAAAAACAACATTTTCTATCTACACGTTTTTGATTAAGAATACATTTGTAATATGTATTTTTCATACACTCAAAACTGAGTGAATCTGGACACGCAAAGTGATCAATCAATATGTATTAACATGTTTTACTGCCTGTCTGAAAAGTCTCGTTTATATTTGAGGCGACCGAATTATATCACTTCCAAATGGTGCTTTCATTGGCACAAATTCCCAGTAATCTCATCCTGAAAGTGTCCTCAATTTTACGACTCCACGAGGAATGTCCATAACATTGATGCCGAACGACAAAGAATATCTACTCAATTTAGGCATGCTGATAAAATAAACGCGCAGTCCTTAATCCCTCGAAACTTTATTCCATCAAAAGGAGATTCGTCACGATTCCGGATGAGGTTTTTAACGTCGCGACTTAATGGCGTATGAGACGTCAAACAAGGACTATACGCCTTAAATAGATAACAATGGGGCATAGCGTCCCGAACGTCCGCGGATCTCAATGATTCAATAAATTTTACTCCCAATATAATTTTACGACATAATGAAGGCGAGGATTTTGATCGCTCTCAGTACCGATCATAAATCCTTGTCGATAAAACATTAAAATGGTTTTAATCCGACGAGGACTTTGCGATAACACGGAGAACCCTCCAGGACAGAATCACGATACAAAATTAAAATGGATACGGTTAATCCGGCACGGGTTGAACACTGCCATTTGTGTGTGTTAGCATTGATGAACCGTGTGATTAAAAGCGATTCAAATATCCTGATCACTTCCATTCTGAAAAATCCCTTAAATCTCATTCTTACAGTAGTTTAATGACATACTATATAAAGTCCATGGTTATATATGAAACATGGTAACGAAATAATTTACGGGGTCGCATTGCATACACGTTTAAATCACAGCTTAAAAAATATATATACATATTTAAAAACTATGAAGTATTATATAGTAGTCGGCATTTAATAAAATAATTCAAACATAATATATTACGGAGACTGGAAAGTAATCAAACCTGCAATTCAAACTATAGACTAATCACTGTATTTTAAGGATCTGAGGAAATGGTAATTAGATGGTTTGATTTTTGCGAATAAGGTGAATGGGCTAGAAGTTCTGTTAGAAATTAGAAGCTAGTTAGAAATTTTGTTACGATGATTTAGGAGGGTTTTTGTATTGTACCTATTTATTAACATACGCCAATATTCATTCCAAAAACGTGTTATTTTCATACTAGGACACAGATTGCTTTTTGCTGCTCTAGTGCGATTAGCGACAACAAATTCGTTTACTTTCATTAATGATAGAACTAAAACAACATGTAATGGTGACTTGACATTGTTTATAAATATTGATAGAAGACTATTTTCACAAAAAACATTGAATTCACATTTTTACATTGATATAAACTGACTAAAAAATAATCTCAAAACTTTGATTACTTTCTGATCCTTTCAGTATGTGTCGTATGTCCATAATCTACTACTGTGGAATTGTATAAATTAGAATTCCATATTTTATAAAATCATTTTTACTTATCTTTATTCTATTAACACCTTAAGGACCGATCCCGTGCTAGCGCGAAAATTTGCACCGACTGTTTTGGACTGATTCCGCGGCAGCACGGACTTGTATATCATATTATATAACGTCATTTCTCGATAAAAACTAATATAAAATGCGACTTAAAAATGGTTTGGGACTCGTAAAAAGTTTGTTTTATTTGAGCCATATCCTGAAAGTAAGTGTACTAAACTTTCATATTTTTTTTAGAAAAAAAATACAGGATATTGTTGATGCATTCGTTAACTATTTTTCAACATAATCGCCATCCTGTTCAATGCATCTGATGAGTCGTAGCATAAGCTTCTTTATGCTATCCTCGAAGAACTCTTCCGCCATTTCCTTGCCCCACGATAGACCCTCTTTCTGCACCTGCTTGTCAGTTGAAAATTTAATTCCATTCATGTGCTTTTTCGAGGAGGGAAAAGATGATAATCTGAAGGTGTTGTTAGGGGAATACGGGGGGGGGGGGTTCAAAACATCCCGACCAAATAAGTACAAGTGCGCCTTTGTGGCTAAGGCTGTGTGAGGACGGGTGTTTTCGTGCAACAAGCACACTCCTATCGTCGGCATACTTCTACTTTTATTTTGATTGCTTCTTTTGAGTTATTTAGGGTCTCATAATATTATTGTGCTTTTTATTTCCAGCCTCAAAAGGCCTAACTTCCAATTAAAGCCCCTCAAAAAACAAAAAACCAGCGCCCGTTACAGTTACAGTACACTTACTTTCTGAACATTCCTCGTAGCTTGTGTCTTACAAATATATGTATATGAGAATTCAAGAATGCACTCATGGGATTCTTTGTAATACGTTTTCAATCCCAAAATACTGAGGTCATGATAACGTGTATAAAACGTGTAATTAACTACCCATTTTTATTTCCAGTCACAATACAGCTCAGAAAATCCTCACTTTCCAATTTAAGTCGTGAAAGAAACGCGCGGACGCTATCCACCCGGGGGAGGGAGGATTTCTTACCATCATCTTTCACGCAATTGGCCACAACGTGAATTTACATAGTATAGTCAACCCTTTAAAAAAACCCAGTCCGTCATAATACACTTACTTTCGGGATATACCTCGTATTTCGATAACGGACACATCTGGATCGTATTTTCGTATTTTTTTTTCGTCAAAATATTGATCTCAGTTCCTGGTGATGCTTCGTTCGATATGTTATCTGTACCATTAAGGCTTTTTTCGTAATATTGTTAATTTAATAAACAGTTCGTGGATCAAAATTGTGATTATATTTTTTAAATCATCATAAAAATATATGAAAAAGAAACTGTTGTAACTTCACTAGCCTATAATCCACAAATGCAGAATCACTTAATAGTAAATTCAATTTTGTGGAAAAAACTATGGAGAAGATTCGCTTTGAGTTACAAATCAATCCAAGCATTAATATGTTAAAAAGTGTGAATTTCCTTAAAAATCGTATGGTCCTACTTAGAAGTTTTACTGTATTTTTGTTGTTGTTGTTTTAAAATATATATAGTGTATGGTACGAGATATATTTTTTGTATCGTAGTTTTCCTACTGAAATTGATAGGAGTAGTGTTTTAGTACTCCGTCGTATAAATTTCATCCCACTGCCGATCATTCAATGGATGTACAGAATATTTTATCCGATATTCACGACACAAAGGACTGTTTTAGGACGTTTTTATTTTTCGATCATACCCCATGCGAGCGAAAGACTTAATTAAAAATTGTTTCTATTTTGCACCCTACCGAAACCTAGACGCTTCACGAAGCGCTTTGAAATTTTAGTAGAGGACGGAAGAGTTGAGCGCAGGTATTTTCCAATTTTCCCCAAACTACCCGGGTGTTTTTACTAGTAAAGTGGTTTTCGAATAGTGTCCTGTTCAAAGGAAGAATTGTTTAAATTGTCATTTTAATTAACTGCCAAACACGTCGAGGCTTTCGATTATCCGGGAGCGTATTTGTTTGATTGCGATTGATTGTGACGCTTTATTCGTGTTATCACCGAATACAATTTACGCCGTGTTTGCACATTTTAAAGAAAAATAATTAATGCTTTCAAATCTGGGGTCAAAAGCCTGTATATGAACAGATTTGGTAATATTTCTTAATAAGGATCACTTAAGTGCCGCACGGAATCACAATGAAAACAAATTACCCCATTCAATTATCATACAGCACACGCCATTTTCGTGTTAACACATCCCCATGAGATGAGTACAAAAATAGAGTTAATGCGCCCTATTCCATTTTTCAACAGGAAGAAGCGAAAATACCACCATTTATCTCAATAAATCGTCTGTTTTTGAGTAGGCAAAATTGGATTGTTGTCCAGCGCAAAACTCATCCCTTGGGTGAATAGGCATTCGAGAGGTTCTAGTTCGCCAAATGATTACATCAATTATTTCATCACCGGGGAGGAAAATCTAAACCAACGTTCATGTTATTGATGCCAGTTCGCCGCAGATATACCCAGCTGGATTCAGTCGTAAAACCGATATTGGTTAAAGATGTGATCAGCCACGAGGAGGATCGTTCTATAGAGTCGACTAGTTTGGTCTAAATATGTTAAGCTTTGAATAATTGAGTCACAAATGTGACACTGTCTGATTAACTACTTAGGGCAATATTGCATATCATAAATTTTAAAGAGTCATCCGAATGACCTAGATTTTTGCAATGTTTTCCCGAGTTTTGCTGGAAATAGACATCTGACATATCAATGTGATTGAATTTTAGTGGGAGATCTGATAAATAAGAAAGAATTTATTAATCAAATCAATTTTATAAGACATTGTTACATCGTATAGGGAAACTTTACTCGAAGCCGGCACTTTTAATGTGTTGTGGGCGCGATCCTGTGATGCATGTGATCTGATCGTGGGATCTTGACTAGGGAATCCAATCCCGGGATCCCGGATCCCGGGATCCCGGGATCCCGGACGGTTTTAGGTACTTAAGAATCCCGGGATTAGAAAACGTAATCCCGAAAATCCCGGGATTGAAATTTTTATCTAACAGAAATCGTACACCTCACCAACACGATGAAGGCTAATAAATCGAGACATTTCCAACGAAATCTGAACGCTTGGAAACAGTGGCGTAATTACTAATTGGTGAACTTAGGCGACGCATAGGAGCAGTGACTGTCTAATCTATGTATACATACATAGCGTACATGTATGTTTTTCAAATTGTTATAGTAACCTTTCCCTACCGGTGATGTATTTACTACACCTCGACGAATAATGAGAATATCGATATGAAATATAATAGATACGGGGTTCCGATTTTTTGTGTTCCTCCGTAATATAATTACAAATCACATCAAAGTATTATAGTATATAAGTATTCATCTGCAGCGACGGAAATAAATAATTTGTCGGGAAATCGGGAATTTTGCGATTTTTAGTCCGTGTCTCAGCAGAAAAGAATTTTATTAGTCACATTGATGGTGTTATACGAAAATGAGGGCTCACGCGATCATCAACTCGAACTAGCATTTAAATATCTGATAACGATACCTCCAACGAGTGTGGAAGCTGAGCGTGCATTTTCAGCAGCAAGTTGTCTGACTTCCAAAATCAGATCCAGACTAAATAACGAAACACTAATGTTTAATGTTAATGTTACTTCGGGCATATTTTCAAAATAATATTTGAATTTTTTAGTGTTTTATTTATCTATTTTTGAATTGTATTTTTATCTTTTCTTAAATAAATAAAATTATTTGGCCTTCAAGTGATTTTTTATATTGAACAAATGGACTTATTAGTAATTTTTGATCAAATTCATCAAGGTAATTTCTTAAAATATTGAAAATCCCAATCCCGGGATCCCGGGACTGGTCCCGGGATTGTCTAATGAAATCCCGAAATCCCGGGATCGAAATTTTGGCTCGGGATTGGATTCCCTAATCTTGACATCCCTCATATTACATCAAGTATGACGCAATCGTAGATGACGCAGATGGGATGGGGACATTGTGTGGGTAGAATTTCAAGCTTGACATTTTTTGTAAAGTCATTAGTTTTATTTGAGAAAATTTCCTCTACGCTTCTTCTCATGTTGACCTTGAATGTGCTTAAGGAAGAGGTCCGTCACTGAAGTCTCGCTGGTTGATGGTTCGCTATCTGTTTTAACCATTTGCGTTCATTCACACTTTGAATTGATTTGAGATGGTTTTAAGCAATCTATTTTATGGAACTATTGCCAATCATTCTAACATGGTTTTTAATGGCGAATACACGTTTTAAAATTATGATCGTCAGCCACACCTCCTGTAAATTTAAACCCATATCAACTGAGTTACTAGTCTGACTGCTTAATATATATTATTTATTAAAACACCATTTTTTTTAGACAAACTTATTTTATTTTACTAAAATACATCACAGAGTCATTATATTAGGGGAATAATTTTTTTGGTGTTTCTAATATTTCTTCAGTGTATGACATCTCTCAAAAAATTTTCATAAATGGAGTCCAGATTTTCTTTTGCAATGAAAACCCTAATGATTTATATTGCATTTACATGAACCCTAAATTTATTCATCTAGATATTGAGTCCAATATGAGGGCGGAATTTGATGATCTAGAAACAGATACTATTGTTTTTTTGTTGTTTTTATTGGTTGTTTGCAATACTCAAGAAACATTATCTTCACTTTATTTTTTCTCACAGTTTTTGGCATTTTTAAATAGACGTCATTTTTGCACAAACATATTTCGGATGTAAATTAAGGTCTTCAAGCTTAGACGACGCCTAAGGGCAGTATCTATCTAATCTATGCATACATATATACAGTGCATGTATGTTTTTCAAATTGTTATATTAACCTTTCCCTACCGGTGATGTATTTACTACACCTCGACTCTAATAATGAGAATATCGATATAAAATGAGGGCTCACGCGGTTATTGACTCGAATTAGCATTTAAATATCTGATGACGATACCTCCAACGAGTGAGGAGGCTGAGCGTGCATTATCAGCAACAAGTTGCCTGGCTTCCAAAATCAGACAAATGGACTTATTAGTCATATTTGATAAAATGTATCAATATAATTTCTTAAACCATTGAAAATCCTAGTCCCGGGAAGCCGGGACTGATCCCGAGATGGCCTAATGCAATCCTGAAATCCCGGGATCGAAATTTTGGCTCGGGATTCCCTAATTGTGAGACTCTAATATACATTACCTTCTACATTCATCAAATTTGACTCTTTTGGCCTTCTAATATCTTTAGATAATATATATTAAATATTGAATACATTTCTGGTACATCAAATACATGTATAATAGTACAAGTAGTCTGCGTTCGTTTGACGTAAATATTGGCTAATTAAATTTTTTGCTCTCATCATTTTCTTTCGGTTTGTATTTTGATATTAATTAATTTTAAGGTCATTTTTTAGTTTCGCATGGATTTTAAAGGCAATATCGAAGTTCAATCTAAATAATTAGCATTTTTTCACGAAGTTTTCGTTGGATTTTTTTTGGAAATTTGATAGAGTTATTTTGTTTAATTAGGAATAATTTTGTTGGTTTTATTTTAAATACGAACAAACATACAAACATTGCTTTATATATTATATATAAGATCTAATGTAATCTAATGTACTATACCTATATTATTTGAAAAAGTGCAAACAATAAGTTAGCAAAGTTTTATCGCAATCGAATGAACGGTATGGCAGCGCATTAAATACGGACAAACAAACATTGATTTTTATATATTAGAAAACTATGTCTATGTTACTCGCAGAATTCTTAGCAATAAGTGAATGAAGTTTTGTCGCAATCCGATGAACGGTATGGCAGCTCATTTCGAACGAACAAAACTCAATTCATTTTTATATATTAGAAGATTATCAGGTCAGTTCAAAAGTTCGTGCGCATTTTTGGGAATTTTTCACATGAAAAATACAAATTAGCATAATTTATGTTATTACTAATATACAATTAAAAGCCATGCCAATAATGAAAATCTGATGCTAAAATCATGGAGGAGGATTACACTAAAAATTTAAATAAATAAAAAATGTATCAGTATGAAAGCATTAAACGTGCAATTTAAATTTACATCATAAGAGTATGTAGAGTGCCTAATACTTTTTTCCATAATGATATTTTATATTACATTTTGAAAATATGAATTTTATCATTTTTCTAATAAAAGCGTTCTAAAAATATTAATTTGAAAAAATATTAAAAGCCTGGAGTGGATTTTGATGACAAGTTGCCTCTACGGGGTGCGCAATTATCCAACGCTTAGCCCTAATATTTCGGGACAACATATTCATACATTCGCAACGTAAGCTCTTTCGCATCCATTTTCTTTATTTTTCCTTCCTTCCCACGCGTTTTGTTAACTGAATCTGGAAAGGTTTTTACTTTGATTTTTCAGCTCTGTCAGTTTCATTAGGATTACTAACAGCGGGAATAAATACTCATAATAAATCAACTGCTGTTTCTCTGCGACATAAATCTGTTCACGAGAGTGCCGTGTATGAGGCCTAATGATTAAGCTGAAATTATTTCTGTACCAAAAAAAATAAATTTTACTGGCTTGTTTACTCATTTTTCGAATAATGTGTTTATGAAATAATACAACTTTTACTACGCCCACCAGTTCCTTGAAGGACCTGCAATAATTGGAGCGGACATGTAATTTCTTTATATTTTTAGCGAGGTGCTTGTCATAATGTTGACTATGAGCAGAAAGAATGCCGATAGAGAAGGCCGATTTAACATTGTGTTAGAATTTCTACGACGACCTTGTCATAGATAACAATATATTTCCCTCTTATTATATAGCGTACATGTATCATTATTTGTTGAAATTCCTTGAAAAAGTAATCATAATGTATTTGGAATATGCTGTTGAAATTATAAAAATTAACCGCATAAACTACAATATCGTGTGATGTACGTTCAATGAGTTTGAGCCAAATTTATAGCGAGGCAAAAAAATCATGCATGACGCCATTGTTATCGTCGCAGGCTCCCTTATGTACGTGTAATAAAAGTGAATGTGTAGGATAAAAGTCAAAGAGTCGTCCGAGAGTCTTGGCCGCAAGAAGACGTATTCTTCCTAATTGAGTTTTGGCAATGAATTCGTATTTCTATTATTTTTTGAACGACTTCTTACTTATTTTGCGACCTCTTGGGTCCCCGTTTATGTAATAAAATTTTAATAAGGTTCGCAGCTCAAACAACATGAAAATGACGTTAAATTATAACCCATTGAGACGACCATTTTATAATATGCAATAATAATTTCAAATATAAGTTAAATAGTTTAAATAAGAAAATCTTTTATAAATGAAATTTTAATGAATAATTCAGTTGCTATTAAATTTTCGATTATATTATGGTATGGTTTTATATTTTTGTATATTGATAATATAATTTTGTATTATATTAATAAAAAAATATAAGCCGAACTTGTACGAAAATACGAGAATATTTTTCACTTCTCGACAAATTGTTTGCTGAGTTTTTCCAGGGAGGTTTTATTACTTTTCTCCGAGAGCCGTCTCCTGTAATCGCACATGGAAAAATAATGAAATGAAAATCACATAAACATTGTTTATCTTTTCCTATGGTATTATAAGTCTTCCTGGATGAAAAGCAATTTGGATCTGCGTACATGGTGCGACTAAAAAGCTTCGGGATTTTCATGTGTGCCTATTGTAACGGATGTATTACACTAACTTAACTGGTCAGATACAGAGTTGGGTTATCATAGATGCAAATGTCTAGGGGGCTTTGAACCCTCGGGGGCCCCAAGCCGAGCATGTCTGCCTGCTGTATGGTAGAAGGGCCTCGAAGGATCCAGATATATGCTGATTACCAGCTCTGTCGGTGAGTGAATCTACATTTTCCTACATTTATGGATAAATGTTGTAGTTTTTCATTAGATCAATAAATCGAAGTATATATAATAATCTGGCATCCGGTCGTACATTGCTACGTATTTACATATAGGCCAATCAATGAGACTTGATTGCCATTGCGCAAGTAATATAGGCATAGTTTTCTAATATATAAAAAGTCAATGTTTGTTTGTTCGTATTTAATGCGCATCCATACCGTTCATTCGATTGCAATAAAACTTTGTCAACTTACTGTTTAAACTTGCGGGAATAACATAGGCATAGTAAAAATATATGGAGGCTCGCGCTACACGTGACCTGAAGCAATAAACCACGTACTGCGTTTCTTTTCAAATAATTATTAAGCGCTTATGGCATTGCAATGCATGCCGGGTATTCGCTAGTACGATATACATATGATGCTTTACAATTTGAAGCATTACCATATATTGTAGCAAATAATTTCAAGGCTTTTTTCTTAAATTTCTAAAAGATTTCTAAATCATTTAATTAGATAGGGCTGTATTTAGCAATAATACTTTTCAGTTTTATCCATGGTTGCCCTTAAATCATTCTCATTTATTTCTACATTCGAATCCATCTGAATTCAATTTAATTTCTGTGATATTGTGTACAAGATAAAATGCAATAAAGCTTAAAGCAAGTCACACATCATTGTTTAAATATGTATTTTTTATACATACCCTCTGAAATATAAACGTCATAAGATAATAAGGCTTCTATTGATATACTAATCGCATTATTTGTCATTACAAAGAAGGTTGTACATATTTAGGCAATTTAGAAAGGCTTCAATATAATTCAGGGCATCGAACCGGAACGAAATCAGAAACCGATAACCGGTAAAACCGTGTTAATTTCCGGAATAAAAATCGTAACCGAACCGAAAAAATATAGCTTCAAAACGGAACCAAACCGAAACCTGATTAAAATATAATTATCGATTTGATTAACACTTTATAGTCCGGAGTATTGCAATGAAATATCTAAATATAACAGTGGTTTTTAATACTCGGTGTATGTGTATTCAGCGTGATAAAATGCAAAAAAGTGATTTTTTGGCTTGAATTGTACGAACAAAGAATAAGGAAAATATTTGTATTTATTTTATGACGTATTTGTAAAATATTTTTTTTAGTGACATTTGTGATATATTGTCGATGTTTGACATTTACATATATTTTATACGATTAAAATATTGAAACATGTGTATACTGTTATTCCTAAAAATAAATTTAAATCTTTATCAAGTTCGTATGACATTTTTTTCAAGCTGAAGTTACGTCAATCCAAGTGTTAATGCCCCATGTCTTTAGCAAACAATAGTCTTAATTTAGCCCTGTAATATATATTTTCAATCCTTACTCGCCTCCTTTTGTTAATCTTACAAACAACAGTATTTTTGGAATACAATGATAATATTGTCTATAGTTAGATTTAAGCTGGCGTGTTGTTTACGTAGACTATATCGGTATTTGGGGTTTCTTATCATTTTTCTAGAATATCACTATCGTAATAACCGCCGAAGAATTTTATGATTGAACCGTTTCAACCTTTTCGGCATAACTTTTGTAATTCATCATGTCTTTCTGGAATTGATTTCGTTAGAAAGGGGCACGATTTCATCTCGTGACATCAAACTTCATCGATTATGAATTCGAATTGATATTTTTATCCGGAATTTCGGCAGAAAAACGTTTCAATTTACGAAAGTTGATACGGAATTTTTTCGTCGTTGCTTATTTCAATCCATATACCTCACATTTTCCGATTGGATTTGGGATATCTGTGCTTTATTGAACGCCAGATAAGCAAAAATTGGGGTGTGTTTAGGTTTAAAAAATGCGTATGATTATTTTGATTTAATAGTCAGAAGATATAATATATAATTCCATAACATTGTAAAAAATAGTTGATTAAATTATGTGATGAATTGTTGATTTCTTCTCCTTTTACGATACTATATCTGTTACAACACTTTTACTGGAGATATTTTATCATTCCTAGATATGGTGCCAAACCTTCATAATAAAAGTCCAGGAACTTTTGATGTCTTACTGACACATACATATTTCTTTAAATTTAACACATTTCCGTAGGGTTGAATAAGAACTAAATCGCATAGATGCGTCAACCGATAATACCCGAAAGACACACATATGCGTTTTTTGCCATTATTCACTACTTAAAGACATAGATGTAATCATTATATTTAATGAATTATAAAATATTTTTATCAAGCTGGTGCGTAGATCAAAATTTAAAAATACTGCAATGTTTGCATATTTCTATACAATGAGATGTCAAGCGAAAGACAATTCCATACGTAACCTGTCGGGAATGTGTTAATAATCAATATGATTCACCATCGGGTCTCGTATCTTATGTCTTAATATGTCCTATTTATATAGGCTCTAGGCTCTATTGAATTTAGATTCCATAATATAAACCGTTTTATGGTTCGCATACATTTTTCACATAATACATTGCTCTGTTGAAATTTAACTCGAGTCATTGTCTGTAGATCCTTAGATTATGTGCTTGATCTTTCACGAATAAACATTTAAACCATTCGAAAAGGCCTAAGTTATAATAGTGCCTCTTCCATGCTTAACAGGAGGTTTTAATACTCAAAATTCGATTATATGTCTATTGATTTCTAAATACTAAAAAATTAAGAAATTACATTATTATAATACTGTCGTCATTGTTTTGGTAAAATGACAAAATTTAAAGAAAAGTATAGTCATGATTTCAATAATGCATGTCATGTCTTACAATCCATAACACGTTTATGGACTATTGTTTTATTCATCGATTGAAGCTACTGACGAGATGATTTGAATGAATAGAATGATTTCTAAGAAATAGATTCTAGGAAAATATCGATGAATTAGTAACAATCCATAGATACTCAAATTTTTCACTTGATCGTTTTGAATATTTTTATATTAAACTAGCTGGTACCCGGCGCTTTGCTGCCACAGAAGAAGTAAATCTAATAAAATCGCTTGAAATTTGAAAGAATTATCTTGTTTAATTTGGAATAATAGAAATAATGAAATTAATTTTGTTTTGTTGGTTTTATTATAAATATGAACAAACATACAAACGTTGATTTTTATATATAAAATCTACTATAAGTTAATTGTACTATACTTATATCGTTTGAGAAAGTGCAAAAAATAAGTTGGCAAAGTTTTATCGCAATCAAATGAACAGTATGGCAGCGCATTAAATACGGACAAACAAACATATTTTTTTATATATCAAGACTATGTTTATATTACTTGCAAAATTTTTAGCAATAAGTGAACAAAGTTTTATTGCAATCCGATGAACGGTATAGCAGCGCATTTCAAACGAACAAAATCCAATTAATTTTTATATATTAGATCATGGTAAAAGTTTCATGAGCTGGGAACAATTTTTTCCTCAGAAAGTCCAGGATCTAATCCATTATACCAATGCTTGCACATGGACGTGTGTTTATCAATTCGGCTTTCGTTTCGGTTCAGTTCCAAAGATTAGGAGGTATTTTAGTCCAGAGGCACAAAATTTAAGTGTTTTTTCACGTTTCAAAAAAAAAATCAACAAAAAATATTTTTTAAATACATTTTTTATCTGAAGTTTGTTGAAATTCAAAATATATAAAAAATAAAAAGGGCATGTCCTGGTTGACACAGTTTCAAAATTTTTAGTCATCTAAAATTTAAAAAAAAATTATTAATTAGTAAATATAAGACTAAAGTCACTATTGTCCCTACTTCAACGAAAAAAAAAATATTTTCACAAAATGGCGACTGTTTTAAAAAAATATTTTTTTTTACAGTTTAATTTTTTTAAAAATACTATGATAGACACAATAGAGCGTTATATGTAAAACGCGTTTAAAGATTTCATTAACTATAATTCCGTAAATAAATGGAAATTTGAAAATTTCTTTGGAGAATATATTCTTATAAGTTCAACCATTTAAAAGTATGTAAAATAAATAAAACCGATTTTTTCAAAATTCTAGACTAAAATACTCCCTTAATCATTTCAAACCGGAGAACATACACGCTACGCTCTAATTTAAATCCACTTTTCTGTCAGCTCCGTCGCAGCCTGTAACAAGTTTGATAATGAACCAGGCTCAATGAATGAACCTTAACACTGTTGATAGCACATAATATTCGTTCATCTTTTCGGAATATTTTTTAATGTTTATTTTGCATGGTATCTGTTTTTTGTTGTTCAGCTATTTTTGTCTATTGATATGTTGCGAAAATAAAAGGGCAGGGTTACTGTGCTATCCTTGCCAGTTTACTTCTGCAGGAGTAGATTTTGCAAAGGAGTGGTGATATTCAGCTAATGACGCCACTCCAGAACAGTCAAGGGGGAATAACAAAATTGATCAACGAAAAGAATGATGCGAGTAACTTAATTATCAAAACAAACGCCTGCTCTCACGACAACACGAACGAAAGTCGTCTTATCTTTGTTGAAATAGTTTTGTCAAATTACCACAATCCTAGACGTATTTACTCAATGTTTTAGTAGTAGACGTCTTACTCTTATAAAAATTTGGTATTATTTTTGTTCGTTATAGTCTAAATTAATTTTGGAGCATTTCCTGTTATTCGTTGTTTATTTTCTGCTCCAATGTATTCTGTTATCCCCGACTGTAATAAAAATCGCGTATAAAAATCCCTGTCAAAATAGATGTAAACAAACATGTAAATAAAATATCATCATGCATCAACGATCATATGATGATATTGCTTATTTGATCAGATATTCATTATGATCCGCGAAAAATATTACGGCGAAATGAGCTATTTTTACGCTTGTTATTTATTTATGGAATATAAAAATGCTGTATAACTGCTAGATTAATATTGAATCACGACAATCCTTGACTAGTTCCTCGAATGTGTTAATATACGTTGGGAAAAGCCACATTCATTAAGGCATAATGCGTAAGACATAACAAAGGCGACAGGAATAATTCTTGTTTCTTTTGTTCTCCCGTTTGAAGTCTTATCCCTACGGGCATGCTATCGTATTTATTTGTATTTCATGTGATGTGGCTTACCGGTGGCCATAGCCGCTGGACCATGCTGTATGTTAGATACACGTCAACAGGTAATTACAAAGTAAACGTTTACCTGTAGTAAATTTACTGTCTTTGCCTGTCGTACACGAAGCGAGAGAATAGACGTGCCTTACTATTAATTTCATGTAATAAAGATATTGGGTGTTTGGATGGTATTTTTTGCTGAAATAGGTGACAGTATCGATTAATGATCGGAGGCGATGCGTTGTCTCTTTCGCACGCATGCGAAATGATAGCGTGCGAAAAAGAAAGGACAACCTACTGTATGTTATACGGCAAGCTTTTATGAAATTTTGTTTGCCTGTTTAATTATGCATTCTTTTGCATGCATATGCAGCATGTTTCTATGTGTTTATGCGTCCATCTGGATACTTTGGGGTATAATAATGCAGAACATGATGTCGGGGATTAAAATAAGATTTTTTTATAAATTTATATAATTTGAATATTTAGAATTGAATAATATTTAAAAACTGAGCTATAAATACGATTGCTTATCATTGATATTGTATTGCGTTGTTATTTAGATTTATTTACATCTTCAAAACCAACTTCCGTCGGTTATTATTTGATTGAAAACACAATAGACTATTGTTTTTGTTCCTATAATCAATTTAAATTTGAATAATTCATATAATATTGTGGCTTTATTTCCGTATTTAAATTTAATCAATATCGTCTTTCTGATGAGATTGTTCATTTGGCGTATTTTCTCGCTTAAACGTTCCCATGGAAACACCAACAACAGACAGACGATCCAAACATTGATCTTCTTCTACCTAAAACTCCTATTTAAATAATCCTGACATAAATCTGACTGTAAGGATGATTGAATATAGAATTAAATCAATATTATTTACGTCTTCACCTTAATCCGGCACAACTCTTGCGAAAAAGAAGAAGTGAAAAAAAAGGGGCTGGATTATAAATACTCCCTTATCTCTTCCAGTAGGATCAACATGGTCATCTCAGCTAGGCTTTAAAAACCATCCATATCGAGAGGTCCGCGAAAGTGCTCTTCAATATATTCACTTTTGCCGGACGATCTTTCACAAATATAGTCTCATCCAAATGTGACGCCTAGATGTTCATTTTTTGTAATGTTTTTTTTTTGAGTTGCGTGACTTATCATGCTGAAAAAAGACATCAGACATATGATTTAATTGTGGCCATAAAAAGTCACTCAACATTGATTGGTATCGCTCAGCATTCACAGTAACAGCTTCGTCTTCTTCTTCTCCATCTTCGAAAAAATGTGGCTCAATGATTCTGTAGCGTGAATGAATTATCTTCCTCATGCAATGGCGCTGTTAGTCTGAGCAGATTTAATTCGCCAGATTAACAGCTACATCTTCCGTCTCTCTTTAGGCGCAATGTGTTATTTTAACAGCGCCATCTTCTGTGACGCTGCGGGGACATTGTGCCTGCAATCCAGATCGATCGCTTCTTGCGTGTGCACCGTTGCCGGTTGGGTGGTGACGCGCAGGAGGTGAGAATCAAGGCGAGTCATCGGTTGGCCTTGGTTGCGGAAGGACGTCCTTCCCGCAGCCAGATATCTCTCCCTCTCTCTTGTGTGGAATAAAGAGTTATCTAGGGAAGAAAGTCTTTCTGTCCGACGCCCGTCCACCCCTATCCATCCGCCCAGTTACACCATGACCTGTGCGCGAACTGGAGTCGTCTCCGCGAGCACCCTCGCTCCGACGCTTTAATTCCATTTATCCAAAATGTACTACAAACAAGACACAGACGATAAACAGCGACTGCCTCAGATTAGCCGCACAGAAATTGTCATTTACTGACCTTTAGCCCCACGGGAAATACTACGCACAGAACGTTCAGGTGCCCACCCTTTTTGTTACGCGTCCTCCAGAGGAGGCGAGGTCTCCGCATGAAGACCAGCTTTAAGCCACGTGCACCAGATATGGTTTTGACATGTATCGTGTCCCCATGACGATTGAGTTATTAGTCAGATCGAATAATCGCGGGACTATCTACAGGTCAACCTACAGGTATCATACGTGTATTACCCATTTCTGCAATGGATTGCATTTGCTGCACCCAACGACGATGATCTAGTACAAATGCGAATTTCACTGGAGTCATAACATCCGGCTGCCGTTGTGCACATGTCTACACCCACATGTCTTGTCCCACACTACAAAACTCACAGAGAGGTCGTTCATCTTTTGGCACGTATTAGCACTTGTTGTCAGTGTCATCAGCAATTACGTCCTACACAAAGGCCGACGGGCATTACTTGGGCGTTCATTCGTCCATCTTGAAGACGGATCGGGTCCAGTATATCGTGTGGGACAAATGTGTCACTTGGTGCTCACAAAAAGCTACGCTTAATTGACGTTCCAGTTTCGTTTTTCAAATCGTCAAGGTAATAACTTTTGACCGAATTAAAATAAGCTGCTTTGTTTCCAAAAGCAGCGAAGCCTGTCGAGGATTTCCTCGATCCAATAAATGACTTACGTCTTACATTTTGCCCAATTTGGCTGTTTGTGCTTGACCTTGAACATTCATTTTCCACAGCCTTCTTCTTGAACAAAAAAGATGTTTACGCAACTAATAAGACGGTTATGGACAATATTTATTTTAGCTTTTGTGAATGTCAAATCCATATTTCAACTGTAGCTGCTGTATTTTTTCCACAACAAGCTGTTTTTAAGTATAATTCAAATTCTGGCGATTTGGGAGTGTTTTGTTGAACTTCTTACGGTGAAACTACATCTTCACTCTTATGATGATATTCGCAATGCCACGTCTTAAAAACACTTTTTGAATTAAGGAAACAGTATAATGACAAAAGCATTCTTGTATTTATGCAAATTTATTCCTCCAGTCATTCTTTTACCTATTCATCGAGTGCTGTGCACGTTCATGCCATTTTTGCATTACAATAAACTCAAAAAACAGGGCTGCCACAAGCTCACGAAAGCCTTTTAGTGTACAACTTTGGCGCATAATTTATGTAGCAATTTAGGCAAATAAATTAATACTCAAAGGCCTTGTGATTAATCGATTGAATGAATCATTCCAAGACGTAATGGATGATCCAATACACATTTTAAATAGACTGTTGCTAGCAAATCGAAACGTCTGAGTAAAATGTAAGAATAGAACACAAGAGCGATGATAAATTTGTTTAAACTTTCAGAAATTAAAATCGATATTTTACGATGCTAAAAACGATCGTTTAACAACTGGCTATCAGACATACTTTTAAAACGATTCAATTCTTTATCTATCGATATGGTGAGATTTTGTCGTACGTATTTGAATCGTGTGATATTTTTGGGGCAATGTGTATATGCAATCATGCACAGCTGCAGTTGCATCGAAACACAATGGAAATGCAGCTATGTGCATAATTATTTTGACCCATTTACATTGTGCTAAATTTGCATCTTAATGCTTATTTTTTTAAAGTTTATTGAATTGAATGTACCGAACAAAAAAACATTTTGGGTTGGCTTTTTCATGCTAGTTATACAAAATAAAATAATGCTAAATGTCATTTATTTTAGCAGATTTGATATATTTCAATGAAAATATGTATCAATCAGTGTGATCGAATTTATCATCTTAAAATAAAAATGTTATCGAGATATGATATGTTATGTTTTTTAAGATGTTATGTACAGATAATTTGATTACAAAACTATTTCGATGCTATGAAATATACTGTATGATAAATGTACAAATTCGCTTGAATGCCGTTGCGAGTTGGATGGCACTCACGGCAGTGGGAGCGTCTGATGGAAATGAAATATATGGAGAACATGTGCTCAATTAAAAAGTACAACTCCCAGTTCGTCGGGTTTTGCTTATTAGAAATTTAGAGTTATGATGTCTGCACATGCGATAAACATACAGAACATACACTCAGTCTTCGTTGCTGTGTAATTATAAAACTATTGTACAATCTTTAGAATATTAGAATAATTTTCTACCATTTTACTACAAATTAAATACCTATTTGCTTCCAAAGTGGTAACATAAAATATTCATTGTTGTATTGATCGTTCATCGTAGGTAATTAAATGAACTGGCGTACTAATACTTTAAATTACCCCAAATTAACAATGTATACTTTAGTGGTTTTTTTTTTTAATTATCATATTTAATGCCTATTTAAATGCCATTTTTTTTACAAAAGCCTTTTTTATCAGTTTATATGTCGTTGTATTTATGCAGGATTTTAATAATTTTAAAATCGTATATTTTTCCATCAGACACTCCTTATTTAGAATACAATACATTTTAAAATGTTTGATAAAATATGCCTCCACATACATAATTTGACTAAATCGTTCAGATTTGGTTAGACTGTAAAGTACTGCGCTCAATTTATCTTATATATAAAAATGAATCTCGTTTGTTCGTATGTAATGCGCTGCCATACCGTTGATCAGGTTGCAATAAAAATTCATCCACTTATTGTTAAAGATTGCGCAAGTAACATAAGCATATTTTAATGCATAAAAATCAATGTTTGTTTGTCCGTATTTAATGCGCTTCTATACCGTTCATCCGATTGCGATAAAACTTTATCGAATTATTGTTTACACTTGTAGGAATAACATAGACATTGTAAAAATATTGCATGGATGCATTGGCGCATTAGTGCGATGAAATAAAGTTTGGGCATTTTAATGATCCTTCGATAGCTAAAAAGCTTCTTTATTGTTATCTCCTTGTAATAAAACTTTGCTTTCGAATTTTCTCGCGGTTCTTTTTTGTCATAAACTATCATAAACTATAAATCGTCCTTCATCACACTCGCTTGTCAGTTTACAAAAAGATTCATTATGATTTAGAAGGTCCAAAATGACACATTTGCATTTTTTATATTGTTCCGTACATATGTACGATACTTGGTTTGGATGTCGGATTACAGGGGGTGCCGGATTACCGCGTGTCACACGTATTAAATCATTATATCCTATAAATTATAGTCATTCTATTGCAATTTTACCCCCTCCCCCCGCCATATTTATATAGACTATTTTTATGTAGAAAATTCGATTTGTCAAAATAAAGCGACATTTATGACCGTAAAATACTAGAAAATTTTCGGGAATTTTACGCATTTTCCATGCTTATTCCTCGTATTTATTGCTGTTTTGATATAAATATTTAAAAAAAATGATGTATATCGATTTTAAAATATGAAGCCATGTGTTTTTCAAAAAAAAAAAAACCTAATGCATTAGCGATAATTGGTTTCGAACCAGGTGTGTTTCATTGCAAAAGCGGATTGTTTATATCTGAGGTTCTCGATACATCGACGTTTTTCTATGTATATGTTATATTGGATTGAATTATTTTGTAGACTGAAATAGCAAATATTCCGGGAATTTTCATTCAAAAAGTGTGTCTAAAGTGAGTGGAACCTTAGTCATGTTTCATACATTATGCAGTTCGCTCGTCTGTCGGGGAAAATAGATAATTTTCATCTGAGCACTAGCATTTATCTCCGTCATCGACAACTACCATTTAAGGATAGTTCGTATTGGTATTATGGCGAAAACATATACATCCAATCCTCCGGTCATGCTACCTTGATTGTACGCAAAAGAACCAAGGCGGACTTGTCGACCGTTTAGTGTTGATGAATAATTCCGCAGGTCTACCTGCCATAAACCGGTCAGTAATAATCGGATCATCGGATGGTGAGTTGGTCCGTATTTGTGGTGATGTTCGGATGTGTGGAAAAAAGGAGTGATGCTACCGGCGATCACGATAATGAAACTCAACAGCGCGTCTAGTTTAGTTTTGATTTAAACACCGCGCACAGTTCTCGTGTCGATGGAAAATAGTGATGATACCCAGGAAATTTGTGTTTGAAAAAATCATGTGTGATTATTGATATAGTGATTGTGCAAAGATAATGATGATACATATAGACCAAGCATTAAATATCATTCATAATTGTGTACAACGACATTTTAGATAGACGCGATTCGATCCCATTAAAACATATCAAATCGATTAATAATGAGATATTTCCATGCAAATATAACAGAATATAACGATCAAAATAATCTGATACGTTTTGGATAATATTGCCTTTTGAAAATCATCATATCCGGGATAATAATTCTATCGCGTTCGTCAATATACTTGAGATTCTTGGCGAAGTGTCGCTTCTTCAGCTTAAAAACCACTTTGAATATTAAAAAGCCTTCAAAACCAAAACGAAAACAACGAAACCAACACGTATTTATAAAAAATAATACTTCACCGCAACGTTTTAATTAAAACGACCATAAAAACAGATTTGCTCTGCAAAACGTCGCCTTGATTTATCATCACAGAGCATGATGATTGCAGCGCAATTTCGCATATAAATCCATTTTCGCCAGATCTACAAATTCGATTCGGCAAACATCGATATGCCAATCGTCAACGATATATTCGCATTAGAATCATCAATCGGTCGAGTCATTGATTGTTCGATTTTACTATGTTTTCGGACCCATCATCGCTATTTTCAGTGTCAATATCTTCAAAGGAATGCTGCCTATCCAGGTCTCTTCGTACTATGATTGCGCACGAACGCAAGAAATCCCGCTTCCATCTTCGAATCCAGAGGCTGTACTTCAACACGAAAAAGATTACAAAATCAAGACCATTCGAATCATCTTGTCACGCTTCGATGCGAACGCTTCGATCGGGTTCTAATCATGAAATGCTCATAAATTCCGCTTCGTTCTTAATGAGTTCCGTTGAGATTATTGCATCATAAACGCGCATTTCATCATAAATCCATAGCATTTGTGAAAATGTGATCATATATGGTTGTTATAAAGTGAAGCCGCATTTTCGCAGAATTTGCATGTTGTTCTTGCCGAAAATAATGATTTTGCGACTCAACATATTGGTTGTTTTTGTAAATTGTTAATTTGCAATGTGCCTGCGGTTACAATCTCTTTTGTGTTCTTATACACACGTGCGTGGGTGATCTAAGCATTTATCTCAGGCTTTTGTTGCTATTGAATTATTCAAGGTAATGTACAGTGTACTCTCGATTATCCGAGTGCGGATTATCCGTGCCTAAATTTTTTTTATATGATTGTGAGACGCACACAATAAAATGAACCAACCGAACAGTACATGAGGTGTTATATACATAGGTCAAAATTAAAGAAACAAAATCCTTCAAAGCGACAAGGATGATGCTTGTTTTTTAACTATCAAAGCAAACGCCTATTTTCATGTCTTAATTATTTTAGTTCTCAAAACAATCGGACAATGATGGTTAAACCATTTGTACCGGAGAGCAGACATGCTATGCTCTAATGTAAATCCACTTTTCACAGCAGCTATTTTTGCCTATTAATGTATAGCGAAAATAAAAGGACATGGTTACAGTGCAAGCCTGCCAGTTTACTTTTGAAGGAGGAGATTTTGCAAAGGAGTAATGATACACGGTCAATAACGCCACTCTAGAACAGTCAAAGGGAAATAACAAAATTGATCAACGATAAGAATGATGCCAGTATCTTAATTATAAAAACAAACGCCTTTTCTCAAGACAACACGAACAATCGAGCTTCGACTTCTAGATACTCATTCTGTTCTTAAACCTTGTTTGGTGTGTAAATATATACCTTTTATAGCTCTGCGCCGAATTCCCAAGAAGCGTTTAAACGTGTATGGGTGTCTTTACAGCACGATCTTACTGTCAATATATGAATGTATGAAGACAAGCTGAATAACACAGTTTTTTTCAAAAGTAAAGCCAGAAAGACTTGTTCGATCATGGAGAAAAATTCTTCCTGGCGTGGAAACAATATTCTAAAGAGAATGAAGCAAATTATATATCTGAAATATGTGTATTATTGGAAACTTTAAAATATTTTTAAAACATGGATTGGGAAAAGTTTCTCAAGAGGAAGAATATGAGAGTGACATTACAAGCAAATAAGACACCAGTGATTACACAAGTCATAAAACGGCGTTGAATTATGTCGAAACATTGTTAGATTATGCTGAACAAAGTAGATTTGAACATAATGATATAATAACTTTAAGAATAATTCGAAGGGATTATAGAAATTTAAATTAAAATTACAGTTTTTATCTAATATACTCTCATATATTTCTTAATATTTTAGTAATGCTTACTATTAACTACCAACGGTCACTTGCGCAATTCTATACTGCGACAGCGACATGTGCACCATTGGCCTGGAGGCTCAATTGAAAGATATTGACACGTGAAAATCAAAACATTCAATACAAAATCAAAGACTGATGACCCCAAATCGCGTAATCCAAACAAACAATTATGATGTTGATAATAAATTAAATCTGGTTTATCGCAAAATCGTCACGTTTTCAACCGCTTATTTTTAGATAAATAAACAAATATTCAATGTATCTTATGCTACTCGATAAGACGCGTCGTTCGCAGTAAGATTTTCAGAGATCGGTGTTGATTTCGTCGCTGAAAATTAATTTAGCATCGTTTCTGTGCAGAAGGATTTCGCCATATATGTGATATTTAATGCGTGTGTACAAGTGAAACAGAATGGGATATATTGGAGCCATTTCTACTTTTCCCCTGGCAATATACAGGGCATGTTCCGGGAAGAAAGCCAGGAAGCAGAGGAAGAAGAAAAAGTAAAAAGTTTATTAATATTGTATTTTCCTGTTTTCTTGCACGATGATTTTTTTATTCATTCCCCATGTCGAGATACGACTATTTGTGTCTTCGGCGCTTTCAAATACGTTTTTATTATGTCCTTTGATATGTTCACAGCCGAATACTATACGGGTTATTAATCCTTTCAATGCGCGACGCGTGTATTCATGAGCGTGCACTGTGTCCGAACGCGTCAACACATTTTGTGCGCTCGGTTTTTATCTCGTCTTTTTTCAACTTGAAGGGAATCGATTGTTCTTAGGCAACTTAATCTAATCTCTAATTCCATGGGAACGGCTGATAAATAAATTATAAACTGCGACTTGGTGATATGTAACAGATTTGATTGAAATTTAACTTGTTATTATAATTAAAGAATATTTTCTTTTTGGTCCTACTATTTTAGGCATATACTTAAACCTTTTTTTATGCGGTAGATGCGTTCCACAGAAAATCGCACAAAAAAAGCTATGGCTTATATAGAAAAAGTGAAGATACGTTCCATGGATTTCAAAAACCGCATAACTTTGAAACAGCTATATAAAATATATCCAAAATCGCATAAAAAAAGTTAATATAAAAAACAGGAAAACAATAAGGCAATTGAAAAATAACATTTTTGGTAACATTTAAAGGACGTCTTGCAACATTGGTAAAATTTTAGGGATGTCTGACATCTGGTATCTCAAATGCCAGACATCCACTAGAGAAATACTGATTATTTTAATTACAAACTATCATCGCTGTATGATAATTTTCGTTGCGATTTTCGATATGACTCAAAAACTCTTTTTTCTTCGGAAGAAATAGTGTCAATGTCATCATTTCCCTGTGTAGATTTTTTCTTTCCAGCAATATAATTTATAATTAATAAAGATGTCACTATAGTCGCGTTAAAATATTTAATTATTGTAAGACTGGCCAAGGTACCGCGTCACTAAAATGGCTATAATTCCGTAAATAGTTAGAATTTTGGAAATTTCTTTGGAGCATGTATTTTTAAAAGTCGAAACATTGGAAAAATCCAAAAAAAACAAAATGTTTTTTTCATAATTCTAAAATAGAATAAAGGGCGTGGATGTACCAATTCAGCGATTTCAGATGCAATATGATTTACACAGTCCCAAATTGTATTTTTTTTGCAAATTTCGGCTAGTGTCCAAAATATCTCGTAATAGTATCCAAAATATCTCGATACGTAATCTTTATTAAATAAAAAAAAATGCTTTAAAAAAACCGCATAACTTCGAAATCGCACAAAAAGAGTCGCAAAAAAAAATTTGATTGTATATGACTTTTATTGCTCATTATCGACTTAGAGTAGTTAAACATCGATAATATCCCTTTAAATTCTAAATATTGTTGATCGCAAAAGTGACCTGAAATGTTAACCTGAAGTATTAAAAAACAAACTTTTTATATACAAAATTATAAAGTATAATTCCCTTTATTATTCAACATATCTTTTCATCAGCTTTTTTTGTAAAAACAAATCCACTTCAGCTGTATTTTCGAATCGTTTTTCTCAGGCTATGTTCCATGAACCCGAAAAAATCCAGCGTCAGGCCATTGATTTTTTCGTTGTATATTATCGTAAATAAGCCATTTTTCATTTTCAGTTACAATGCTATTTATAAAGGGACTATTTTTTATGTTGTTAAGAAGGCGTAGTACGTTTTTTGTCGCTGCAGCGTGCTGTATCCATCCTACTCCATAAAACCCATCCTATTCGTTTTTCGTTAAACTTCTGGAACCAATATGACTTTTATTACTTCACTATAAACATCGTTGAGTGTTTTACTGGCTTTTGTATTTTTTCCATCACTGTATTCGAACAGAAGTTGAGCTCAAACATAAAATCTCAATATACGCGAATATTTTTGGGTTTCCCTAATAGTTATACCGTCATTTTTGTATCGTTTATAAATTATAGCTCTGTCTTCGATTTAAAAATAATAACATAGTTTTTTTAAATACAAATTCGTGTCTTTTTTTTTGATAAAAATTCTTTAACGTCAATCAAAGAACAAAAAAATAAAATGAAATTGATACGGAATTTATTTTTATTTTTTGCTTTTAATAAACTGCTTCTAATTAATACGATATCCGTATTTGAATTGAATTTTTAATGCAATTTTTTGTTACGATAGTTGATGAAATACGCCTTAATAAACAGGCAAACGCCAAGCTTAATATTCTTGCATATTTTTTAATCTATCAATGACTATAACTAACAATGAGCATACCAACAACATGACTGATTTATACGCAGATAAAAATATTAATATTAATGCGGTGAAGTCATGAGGTCAATTGTTCTTGCAATTATTAGAGATTGACCCTAGGAAGTCAGTGAGCATATTGGCTTTATTAAGATTTGAGGTCACTTAATGCACGATTCATGTCACCTCAGAAAATATAAAGTCTCTTGTATTATTAAAACAAATTTGATACTCAAATCAATATTTGATTTAGCTTAAAATATATATAAAAAAATCGTATTTTGGCCGTATATTTCATGACCATACAGGTAATTATTTCGATTCAAGTTTATCCTCCTTTGCTTGCGTACAAAGAGACGTTCTTCTTCATCAAACCAGTTTTGAGACTTTGAGACACCAAACGACCTTAAAATGACGTATTAACTCGCTTTATTCATCCTGTTGAGATCATTCATCTGGATGCACTGTTGTAGAATTTGCATATTCAAATGCGTACAAAGAAATTCCTCATTTCATACGGATTGACGACACAATTTAAAGTTATGTAAAAATATCTTTTTATAAAGATATTTTGAAATAATTCATTCATAAAATGTGATGCTAATGGCAAACAGACATCTAAATTTAAAACAAGTCTTATCAAGCATCAGATAGGAATATATTATTCAATGAACAGTTCTTTTATAAATTTATTTAGTCGGAGAGAATTTGGAGCGTTGAGTGGCTATGAAAAACGAAGGATCTGTTCAAATCATGATTTAGATCGCAATCGTAATTAATAAATTCAGCATCATTGCATAAAAGCATACAAACATTTTTTTAAACGCTCAATGAAAGCTTATCCCATGGAGTAACATCAATTTGCATGTGACACGTTCATTGCCAGACTAAATGCCATCGTCCGGGTCAAAGACGGCCATATCGATCAATAAACTTCATAATAGAAAAATATTTCTGCAAAAATATAAATATTTAAATTAGCAACAAGTTTTTTTTAAATATTTTTCTATCGCCAAAATCTTCGATACCAGGAAATTACACACAACCCAAACTTAAATGAATTATTCATATGCAACTAATCGATTATAACGAGGTCATACATTTTTTAGTTCATGCACAGTTCATTAATAGCGAATAACATAAACAAACAAGGTGTATTGCATGTATCTAGATCAATGGTAACAATTCGCATAATTTCAAAATATAAATTCTTCATAGCGACGATATGATCGTTAGGCGTTTTTTTTTGCGCGAAGTATTCGATAATCGCGTAAATATGTGTTTGGCGCTGTGTAAATTCGTGTTTTTTTTTATAGACTGACGTGATTTTCTTTTCGAATTAATTTCGCTTTTCCTTGGAGTTGCACAAATTTTGGCTTGGGAAAGCAATAAAAATGAATTCAGCACGACCTATGTTGGCCATGATTATAATGTTTTGATAAACTAATTCGGTCGGATTTAAATGGCCCCACATTCTGTTGTCCTTTTGATTTATTGCAAACAGATTTGGCCCTCGGCGTGTTTTCGGTTCTTTGGGTTTATGGGACCGAAATGTAAATCCGTTACGAAATTCGCGAATCGTTTTGGCGAATTTCCGGTTATGTCGCTAATTTTGTTCCGTTTTCATGGACGAATTGATCGACCGAGGGTTTTAACTAGTTTTCGTAGGCGTTTTTCGGTATTTTGATTATTCAAACGCAGTTATTAGCGGCCAGTTTTTATGTTATTTTCGTCTAGGAAATATTTTTTTAAATCTGCTTGTATGAATTAGTTGTTTGTTGGCGATTTGTAAACCGGTTAATCTGCAACGAATGTCATGGGCGAGCTGCTTTACATCATACACATTGTATAATCGTTTGGCAGTATCAAGGTTGGAGATATGATTTTTTTTACTTCATACGTATGTTGATAATTATGCAAATAATTAATGTACGAACTTAATTGAGTCTTTGAACAAAAGATCTTAAGCCAGTGGACAGATATATTCTACGTCAAGCCAACAAGCACCTGAGCTTTATATGTACAAAGTAAATGTCGATAGAAAATCATCTTCTTTTATAAATTGACTCGGTTATGACCTTAGCAGGTTCTTGTATTTCTCCTGTCGACTCGCTGCTCCAAATGATTAACGCCACTTTTTATGCCAAACGCGGGCTTTCCTTTTGCTTCTTTACAGAATAATAAGATAATATTATCTTTGAAATCGCACTACTTTATGTTTATCTGTGTGATTTCGTATGTTTTTAGTTCAAGTTGAACTCACGACCATGTAGAAATACCATTGAAAACAAAAATATTGCAATATACAAATATGCTTTTCAAGTTCAAATATTTGAGCTAACGAAGCATATTTTGTTGGGACAAATATAGGGCAATTCTATTACAACACTTTATGTTACAAAATCAGAATAAAACGCTTTATACGGCAAACAATGCGATAAATCGGCGGTTAACAAAAAATAAGCTCGATGCTCAATGATTCGGAAATAATGTATAAAAGAGTACTATAAAATAAAAACCATATCATTATTTCTCATATATTTAAACTTTTCTATTTGTTTATAGGTAAAATAACTTGTCTTTCTGGCAGTTATATTTAGTCTATAAGACTTGAATAAGTCCGTGGTGTGGTTCAATGTAATCCGCCGAGCAAATTTTTTTCGCGGACCCCCTTTTGTTTTCTTTTTTTTGTGGACTCCATTACAACTAGGGAATCCAATCCAGAGCCAAAATTTCGATCCCGGGATTTCTAGATTGCATTAGATCACCCGGGATTAGTCCTGGGATTCCGGGATCGGGATTTTAAATAGCTAAAGAAATTACATTGATAAATTTGATCAAAAATTACTAATAAGTCCATTTGTCTGATTTTGGAAACCAGGTAACATGCTGCTGATAATGCACGCTCAGCCTCCACACTCGTTGGAGGTATCATCATCAGATATTTAAATGCTAGTTCGAGTTGATGACCGCGTTCATATAATACCATCAATGTGCCGGATAAAATTCCTTTCTGCTGAGACACGGACTAAAACTCACAAAATTCCCGATTTCCCGACAAACTATTTTTTTCCGTCGCTGCAGATGAATACTTGTATACTATAATATTTTGATGTGATTCGTAATTATATTACGGAAGAATACAAAAATTTTGAAACTCGTATCAATTATATTTCATATCGATATTCCTATTATTAGAGTCGATGTGTAGTAAATACATCACCGGTAGGGAAAGTTTAATATAGCAATTTGAAAAACATATATTTACTGTATATGTACACATAGATTAGACTGTTACTGCCTCTAGGCGTCGCATAGGCTCGCCAATTAGTAGTTACGCCACTGTTTCCAGGCGTCCAGATTTCGACGGGGAATGTCTTGATTTAGTAACCTTCATTTTGCTGGTGAGGTATACGATTTCTACTAGATAAAAATTTCGTTTACTAATCCCGGGATTCATGGGCACGTAAAACTGTCCGGGATCCCGGAAATAGATTCCCTACCCCCGTATCGCTAACGAATGTTTTGAATTCCCCTCGTGTTTTAATAGTTTTTTTCTAAATGTTATTTGGTATTGTTTTTTCATTATATCACAAGCATACATTTTTCTAGATAACGGTTGACACGAAGGTATTGTCGATATAAATCCGGTACTCTTTATCGTCTAGATCAGCGGTTCTTAAACTGGGGTCCGCGAAGACATTACTGGGAGTCCGCGAAAATATAAACAAAATATTTATTTATACTTGAAAAAGATATTTTCGTCGAATTATTTGCAGAAAATATTGTAAAAAGATCTATTTTGATAAAGAAATGTTTGTTTGTTGAAAAAATTAAGTTACAAGGGTTGGGATGACTCCGCAAAAAAAAAATATATTCACGAGGGAGTCCGCGAAAAAAAAATTGCTCAAGAGGGGGTCCGCGAAAGAAATTTTGCTCAAGAATGGGTCCGCGGACTACATAAGTTTAAGAAGCGCTGGTCTAGATCAACGGTCCGCGGATCCCCGGGGGTCACAAGGGTTGGAATGGGGTCCACCCAAAAAAAAATAGTTCAAGAGAGGGTCCGCGAAAAAAAAATCTCAAAAGGGGATTCGCGAAATAAATTTTGCTCAAGAGGGAGTCCGCGGACTATATAAGTTTAAGAAGCGCTGGTCTAGATCAAAAGTGGGGGTATTTACAACGACCCCACCAAGATCATTGGTGACTTGATTGTCAATTTTACCAGTGCATATTTGAAAACTGTAAATATAACCAGATTTATCAGCTTACATCCATACTTGGTATCCTCTTTTTTAATTTCAATTTTATTCAAAAATAGTCTTTACTGAAATTACAATGCAGAATATTTTTTATAAATGTAGAACATAACTTTATAACATAATATGGCTTTTATCTATTAACGAAAATTATTAGATAAAAGATAAAACTGTGTGTTGTGTAATATATATTAAAATAGGCGCGTTACTGCTATAGAGGCTACTTTATGCTATTTAAAAAAAAACACACATATACATACAGTAAAGTACGATGTATGACCAATTGTCGGTTGAGGTTTCATTTTTTTGTGATGTTCAAGCTAATTTGTCCTACTGTGCGCTCATATCGCAAGATATTGATATTAAGCTATTTCTAATATATCCATTATCGCATGTATTTATGTCATATCATGGTTCGCTGCAACTCTCTAAAATCCTTTTAATGATGATGAAGTCGAATGACCATCCAAATCGTTTTTTAATGTTGTAAATATTTTGACCCCCAAATTGACCTCAATCATAATGAAAATCGAAATGATAAGTTCTGAATGATAGATCGATGAGCAAATTAACTCTTTCGACTGGTTGTCATCGACTTTAAAATACCGCATGTATTTTATAATTTCGATCAGATCATGGTATAAAGTTCATCTACATTAATTTTTTGTTTAGAAAAAAATATTCAAATTTAATATTGAGTGAAAACCAGCGACACAATACGATTCATGCTTATGTTTAATAGGAAAAATAACATTAAATTGTTATTATTGCAATACAATATTCATTAGTGCTGTATATATCCTTGGCTCACAAAGTCATGTATATAAATTACATTATTTCTATTACATGAGATAAAAAATGAAATTATACTGAAATCGCTGATTTAATCATGCTTTGGACGATTTCGACAATAATTTGTGTAGTTTGATGCTTTTTGTCTTTTTGGTTTTTGTATGAGTGCCGTCATTAATCCTTTCAATGCGCGTCGCGTGTATTAACGAGCGTGCATTTTGTTCGAGCACATCAATACATGCGTTCGGCTTTTTATTATATTTATAGATAATTTAAAGATGCTCAATTGTCATTAATTGCTTTTAGTTTTCGGTGTTTGTTAAAAATGCATCGTATGGAAAAGAATAACGTCGATCGTTATGAAATTTCATCGCTATGACTTTATCAGAGAACTCAATTTATTATTGCCAAATCATACATTGAAGGTCTTTTTAGTCGCAGTCTATAATTTTCACCATTTAAGTCGAAATCACGAACTGAGGTCGTTTCGGTATGTTTTGACCATTTATGACTTTTCAATGGTACGATCAGAAATATGACTTCATTCGGTAGAGTGCATTGCTTCATACTTTATTCCATGTAGTTTACCCTGATAAAAAATGTTAAATCCAATTCCTGTTATGTCTTTTGGCGGACATCGAAATTGAGCTTTTATACGGACGTGTGCTTCTATGAAAATAATTTGATACGAGAAGATTGCAACATTTTGGTGCAATGGTTGGGAAATGTATGTTATCTGAATTTTTGTCGGTGTTGTCTGCATCTTATAAATATTTGATTTTGTTCAGTCATCTGCGAAAAGAAGTAACGTAAGACATGCAAACACACAATGAAGGCATGACACGTTTATCACATGCCCATGACGCATTTGCACGTTCATCTGTTCATGAAATACGTACATGGTATAAGATACAATACAACTGGAAAGATTATGTAAAGCTATTTATTCATATGAAAAATACTTCTTAGTATTTTAAAATATTGCTTGATGTTCGAAGCATCCAGCGTATATTTAGAGAGAGGGAAAATCGTTAATAGTCTTTTCGTGCCTGTTGCATGCATCATATAAATGTTATGCGCATGCGTCGTACCATCTCTACTGTGTGTGTGTGTGTGTTTCTATTCGTAGCATAAAACAATAAGTAGACCCGTAGCCTGCCTATTTTATTATGTATTACACAAACACAGCTTAAACTTTTAGCTAACAATTTAATTTCTACCGCATGAGAGTCACACATTTCTTATGAGCTTTAGCAATGTGTTTAATCTTTTTTTGAATTAAAAATCAAAGAGTGCTCAAATACCCTGTTAAAATTGTTTCTGAAATACAACAATAGATACAAATTTTGACCTTTTCATAAAATGATCCAATCGTTTATTTTAGACTTGTCAAAGAACGGACATGAAAAATTATTAATTACATTACATTTCTTATCTTGGATTTTATTTTTGCCTTTAATACAAATTTTCCTTGTTCGCAATTAAAACCAAATACAAAGAAAAAACATGAATTTTATAGTCGACATAGCAATAATGAATTTAACACTGTTGATATTGTTGGGTCCCATAATAGCGTTTCAAATATAATCACTTTTGGTATCGGGTTGAGTTTCAAGTACGATGCATGTTCATAAATTAAGTGTACTGTGACCATAACGGACTATGGTTTTTTGAGGATTGGAATAATTGAGTTTCGAGTTTCTTGAGCGACTTGAATTTGATTTGAAAAAGACAATTGTCATATCAATTCCCCAATTTCGGTCATAAATTCATGGTATCAGTGCTTTGGGACTGAAAAGGTATAATTTTGATCATCAATGAGACCCTAAAAAAAAAGAAGGAGAATACTTTACGAGTGAGATATGTTTTGAACCACTCCTCGTATTACCCTGTTTTGGTACCTTCAGATTGTTATCTTTTCACATACCTGAAGACACACAGGTGGAATTAAACTTATAAAAGACACACAGGTGGCATAAAGAAGTTTGTGCCACGGCTCAACAGCTACATTGAACGGGATGGCGATTATGTTGAAAAATAGTCAACAAGTGTATCAACAATATCCTGTATTTTTTTCAAATACACTTTTTCTAAAAAAATATTAAAATTTAGTACACTTACTTTTTGAACATATCTCGTATATAATTGTTTTATGTGGCTTTCTACTATTTATTATGATTTTAAGAAAATCCATTCCTAATAAGACCCATACCTTCTTCTTCTATATATTTTATTAATTTAATTTTTTAATACATAAAAATGAATTGGATTTTGTTCGTTCGAAATGCGCTGCCATACCGTTCATCGGATTGCGATAAAACTTCGTCCACTTATTGCTAAGGATTCCGCAAGTAACATAGGTATAGTCTTCTATTGTGTAAAAATCAATGTTTGTTTGTCTGTATTTAATGCGCTGCAATACCGTTCATTCGATTGCGATAAAACTTTGCCAACTTATTGTTTGCACTTTTTCAAATAATATAGGTATAGAACAATTAAATTACAGTAGATCTTATACATAAAAATCAATGTTTTTATGTTTGTTCATTCACTAATCTTCGCATTCAATGTGCGATAATAATTTTTTTATTTATCACTCGAGTCTTGCTATTTTTTATGCATTGTTTTTTTATATTGCAGGATAATACAGTTTTTCTTGCGGTCGTTCATATAAAAATATGTATTAGAACCAAAATTTGAAGCACAGGGCGCCAAAATTGTACAACGCAGCGGGAGCAGTTTTCTTCTTATGGCTCATTGTTTACGTCGAGCGCCTTTATACGTTTTTTGCGCACCGACGACTTAAAGACGAAATGGAAAATGGAAAAAAGAAAACTTTTTTCTGTGAAAGTACGTGATCTCATCACACGACATTATCAAGACGTACGAGATTGACACGTTCGCGCCGGAAAATCGTGAAAAATGGCTCAAGTTTGGAGGAATAAGAACCACTTCCGGTCTGCTTCGTGACGAAGAAGACGCGAAACAAAAAAAAAATGGAAAGCGAAAAAATGGCGAAAATCTGCATTGCGACGTACTCGCGTTATGAATATTTATACTCTTGGACGACACATCCATTTATTTCCGTGCATTTTCGCATCTTTTCCGGTCGTCTACCTTTTATGCATCCGATGCTAAATCTCGACCATCAATCTTGCTTTTCGATTTTCTCTATTTCTTTGGTACACCTTCGCATCAGTCACGCTTTAAAACGTTCACCTTGCTTAACGTCTTTTATGCTACATGAGCAAGGTCGTATGAGATCAAATGCGAATTTTGCAGACGAAACCTGTACAAAGCTATTTGAATCATTTTTCAAGATCACAACAAAATATTGAACCGATTTATATCGTGTCCCTTCAAAACAATATTTTAATGTAAGCATTTTACAGTGTTTTAAGCCGAGCCTTATTTTAAAACGTGAGCGAGCGATATTTTTGTAAAATTAATACGAGAGATACGAGAGAGATTCAATAACACTTTTATAAAATTTATTTTGACATTTTAATACGAATCTTCTTTTTGCATGTACATTAAATATGCCAAAGTTGGAGTGTTGGAACTAGATTAAAGTATTGAAATATTGCAATCAAAGCATTGCAATATTAACCTTTTGAGGAGTGAGCAAATTTAAAATTGATGAAGTCTTTGATGCCATAATCCCTTTACACCGATTACTTTCTGTCAGCTCTTATCAGCGTAAGACAATCTTCAATTCGAGGCAGAGTCAATTGTAAATAAGCACTGTTGATAGCATACAATACACAAAATATTTGCGTAAACAAATAACAAACTTGAAAAAGAAATCATTATTAGTCGATAAATTTGGGCTAACGATCTGTACAATCGTGCGATGTATGCGGGGAAGCTCTCCGTCTCTGTCTCCCGAACTGCGCTACGTCTGTCCCCGTCTCTGTCTGTCTCCGAGCTCAATATACAAGAGTGCTTTTTCTGAAAAGTGGAGAGGGGACGCCAGACCCTGGCACAGTACTCCTTCAGGGGTCAAGTACATATAATATTTATTATAAGCAGCTACGACATAATTTCAGTCCTGTATTTGCACAAATAATGTCACTGCCTTTCATACTATAACAAATTCCAGTCTGTATTTTGTAATTTGAGCTTTTGACAGAGCAAAAAATTATATATCAATGCCATATGTTTTTTGGTTTCATCAAATGGCGGTGCTACGCATATGTTGCTAAATTATTGAGATTATAAAAATGTGATTTCTTCACTGTAAATTTAAATCATTTCAACATATGCGATCAATGCTTTTCATATTATATAATTTAATTTTTATATTACTAACTCGCCAATATCTATTTTATCATCAAATATTGAGTTCAAGGATATCAATGTTATTGGAGGTATCGTAATAATATATTTTAATGCCAGTTCGAGTCGATGACAGCGTGAGCCCTCATTTTCGTATAACACCATCAATTTGACTGATAAAATTCCTTTCTGCTGAGACATGGACTGAATCTTGCAAAATTCCCGATTTCCCGACAAATTATTTATTTCCGTCGCTGCAGATGATTACTTATATACTATAATACTTTGATGTGATTCGTAATTATATTAAGGAAGAATACAAAAATTCTGAACCCCGTATCTATTATATTTCATATCGATATTCCCATTATTAGAGTCGAGGTGTAGTAAATACATCACCGGTAGGGAAAGGTTCATATAACAACTTGAAAAACATATATGTATATATATATCTGACAGTTACTGCCCCTAGGTGTTGCCTAAGCTCGCCAATTAGTAGTTACGCCACTGTTTCCAAGCGTCAAGATTTCGGCGGGAATGTCTCGATTTAGTGACCTTCATCGTGCATGTGAGGTGTACGATTTCTGTTGGATATAAATTTCAATTCCGGGATCCATAAGCACCTAAGACTGTCCGGGATCCCGGGATTGAATTCCCTATTCGTAATAATGCGCTAATTTTTTAAACATTGTTTACAGTCAATTGAAGCATTATATTAAAATTTCAACAATTTTATAGCGTATTTTGGAATTGGCATTAATTAAAAAAATGTTAGCACCCTAATCAAAGGGATTTAGATGGTTTCAACGCTGAAATAGTATCAATGACGTGTATAAGGCCATTATTTCATATTAAGGGTGGCTTTTGTTGGGCTCGTCGAGCTTTCAGAAAAAAAAACTATTTGCAGCCTCAGATATAAATGAAATATATTGCAGCAACAGCAGAATACTCTCGAGGGTTTAATGTATTGAAATTTATATGCTTTTTTCATCGGTGCTAACTTAACCCTTGAAATGAATTTGACGACATTTTTACTTTCATCGCTGATCGATTGACTTCCTCGATGGGTTCATCGATGTCGTGCTCAATCAACGCTTTCATAGTGGGACTTGATGAATTTGCGGAATTGAGTTTTCTTCATGTGTGCCTTCTAACGAGGGGCGTTAATTTCGAAAGCCTCATTTTAAGTGATTTAATTAATTCGAGACTTCCCCCGTTTTAAATCAATGCCAATTCCCCGTAATGAAAACTGGGAAATGCCTGATTTGCGATGGATGCGACATTTCTCCAAGTGTAGTGTCTGAATGCCCTTTCATTCATGTTCAATTCACATTCAGCGATATTATATCGAGCGCTCTGAATATTGCTACATGGCGTTTATAATCAAAATCTGAATTGGTTAATGTAGTCTTCTAGGAATAGCGAAATTGGACAGGCATAGAATCCAGCCTCCTAATTTACGATCCATAAACTCTGAGGATTCGGCGGTGTGGCATTAGCTCGATTGGTATTATGAACATCCTTACTCAAATGAAATGACCCGTCGTAAAGTGTTGAGGCGAACTTATTTCATTCTTCAAATGTAGAGCTCTTCGGCGATTAAGCCGAGGAGTGTTTGTTAAAACCGATGTGAATAATGGGGCTCCATTGTTGGGGGCGACGAAAAATTGGCGTATAAATCCCAGTCGTTGATCTCAATGCAGATGAAGATCTTCCAAATGGATTAATTTTCATATTCAGCCGAATCCGCATTAGGCAACGGAGATTAAGTTTGATAAAAAATGTTCATGGCTTTAATGATCAACCTTCATTGTTGTGTATGATGTCAGCTTAATTGTAGATCATGTACTGATTCTGTTACAAGGATGGGCAATTATTTAAACCGCCGCGCCATATGACAACGTTTGCTTATCGTAATCAGCTATATATTCAATCATACATCCGCACCTATTAACTATTAATAAACTGCTATTATGTTCCATATGATATGCCCTTTTTAGTTTAGACATAACTGAAGAAAAATGTATATAATTTAATCATATTACGCTGGACTTGTTTTGAGGGACCGGAAAGTCATCCATTTTTTTTCAAATAATTTAAACTTGTATCTAATCAATACAACATTTTTTTTCTCACCAATATTGATATAAATTTATTAAGAATATTCTAAGAACTTAAAAAAATACAATAAAAGGATGCAATATTTGCTTAAAAAGGTTGAGAAGTACAGAATCAAATGCCAATATTTTTCCAATGAGGCCTAGCGTTATTCTTTTTATTAATAACTAGAACTGATTGACTTTTCTATTACGGTCACCTGATCTGACACCACTGGATTTCTTCGCCTAGGAACGTCCCCTATTTCGTGGCTCGCCCAGTCTTCAAACCTGACACCGCTGGATTTCTATGTCTAGGGACATGCTTTATTCCGTGGCTTGCATGGCCTCCATATCTGACACCACTAGAAATCTTTGTCTAGGGATGTTCTTTATTCCGTGGCTCGCAGGGTCCTCAGACCTGACACCACTGGATTTCTTCGCATGGGAATGTGCCCTATTTCGTAGCTCGCACGTTCTCTAGATCTGACACCACTATTTTTTTGTCTGGGAACATGCCCTATTTCGTGGCTCACATGACCTCCAGACCTGACACCACTGGATTTCTTTGTTCCAAGTATTATGTTCTTGCTGCTTATAATAAATATTATATGTGCTTAATATTGCAATGCTTTGAAAGTTGCAATATTTCAATCAATTTTCCGTACTACAATTTTAGCCACATATACCGAAGCCTTAGCCACCTAGTATTGAAAATAGATGTCGTTTATTTAAAAATAGTTGACGTAAACTACTTGTAAACAAAAAGGCAGCTTTGTAAATTTGAATTTAATGCTGGTAAATAAAATACAATTATTCAGGACTTGTAGGTATTTGTATTTGACCCAAAGAAATTTATTTTTGTTTGTAATTAAAATGATGGCGTGGTCATCCTTATCATTGCATTATTGGACTTTCTTATATGATCAAAGCTTGAACTATTGACTAATCAAGCTCAGTTGATAATAATCCAGTTGTTTGGCGAGAATCTTATTCCAGTAACGATGTCATCATATTAGCATTAAATTTATGAAGCCTTCCTGTTCTGCGAACTTGCTTGACATTACTATCGCCGTTTTTTTTTAAATAAATTTGTTCACCTGTGAGACGTATCTGTATTTTTTAATTTAGTTTACTTTCATTTCCTGGTCGAATAATAACAACTTTCAATGGCGCAAATGCTTGTTGGCCTTGACATTGTGTATAAATACGACAAGAAATAATTCAAATAAATTCACAATGTTCATATTTCAATATTACATAAAATAGGTGTTGCCTGAACCGTGACTCGATACGATTTGGCTAAATGTGCAAATATAAAAATTTGTCTAAATATTGTTTAAAGATTGCATTTAATAACATGAAATCATGTACTGTATGAGCGTAGCAATGTGGTGTGCGCTCTCAAAAGCGCGTCCAACGAAGCCGAACGCCCATATGACAATGTTTCCACAGTTAATGCATTTAATTTTGAATCAGAATGTTCATTATTTATTTATAGCATTGAAATTAAATATGATTGATGGTTTTGCTCACTCAGTAATATTTGCAATTGTAAATTTGTTTCAAAATAGCTTCAAATGCCACGGCGACCTATTTTCGATCACGAAGTACTCAGCATCCGTGGATGCTGTCTTCGATAAATTGAAGTATCGATACTTCTTCGTGTGCTTATTTATGTTAAAATTCTATTTTGGGAGACTCGTGCTGACGTTTTGTGCATCTCGAATTTGCATGCTTTTATTTCGATTTCTGCGAACGAGTGTGTTTTTATAGAGGATGGATCTCAATCTACACTCGAAGGATGGACAATGTTCAGGCTCTTCGATTGGGTCAATCAATTCGACTATTTAAGTTCAATGCGGTGAATAAGCCGCGACAAAAATAGCAGATTATACAATCCAAAATACAAATTTGGATCTAAAATAGATCGTGTACAGAAATACATTTTCGACTGCTTCGCAAATTCGCAAAATTTAGCGTCCGTGCCAAGTTCTTTGTCTACCTTTTAGCCTATCGATTTGGTCGTCCGAATGCTTGAGATTTCTGACATTCAAGTGACCACCAGATGTGAGAATTTACGTCCACTTGAAAATACCGTACGTGCCGATGGACGTCTGCCTCCATTTTTAAATATTCACAATACTTCAAATCTCAAATGCGATACAAAGAGACAAATTCCGTTCGGGCATAAGATTGTCCCGATAACGCTCGAAAGATTTCGTCAGTTCCTCGACTCTGGAGATGAAATTCCGATAAAATTCGATACGGCAGCTGATGTGCAACAAATTCTTTGCTGAAAATCCGAGCTAATCTCGCAGAGTAATTGAGTTTTGCCTCCAGCCATGCAATTGAAATGGATTGTACCTCATCTATCTTCGCTTTGCAAATCCCGTTATGCTTAAACAAGTCCTGTGCTTGTTTCATAAATTTCTGCAGTGAGATAAGAGAAACACATTTCTATGCTCAACGCAAAAAAAGAAGCTGATATTGCAAGATTGCATGCAACAAGACGATGCGCTTCACTAACGATGCCTGCAATACCGACGTGTTTCTTTTCTTTCGTGGTTGTTTCATACGAATTAATTGCGTTCATCGTTCAAAACTCTAATATAATATGAAGAGAACATCCATTCGAATTGAATGATTTGCCGAGATGAAAGGCTGTTTCGTAATTTTTAATTATTCTCACGCCATGAACTTTATTGATGGCGGCCTCGAATTGGCGAATTGCGTCAATAGGAAGATGAATCATGCTTATTAGCAATTCATGTATGTATATACAAAGTACTTTTTAAAGCATAAATACGCTTAGAGGATAGAGTTAAACTATCAATCATCAAAAAAATAAAATAAATGACTTGACTGAAAATATGATTTTTTGGTACCCACACCAGAAAATCAGTCATTAGTAGCATATTTTTATATTATTTGCACAAATATAGATGAGAGTGAAATAAAATAGGCATTTATTACTAAACAATTGTAGCTTAATTTAAGGGTCTTAAAAAATTTAAAAAAAATCATATAAATTAGTAATTACCTTGGTTTTTAACACTTTTTGGTTGGTGTGTATTTGAAAAGTAAAAAATATGGTTTTGTTGAAAAATCTCAAATAAAAAATAAACCCTAATACTTCTCATATCATTTAAATAACAAAAAAAAAAAATCTCACGAGATTATCTTATAACTAAAAAATGACAACGAAGATCAAAACATCTTCTTAGGAACTAGCAATATCACAAGTTTCAGTATTTATACTTTTTGACAATCAGTACCCGCAATATTTGGGACGGAATGTGTCTTACAAATAAAATTGAAACATTTATTACATTTTAGATAGTGTTTTCGATCCCTTTTCCAATCGCATAATAGCATTTGACCCTTTTACAACGACAAAAGAGGATGTAATTGGTTCTTTATGCTGATTTTCCGACTGTCCATGTATTTCATCCAAAATATTTTTCTCTTTAGATCATTGGAAGAATTTGCATTCTCTATTTATTGGGATGTAGTATAAATGGTGCTATCGGATCCAAACCTATTTTTTAATATAGTTGTTTCTGTTCAGTCGTTTTTTCGGGTTCGAGGCTTTCCAAAGTACAAATCTTTTAGAGCAACAAATATTCAATATTGCTGTAAAAATCTCTGATGATCTTCTGGTTATCAAGTATTTTGCGTATTTTTGCCCAAAGAATCATATACACTTTTGCTCATTCATTATTTTTGAAATATTCACTGAAAATAGAAAAAGTAAAAAATATACCCAATAAAGAAAGTTATGTATTTGATATCATCCCCCATAAGAATAAGAACCGAAATTGTATGCTCCCGGGTCAAATTTGACCCACGATACCAGTTAAGAATTAAGACGAGACGAATAGACTTAACCACCATATTGCGCGCGCATCCTTTCTCTCCCCGTTCCCGCAGCTCAAACTTCATTTCACCAGACCAACATGCGCTATCATGGTGCATCCATATAATATTTTTACTATGGCTATGTTATTCCCGCAAGTGTAAATAGCAAGTTGACACAGTTTTATCGCAATCGAATGAACGGTATGAAAGCGCATTCAATACGAACATACAAAAAAATATTTTTATATATTAGGCTATGCCTATGTTACTCGCGCAATCCTTGGCAATAAGTGAACGAAGTTGTATTTGAATCCGAATTTATATATTATAATAAGTATCCAGAAACCAATCGGTTGCATCGTTGGTGTCTAATTTTTATTGTTATTTGAAATAATTTTTCATTTTAAATGATTGATCGGAAATATTAATATTTACACTGTGCCAAATTTGTTAGTATGATTTTTCCACAACACGAATTTAGTCCCGAACCTTTTTAATAAGAGTCCATGATGGTAATTTTCAAGATTTCGATCTAAAAAGTCAATTTAATTTAATCATATTATATTATAAAAACTCGAATTATAGCATAAAATACTCATCAAAAAGCATAGAGAATGTGTTTTATTGAAGAAAAAAATAATTCAAACAAACTACGAGATAAGTCGTAGTGGACGTCCTGGATAGAACGCTGACTACGAGTTATCTCGTAATTGGCAGTTTGCGTGTTAAATTTGTTATTTAGCGATGACGGTCCTAAATAAATTGGTAATATTGCTATTTTGTATATATTTTGATTGAATTATCATAAATATAGACTATTGATGAAATTCTCCTTTTACTGAATATGGTTATAAATAAAATGCTAAATAGTTTCAGAAAAAAAAATTGATTTAAGCAATAATTTATTTCGCTTATTTGATTTGAATTTGCATACACTTCGAGGGAACATGTTGATGGATGCCTTCATTATTAAACACCCGCTTTAACACCCCACTAACGAAATGGCAAAAAGGCCTGGTCGTTCATTTGAATCTGAAAACTGTCACAGTGTGAATTACATAAATAGTTGATACTCAACCGTGGAGTAGAAGGTCTCCAAATAGACATAATGGAAAATGACTCGTCTATTTCAGTCTTTATCGTATAAATAGTACACGATATTATTTAATGCTTTCAGCCTCGTACGATTGTGTCCGACGAACACAAACATCACCTTCTTGTGCCAATATACCAACTCAAAATAAACCGGCCAAACGCCAAAATGAATGTCCTACACGATCCGGTTTATTGTTGTGCATCCGACGTCTTTCTCGATATGCCCTCCATTCTACAGATCAATGCTGCTGCAAATGCAACAAATAGAGATCAAGGCTTTTCGAAAGAGAAATATTAATGCATTAGTGTTGTGCAGTTTGACAAGTACACCTTTTACTAAACCTCAAGGCAATTATTCTATACAGAGGTCATTAAATAGAAATATCTCCACTTAAACCATGTTGCGTTCGATCTACAACTCCATCGATGTATACAGATCTTGAAATGCTTCCGACGCTTTTAATCAATCTCTACAATTCCACCCCAATAGAAAATGCTTCATTCGAGCATGAATAAACAGATAGTCTACCTACGAACGTCAAATCTTATACTTTAAGACGCTTTCTAATCAATCTTAATAATTAGAACATGAATAATTCATAAGATATTGGGTATTATAATCGAACACGTCATACGAATCCAAATTAAATTATTACTGATTCAAAGGCTTGTACGGCCCCCTGTAAGGGGTTAGTCTAGGATTACACTTTATAGAAGATTCTGTCTACGAATAATCCAGATCTCCTAAATCCTCTTGACGTCTAATAACTATATTAAGCCCCGAGATGCTGGGACGCGTTTGAAAATTGCAAATATTGTTTGTCTAAAGCCAATTACATTTTTAATTCATCATATTCTCCCTGATTGAAAAATAGATAATTGACACTGGGGATGTTTTATAGCCGAAATTGTTAAATCTCACCTAAAACAAATATCGTTTGACGTATGAAATGATTGATTGCAATCGAACGTTAGTTTTCAAACTATGAATACGTAACATATCAAATGTTTTCATATGAAACGTCTGATTTTGTAAACTAGACAATAATTTTCGTTGAATACATTTTAACACATTCCCATCGGGTTACACATATATGAGTCTTTCGGATACAATCAGTAGATGCGGTGAGATATCCTTAACATTTTATCTGTACAGACGTCATAAATCCAGAAATAACTATACAATGTAGGTCTTTGAACACTTTTTATTTATTATATTATTGCAAATAAGTCTTTGATTATCATTCAATTTTCGCTCTTAGATTTTCGTCATCAATGCTATTTGTCAATCATCTCCGTGGCTCATTTAGTTGCTAGCATTGCAAATTATATATATATAAATTAACATAAAATGGTAATAATTCACATATACCCATTGATATGAAAACATTATTATTTCGACATTCTTTTGTGATTCTGTGGGAACGCCTGTGGAATGAATCCAGTTTTATTTTAAAATTGCGATATAGTGATTGATACGCATTATACACATCGTGGTTAGTTGATTAAAAAATGAAATTACTTTGAAGTTGCTCAATTAATCATATTAAAGGTCGGATATGCATGCAATCTTGCGTTTCAACGATAATTTGTGCAGTTCTACGTTATTATCTTTGTACAGAACATGATCTTTTAATGACTCCATCGTCTTTTATAAAAGGTCAAAATTATATACAAGAGCAACAGTTATCACAAAACAAAAACAAAGTATTGTAAAGCATTCGTGAAAGCCCTGCCCCTGAACATCTGAAGAATAAGTGGATCCATTTATGCCCATATATTAGGTAAAGCGGAAAGAAATGTCATTTTTTTTGTTTGCGTCTTTGCCGTCAGTTTGCTTCGGGTGCTGTTGACTGAATACGTTAAGGTTGTTGTCATTTTGACGCTCTGTTGTTTGTTTTTAACTTTTTCAAATATTTTTTAGATTTTTTTACCCATAGTATGTCCAAGCCAGAAATTTGGGTAGCGCACAAGTTGTCATCAACTGTCTTGGAACAACGGATAACCATTTGTTTATCGCTATTGTTCAGGTATGAAACCGAAAAAGGATCTTTACTGGGGATGAGAAGTGGGTCCTCTGCAACATAACAAGAAGGAAAAACAGTGGCTTTCTTCAAATTAAGTACCTATTTCTACCCCTCTACGGTCATTATCCTTGAAAAAGGTCCTGCTTTGTGTTTGGTGGGATTTTTATGGCGTAATTCACTACGAATTATTAAAACCTGGCCAAACTGTTACAGCAGAGCTATACTGTGCACAATTAGATAGATTAAAAGCGATCTGTGCTAGTTAACAACCAAAGAATAATATTACAGCAAGATAATGCAAGACCACACGCAGTAAGGATTACGCAGAACAAAATAAGGGAGCTGGATTTAGAAGTGCTGCAACATCCATCATATGCTCTTGATATTGCACCTTCAGACTATAATCTTTTCAAGTCATTAGAACATTCGCTTCGCGATAAAAAATTCACTTCTGTGGAACAAGTGAAAGATCATTTGGATTCTTACTTTAGTGGAAAACCGGCCGAATTTTACGAAAGATGCATTAAAAAGCTACCTAATCTATGGAGGATGATTATAAATAACAATAAATATTATTTAATTGAGTAATATTGTATAGCTTTTATTAAAAAAATTTTTTTCTCCAAATATCAAAAAAAATGACATTTATTTCCGCTTTACCTAATATTTCGTAGATATGATATATAATGTTAAAAAATATATATGCATTTGAAATAACTTAATTACTCTCGTTAATGATTTTTATTTTTTGTCAATTTTCCGGTAATTTTGCATAGCCTAATTAAAATTTTACGAACGGAAAATCGTATACCAATGACGCTATTTGAATAGATTTTAAATAATTCAATGCTTGCGTCCATTTGAGCATGCAAATTTCTCATGTCTTCGTAATTTGGTGCAGCAAATATTCAATTTTTCGGTGGCGAATTCTGAAAAAAATCACAATGAACTTTTAGATTTGTCACAAACGGGATTTTTTCCTGCTGTAACCGAACAAAGTTCTCGTTCTCCGTGAAGCCGAAGTTACTTTCGTCTCGGTCTGCGAGTAATGTACGTTTAAAAGTACCCGGGATTAAATTTGTATTAATGCCGTTGAGATTCAGTGGGGATGAATTTCGTGTAATTTGGTTAGCTTTTTTCGCTTCTGCGAATTTACCATCGCACGCAAAACAAAGGCACCGAAAAAGGGTAGTTTTGCTCTTAAATAAGAAATCCGTCCCCAAATCAGATAATAGAAAAATATGATGGTCGGCTAGACTTTCAAATAAAGCTTGTCATTCGTTTGATGAGGGTTAAGTTGATCGAACGCTGGAATTTTGGACAAGACTATTTTTAGAATCGAACCCTTGATATAGATTTTCTGCCACTGTGGATGATTTTACAAAACATTACGCATGTCGGATGAAGTACCGTCGAATTTCTTCGTGTGTACACTGAAAAAATATGTTTTTTTTTGTTAATCAGATCAACTTTTTAGCCTGGTGTTTGTGCGCTTTGAAGAAGAGGTGTTAAAGGCGATTCGGTATACTGAAATGTATTTAATTTCCAAGACCGGACGGATTCGTTATATAATTAACCTTTTAATCCCCATCGCCGTGTAAATACGATAGCGGGGTGATGCTCGCCAATTTATTTTTAAAGGTCTGAAATATGTCCATGTTTGGTCGTATTCATCTGAAAGTGTTTCCTCAAACGTTTCAGATATTATTTTATAAAAATGAAAAAACTACGGAATAGTAAATATAATGTTGTGCCTATCTTACAACAGAAGATATTAAAGACCTATTAATGTTATTATGCACGGAAGAACGACTTTTTTAACAATAGAAATTCAGGATTAAAGCCGATGTAATTCGGAAAAATCCATTCATCCCGAATGGATTTGTCATTTGGAGCAAATTGAGTTCTCTGCTTATTTAAAATTATTTTCATCGAGGAAAAGCTTCTTCACAATTATATGTACTTAGCGACATTACAAATCGCCGTGTAAATTTACTCAGGTTGGGGTAGCTTTCAATACGCAAAATTCTGAAAAGTTCACCCCGGGGATCAACGATTTTTATTTGCACGTCAGCGTTTATTTCTTAAATTTTATATTCATCAAATGCAATTGACTTAGCAAAAAATGTGACACTTCAATTATGCCGATTCAATTCCAGTATTTTTTGTACGTCAGGCTGAATTGTTACTAATTTTAAGTGCTTTTGAACAATCAATCTATAAAATTTGTAATATGTAAAAATATTAACATTATTTAAATCCGACATATATATACAGGACCGACAGAATTATTTTGGGGGTTTGGGGGGTCCTATGTCCCAAGTGTCACTCTCCTAACCCAAAAAAAAAAAATTATATGTGCAAAACACTCATCATATAGTTAGCACTGAAAGTATATAATAATATATTTTATTACACGAAAGGATATTGAGTTGATGCTTATTGGTTGAAAGTTTGGGAGTCCCAGCTTGGAATATACTAGGAAATAAATTGAAAATTGAGAGTCTCAGTGTAGGTGCATAGCAAATATAAAAGAAGAGATCACCTAAACAAAATACATAATGACTTAAGATTGTGTAGCGTAGGCGATTTAACATCCCCATGCACTAGCGCTGTTGATCTAGGTTAATTTAATTCGCCAGATTCACAGCGATATCCTCCGTCTCGCTTTAGGTGCAATGTGCTATTTTAACAGCGCCACCTTCCGTGGCGCTTCGGGGACATTGCATTTGCGGACGGATCGCTTCTTGCGCCTGCAACGTTGCCGGTTGCGTGTTAACGCGTAGGAGGCGGGAGTTGAGAAGAGTCGACGGTTGGCCTTGGCTGCAGGAAGACGTCCTTCTCGCAGCTAGATCTCTATTTCTCGTGCCGAAGAATCCGGCTATACCTGATTCGAAAGAATAACGGACCAGTGCGTTAGCGCGGCCATCCCGACGAGCGCGTAGAGGCGGGGAGCCGCCCGGGGACTCTGCCCCTGAGAGCGCCCTCACTCCTACGTAACAATTACAAGCTGGGATTTAAATTCTGCATTAGAGTGGTGAATAACACATATTATGAAGCTCTTCCAGAATGTAAAGTTACAACTATTTTTGCCATCGAGATCGAGATCGAGATATTTCTGTAGTCAAAGCATCAATTTTTGTATCATAGAGCTCTCTTTGGGTTGTCTTTTGAATTTTGGGGTGCAGTGACATGTCCACATCTCATTCCCCGTCACGATGGAATCTAGAAAAATTTCTCCCTCCTGTGAAAAACGATCCAAAAATTCAGTCATGTGATTTTGATGGTGCTCCGGTGTAAGTTTTCTGGACACCCATCTGGCACACAGTTTCTTGTAACCAAGTTTTTTCGACACAATATCATTAAGGAGACTTCGAAAAATGTTAGGAAATTCTTCGTGAAGACCTGTGAGTCATTTCGCGCTTGTTCTTTAATTTTTTGCACAAGTCCATTAGAAACCACTGATGGTCTTCCACTTTTTGCCACGTTATGAGTATCAGTATATCATAATCTTCTTTGAGTTTTCGTGGATATCTGGATATTCGCGGTGGTATAGTCCTGCAAAGTCAAAAAAGAGATAACCGCGTTCAGTAACAGGATAATCGTGATTGGGTATGATCGTAATTTTATGCAAACTTCACTATGCTAATGTTGTCCATTTTAATTTCGAAGTTTAAATTTTGATTCTCTAATTTTAACATGGAGTTATAAATAGTCTTTATGTATTATATTATGGCACAGAACAAAGGCAACAGGGCGTCATCAAATTAAAGCAAAGTGCTGTACGACCAAAAAGTTTGAGCAGCACCTCTACACGTAATTTCTACGGCGCTTTTATAAACACCTTAACTCTAATGAAATTACTTCGGGACGTGCAATAACGTAATTGCTCCACATAAGCAAAGTCAGGGTCATGTGTTTCGAGCTTTGCAAAAATGTATAATTGATTTAGGGGTTAATCTCGTGGCTTACATCGCTTGTTCATATCCGGTCGCTCCTCTGCGATAAACTCGTCTCTTTGTCATTTGTGATTAATGTCCCCGCGGGATAGACTTCATTTATAAGTGAAAAGGGCAAGTTATAATGAAAATGTAGATTAATAAGGGAGTTTGAATATCTCAGGAATTTCACGGGGTAACTTCGAACGTTAGTCTATTGTTTCGTCCTTTACGGGGGTGCTCCCGGGTTTTTGAATTTGGAGAGCTACAAATACCTCGCCACGGTGGCATAACTCATTTCTATTCGGAACAATACGAATGAGACTGTTTTGCTTGGAAGGTGTGTCTCATGTGTGTTCCTTGTGGGTATTATGAATTGAGGCAAATATTTCATCCAAAACCTCAGACGGGTAGTAATGGATTCATTCTTATAAGCGAACCCATCTGCGAAAATGAAAATTTTCGCAAATCTAATACATCCACCGTCCAATTAGTTTTCCATCTTCGATACATATCTGGAAGTCATTTATTATAAAAATAGAAGAATGTTTCCATCCCTTAATCGTGCATTTATTTTGTAAATGCACATGTTTCTAAAGTGCAGCCAGTAATACTCTGAGGACTCAAAGCGATTCAATTAATATATTGGATAGCAATTTACGTAACGTTAATGTATACATTACACAAATTCATCAACGTATCTGCAATTCTAGTTCATGTTAAGTGATTGCCAAAGCATTTTAAATATATAGATAGATGACTTAATCATTTTTTTTAACAAACATACCGGTTAACAGATTGAATATTTAAATTATGAATCTGTAATAATATTCTAAATGACATTGTGTACTTCGTACTTAATCCACTTTTTTCGCCCAATCCTCATAACTTTAATTAAATATTTTGAAATTTAATTTTCTTTTTGAGAAAAAAGTAAGCAAAAATGGATTTAGGGATATTTTTTTTCTTCTTTTAGTAAGCCATGGCTTCATTCTAGCTTAGCACGCTTTCAGGCCAACTTCAAAGTTGTCGGGATTCGAGGATTTAATAACAATTTTATTGTGTGGAAATATTTCTGAGTATTAATTACGACTGTTCATGACCCAATCCTGAAAAGATCAAGGATTCTCCGTTGAATACATTGAGGATAATAAAGGATCTCAATGTGTTTATAATGTTAAATACGAACGAAAGCTTTTATATCAAATTTATTTATGAACCGTTATTTTTTCATATCGGTTTTCGTTCCTGATTAGTGCCAAACATTTATATCGGTTCAGTTCAGTTTTCATTACGTAATTTCTTCTTTTATAACATTCGATATTAATAATATTGTCGAATATATAATACTCCCTTTAATTATTGATGATTTGGTTGTTAACGTATTATTTTCCATTTCTGTTTCTACTTCCCAGCCACTTTTAGATTCCAGTTTAGAGTCCATAATATTAGGAATCAAATTGAAATCTGGCAGTCTTAGTCTGTATGCATAGCAGGTATATAGGAAGAGATAAGCTTAACAAAACTGGATTTTAGGTATTGATTTAACAAGATGAACAGAGAATCTTTTCAAATTTCTATTAGCAAAATATAATGCCAAAGATCTACTTTACTTAACTGCAATAGTTATAGTTTGTGTCAATAGAGGAGCAATCAGGAATTATCTGCGGAAGATATATTGAAATATAATATTGTCAATGTCAAATATTTAATGTACATTTTCGAAATGGATTTATCTCATTCCATTCTGAGCATTCGCTCGTGTCTTAATGTAGAGAAAGACGATCGAAATTTACCTGTAGGATCTATTTTATGACTCGATTTGCACCCCCGCGTCGTTTCAATAACCCTCAAGCGAGTATAGTCAAACTTCGAAACTGTGTCATACCCACCTAGATGAATATTTTCATCCACCCCAAGGATTCCGAATTGGTTTAATGGTAAACGAAGACAATATAAAGACACAGTGCCCCAGACTGTTATTGTTAATTTATATTCTTGGCATTGGTGGAATTGAATAAAGCCCGTACCCGTGGGACGTTAAAGATGAATTATTCATCATTAGTTCCAGAGCTGAACATGGCCGTTGTATGTATTTAATCTCAACATTGTTTGCCTACATTTAGCCAAAATTACAAGATAACACCACGGGATCATCCCCTGGTTATTCGTCGGACAAAAGTCAACTACCTTTATATCGCAAACTTCGCACTAACAACTCCACGTGTCTTCAATTAAAGCATAACATTCGATGTGGCTCGGGGCGATCGTAGACCTTCGATGTCTGCAAAAATGCCCCCCATCGCCATTATGATGATTAGTCATCGATCAAAATTTCGCGAAAGAGGCCAAACGTTAACCCATATTTGAAGAAGGTCAATCCAAATCAAGAAAGGAGACGTCTGAGGTCATGTCATGGCGAAGACCTCAGAACCGCTCATGGATTGCTCCTTCAATTGGTCGCCCACGGGGTCCATGATTCATCTCCACTGAGATCTGTATTTATTCAGTGCATTGCCTTTGCCATTTGAAATATTGATGAATATATTTTAAAAAATCTGAATATTTTGAATGGTGTTTATACATCACAAATACAGTTAATTGAGGCCTTTGCAATGAATTTATGAATTTATAAATCCTAAAACGAATAATTACAATCTGATTTTCTTCCTTTTTATATATAACCTTGGTTTAGTAAGATTAATACATTAACTTTTTCAATCTGCTAAAACGTTTTTCTTCCCTTCCTATTCTTCACTTGGACAAACAAACTTTATTTTAACCTTTTGCATCCAAAGGCTCTATAGCACGGTTATTTAAAATTTGTCTTCGAGCTCTAGCGCTTTGCCAAAATGTCATTTTTATTTAGTTTCAATAGTTGTTAATTTGAGTTTAAAAAGCTTTCGGATACAATATAGCTTCGGATACGTAATTTGTACAAAGTTATCCTGTATGGTAGGATGATCGCATATTTGCGAGCGAATTCCAGTGATTCAGAAAGAGCACTCTTGTACATTGATAAAACGTCTTGCATTTCGGTAACTGTGCTTATGTAAATGATATAAACAATCGATTTAAAGTGTATTGTTTAAGTTTTACTTGAAAAAATTAACGAATATTTTGCGTGTCTCCTAAGTTCAAGTCCCCGAAAGGCGAATCCAGCGTCTTATTGTTACGTATTTCTATAACGACTTGCAAATGTTAACTTTACAAACGTCTTTCTATAGTGTTTTCCAGATGACGAATTTGTTCGGATGATAAGCGGCGGACAAGGAAATATGGCATCTAAGATTATGACGAATTTAAATTAGCTCACTACTCAAAGGGTTAATTTGGCTATACAGCTACAGAGCTTTCACATCCTGCATGAATCATTTTCAAATATAACGAACTTATCATTTGTAATTCTACTGATAAAAATATTGCATTTTTCATAAATGCAAAATTTTTATTTGAAGAATTTAGTTTCATTGAAATTATTTGCCAAATCAATTTTACATCATATATAAGAATAATATTGCTTTTGTGCCTTCCTTGGTGATTTTTGTCATTTCTATTTTCCCAAAGCTTTCAAAAATCCCCTAGGGGTGGCATTACGCTCACTTTGTAATCTTGTCAGAAATAATTATTCATTGAAAAATATATTTACTGTTTATTCCAGGGAATTCAATTCATGAGCTTTTGGATTCATGCTTAGAATATTTTTGAGATGTGATTTCATTCATATAATAATCAATCTCAGTTTTACGTACTATTTCCATCAGGGAGCTTTTCGATTTCAATACTTGATGCGATTAGGCAAGTCTATCGAATATATTCAGAATATTTCCTAGGAATTCGAGTGTATGCTCCATTTTCTATATTTGAAAAGTCCAAATTAAGAGTCGTAAATAATAAAGCGCGTCGAATTTCGTTTGATCTTCCGTTGCTGATCAGATCAGTCTCCCTTTGATACAGAAGTAATGAACCGTTCGTCGTAATATTGCATTCAGGATTTAATTAATTCGCCAACAATATTTGTCGGCAAATACGTTTTTGGTATATTAATATATTTCGCAATGTAAATTCGTGGAAATCTATGTATTCCAATGTGCCTAATTCGGTATGCGGTTCGGCAAACCTAATACATATATCATTAATAAGGCCACCATTTCTACATGGCATGTATGAAATTGTCTTCGAAATTTATTTATAAATCCAGACAGAAATTCGGGGCTAAATTAATGGATTGTTTATAGGTGTATGCTGATAGATCTTGACGAACATTGGTCCTTTGGCAAGTGCTTAATTTTAGCCGCAAAGTTGGTTCACTTCTCGACTCCTGCTGGGTGAAGCGCAGAATCAGGAGTGAAAAGTTTCCTCGGTCCCCAAATTCATGTCAAGATTACAAACTAATTTTATTTGCATCACATGTCAAATAAATTAATATTTCAGACAAGACTTCCGGGTCGTGCCGATGTTTTAGTATAGACATAAATTTCGACTATCACGCTGATTAATTTTAATCCGTGCTGAAATCGCTAGGGTCGTATGACTCCAACGCCAAGATTATGACGAATCTTGTGACATATGTCTTCGAAAATCCCATGAGATTACATCAGAAATCCTACTTTTGTATGAAATGACACATTACAAAATGCGCGTCAAAATAATACTTTCATTCCATGATCTCTTCAGGAAAAATATTGAATTTATTCAGAAGATGCTGAATTTATTAGACTTTTCAATTAAATTAACTGTGTATAAATCATAATGTCTATTATGATTTATAAAAGATGTGACTAGTGACCATATTTTTTAAAACATGTATTAGAAGGCCGAAAAGTAATCAAATCTTTTTTGCTATTGGAAAACACTTATTTATTAAAGAAATCTTACATATTTATCAACAAAATAATTTAAATAATTCTCTATCACCTTTTGCCAGCATAAAGTTAATTTTTTAATTCCCTTTTTGAAAAAGTCCTTTAATTTTTCTCTGAAAAATTAATCTAAGTGCGTTTTTACTTCTCCAGCTTTGTTAATTATTTTACATCTTAATGTGTGCTGCTAATCTGGCGAATAGTTTGGATGAGATAGAATTTCCAATCTATGTTACTTTATATTTTTTCCGGAGCTATAACTTCAGAAAAATATCACCACACACAAAGAAATAACTTCTTTATTTTTAATATTGATCGAGGGGTCGCAACAGGTACTTGCCCAGAAGAAAGCCATTGTTTTTTCATACAGAATTATTGTATAACATCTACATCTCATCTCCAGTTACAATTCGCCACAAAAATGAATCTTCTTCATAACTGAAACTAGACGAGATGTATATATTAGTAGATCGAGCGTCGTCTGCAAAAATTCATGGAGAATCCAAATTCCTTGTTTATGCAACTTTTCCTATGCGACGAAGATGATCTCTAACTGTAGATCATAGACAGCCAATTTTCGACGATAATTTCTCGATTTGACGTGGATTTTTAGGGGTTAGTTTTTGGGGGCGTCCTTAACGAGCGATGCTCTTGAGTTCCCTATTTCTATTTTAAAACTGTTTAAACCACTGATGTCACTTGATATCAAGAAAAAAATAAACAATAGTTTGTAATACGATTTCTCCATCTCTCCGGCAGCCTCAGAATGCCTTCTTGCCAAAATTTACCAGGTTTGTTGGCGAAATATTGATCAAGGTACATTTTTATATCATTTTTTGAATTGAAATTTTTACCACGTAAGGAATTTTTCAATGAAAGAAATAAATAATAATTTGAAGGGGCAATGTCCGGAGAGTATGGAGGATGAGGTAAAACATCCCAGTCATATGATAATAATTTATTTTTGACGAGCAAAGACACACGAGGCCTGGCGTTATCGTGATGAAAAACAACGCCTCGTCTGTTCGCTAATTCTGGCCGTTTTCTGGCAATTGCATCCTTTAAATTGTCCAGTTGGAAACAATATTTTGTTGAATTGATCATTTTCACCTTGCTGAAGTAGCTCAAGTAATAAACTACCCCCTTCCAGTCCCACCAAATGCATAGCAAAACTTTTTTTGGATGTAGGCCAGGTTCAGCTACAGTTAAAGCTTTTGTACCCTTGGTCCAAGACCGTTTACGTTGGATATTCTCATAGAGTATCCAACTTTCATCTCAGGTGACAAGTCTCTTCAAAAAAAGATTGGCTATTATGTCATTGGAGAAGAAGATCGCATGTTGAAATACGCTGAAGTTTATTTGAGTCAGTCAGTTCATGAGGAAGGCCACATCTGAACGATTGATGTAGCCCAATTTTGTCAGATGATTATGTACGGATATTTGTGGAATTTCTAACTTGTTAACTATTTCGCGAACAGTATATCGCGGGTTTTCTTCAACCATGACTATCATTAGATCTGTGCTCATTCGCGAAAGAAACTTATGGGACAACCTAATATATACTATGAGGACCAAATGTTTCCATAAATGAATTTTTAGAGAGAATTGTATATTAATTTATCACAGGCTTCATGAAAATATTTTTTTTTTTAATTTTCAATGTGACTTAAAGCGGGGGCACTCTTGGGATAGAGTCCCCAGAGTCCTAAAATATAATGAAGATTATCGGATGCTAATGAAAACTCTCTTTTTATTTGCGGGGAGAGAGGTTACAGTTATGTGTCTGCGGGAAGGATATCTTCCCGCAACCAAGGCTATCCGACGACTTTCCACTTCCCGTGAAAAATCTCAGTCTTAAAATAAACAACCTCACATTTCTTGCTCGAATCTCGTTATTTTCATGCTATCGGAATCTACTACATATATTTGCATCCCTTATTTTCAACCCAAGTCGATAAACATTCTGATTGCCTCTGATGGAATTTTTTTTCTGGATGGCAAAATCTAAGCTCGATGAGAGCTGCTCAACAAAGCGGAAGCCAATCGCAAATTACCGGAAACATCTTTAGCTGCGCCATTCCGCGACTCGTATATGCACTTTTTAATATCGCAAAAAGGAAAATCGATGCAGGAATTAGGCGAAATGATTTCTATACGGGATCAATTTCCGCGCAATTGAATTTCGATTTGTCGATCGAATGCATATGGGGTGATAGTGTTGAGAATTTGGCACCGAGTAAAAAATCAATAACACCGTTTCGAATGCATGTGCATCACGTCATTTGGCAATATGATTGCATTCAGGCGCGGTCGTCGCCCCCACATTTATATCGAAACGTTTAAATTAATCCGTTCTTGACCCTCGAGTGACCACATGGCTTCAATGAGGAAAAATCTCAGACGTGGCATATTTTCTATTAGTTTAATTCGACTTACAAGACTGAAACTATGTTGTAGCTTTGAATATTGCGACACTTCAATTAAGTTTCCACAATTTTAGCCACGTGTAGTCGAAGCCTTAACCACTTTGCATCAAAAGTAGATGATGTTTATTTGATAATGATTAACGAAAAATGCATGTGGATCAAAACGCAGCTTTGTAGATTTTAATTTAATGCCAGTATATACAGTTATGTGGATTTCATAAAAAAATGTTATTAATGTTTGGTAAATCATAATTTGTTTTGCTTGATTTTTAAATTTTTTTAAGGGTGCTTAAACGTTCACGGCTTGAGAAGTTTTCTCGCTTGTCCGCTTGGTCTTTGAATGGTTAAATGATTGGGGTGTGTATGTAACTGACAGAGATTGATTGTCCAACGTTTACTTGAAACGTGCAGCACGCCTTGCTCGGTACCATGTGAACTACAATAGTTCTTATCGATACTCTATCAGCCAGAACTTATGGAAAAAATGACGTTTTTTTCCTATTCATAATTTTCTTCTGTGCTCTAAGTCGTTAGGGCGCGATGAAAGCTCGAAGGGATTATCAATATTATTTTTTGTGTTTGAGGAAAAATTTAATTTTTTCGCATTTTCCGCGAATTTATTATTATTTCGATCATGCTCCGAGTATTAAAAACGGAAAGAGTTCATATTCAAATTCTGGATCATATGAAAAAACAAGCGCCCTTAGGCCGTGTTATGATAAAATTTCATATCATTTATGCGCAAATTTATTTTTTCTATCGAAATATTAACATTCTATGTAATTACAAAAATATTAATTATTGATTTGTGTTCTTTAGTCGAAATAAAAATCTGTGTTCCCGGAAAACGGATTTATTTTTGAGAGGATACAATAATTATCAACTGTAAAACAACCCGGAAAATAATTCCCAGAAGAAAGCCGTATGTGGGATTAATTCAATTCTTGTTTCATGTTGTTTTTTAAGCATTGGAGCTTGGAATGCAAATGTGGAAAATCTTCTTGATGGGCCATATCCGTTATCAGAATTAGACAATCTTTTTAAGGGATGTAATATTTTTAAATTATTTCAATATGGGTTTTTCGATGTGAGATAAAATTCTACAAGTAAATGACAAAATGATCATTATTCTTCATTTCAATGGTAATGTTTCATCGAAAATATAATAATGTTCGGTATGGGTTCGATTTAAAAAATACTTTCCGCTTTTTTTATGCTTTTGCGGTGTAAAATATTTGCATGAGCGAAACCTTAGATTAATAACGTTAATGAATTATAGGGGTTTATTAAGGTTTTTCATTATCGTGTGTATACGCTTTTTCGTGCGCAAGCAGTGGAAACTTATACGGGAATAATTAAAGCCTGCGGGAAAGTGTAATTTAACTCGCACACAAGGCACAGTGTGACCGCTTTTCCTTATATATATTTTTTTAGTCGTACATTTCAGCCAGTGTGTTTTTTTAAATTAATTTAGAAGGTGGCTTACCTGAGAAAGAAATTGTAAAATTTCACCGCGCTCTTGGGGTGGTCGGGAAATCGCCGCCCTATTTTTAACTGGGCTAATTAAAGCCTTCGGGCAACGCTGTTGCTTGGCCCGGGGTTTTTTTTTCTTCGGCGGGAAATAAATGTTTTTAAACCCTCTTCCCCTTTTTTGGTAAACACGTTTTTATTTTGAATATTCATGAGGTATGATAGGTTCGTGCATAAAGGTGGGACTGTCGAGGGCTAACTAGGCCGAGGTTTGTTATCCCACTTTGGATAAATAGCCCAAAGAGACTCGAGACGATTTGTTCCTGTGATATGGAAATCGACACATGTTTTTATAATTCAATTAATGTAAATCTACATTTTATTCAGGTCTCGGCTTTATAATTGCAGGGATAAGGATAATTTTATTATGCAGACTCTTTTGAGCTGCCGACGAAATCAATGAACTAGAGAAAATATATATTAGGGGACCCAAAAATATTCGCGTATTTAGTGAAAAATGTTCAAATTTATTAAAATAACAAAAAAATTATATACAATACACTCATGGCTTTGGCAATTTTTCCTTCTAAGTTAGAAAAACTTTTTTGACTTAGAAGCAAATATCGATTTTAAATCCCATCCTATCCTATAAAACCTATCCTATTCGTTTTTCCGATGAGTTTCCACAGTAGTCTATATGTTGTTTATCACTTCATCATAAACATCTTTGAGTGTTTTACTGGCTTTTGTGGCTTTTCAACCCAAATAAAAAAGCAGAGTACAATACCTGAAGTGGAATTTTTTGGTATCAGATCTGAACATACAACAATAGTTTTATCTTCTTCTTCTTATAATATATAAAAATGAATGTTTGTTTGTTCGTATTTAATGCGCTGCCATACCGTTCATTTGATTGCGATAAAACTTTGCCAACTTATTATTTGCACTTTTTTAAATAATATAAGTATAGTAAAATTAACTTAAAGTGGATCTTATATATAAAAATCAATATTTGTATGTTTGTTCATGTTTATAATAAAACCAACAAACGATATTTTTAAAATTATTACTTAATAAAAAAAATCTGTTGCAAAAAAATAATATTTAACAATAGTTCTACAAAAAAATACCCACAAAGATGTTTCTGGCACTGTGTCTAGACACAAACTGAGTTCAAACATAAGATCTAACACCCTGATTCTCTTCTCCCCTTTTTTTAAAATTTCATATAAAATTATTTCCATTAAGTTATATTTGGATGACGATCATATGAAATAGCATTTTAACATATATCAATGGTATTATTCCCATATAAATCCTTGAGATAACAATTAAATGCGATTCCAATGATGATACCATCTTGAGAGTATATTTTGTATTGCTATTCAATCTTAAAATATTGCTTATACAAAGAAAATTGAACAAATATATATTTTAAAAGCCACGATGATTTATGTAAAATATTGCAGATTCCCACCCCTCGTCTAGTGTAAATTTTTTATATTTTTTTCAGACAAGCTCATTTTTCACCCTTTCTAAGATTCGCATCCTTCAAAATACCCCTAACGAAACATTCATTAGTAGATTTAATCTTCTGAAGTTGTACATAATGGATGGGCCAAGTTTAGTGTAGGGATTCAGCAAAGTTTTCCGTTCGTGGAGTTTGTTATGTCGCATCTTGTTTTAATTATAATGCATCACGTCCAGGCATTTAATCATCTCGATCGTAGATCTTAAGCCTATGAACCCACTTTATATCAAAAGGCTCAAGTTTTATACACTTAAAGACACATTGTGATATGCTAGGCCCAATCTGCGCTTTACTAGATTGAACAGAATCCTTTATCGATATGAATAAAATTCTCATACAAAGCCAATCATTGTTGTTTATTGTGTTGCTGTTGGAACGACTTAAAAATAAAATAAGAACAAGAACAAATACTTTTTTATTATCATATCTGTCGATCTGGCATATCAGATTTTGATCAAAATTTAGTATTTTTAAAAGTGGAAATATTTAAATAAATTTTATAAAATCGTCTCGTTAATCCTATTTGGTGTTTTAGGTGCGTTCCATGCGTCATTTTGACAGGTGTCACTTCCATTTGACGTTAACTCCATGTATTTTAAGTCGGGCTCAATTTTGTAAATAGGGGCGAATGATGCACAAATCGCATTGAAATTTTCCCTGAAAAATTCGGTTTTAAAAACATATTTTATACGGTTTTTCAATATCAAATGCTGTTTTTCTATGTTATCGTGACTTTTATGGCATTAATCTCCATTCTATTTTTACTTTTAATCTATTTACGGAGTTTCCCATTGCTTATCACCATAATCGAGCTTTAATCCCCCATAAAACGCCCCTGGATTAGCCTAGAATATTAATTAATTAATTTGTCATAATTCATCACAATAAAGTCGGTTTGGTAAGCGCCATGTCGGCGCACTTTTTGAAGAATATTTTGGTGCCAAATTTCAATTAAAACGTCCATTTGATATGCAATTTTGTGCCTGTCTTTTGACGTCATGCCGGGTTTAATTGTTTGAAACCACTGGAATCTCCATGCATATTAACTATGTGGAGAACGGAAGATGGTAATTTGATACGTCCAGAAAAAAGTCATTAAAATCCACCGTCGGGTGATTCTTTTTTTCACTTAATTCGCCTGTACTGCGAAGTGGTAAGGCTTTAACTTTTCGAAACTTGAAGGGGTGAAAAGTTGTCTGGGGGAAAAAAATGTCTGCCCACTCAGACAGGAATTATATTGTTATTTTAATGAGCTTTGATACGAAAATGAGCAAAGAAAAGCAAGGCTTTTTTACTTTGGTGAAACCCTGTGAACTTTCACAATCGGCTATTTTTCATAATTTAATTTTCTTTGAGCAATTTTATTGCTTGTGAGCTTCCAAAAGTTTATTTTTATTTTTAAATGAATTATTGAGCAAAGTTAACTTAACCTAATTACTCGAGAAAAGTCTTTTAGATTTAATGTTTTTGCATTGAAACTATTTATTCTTACTCGGAGTCTACATAGAAAGATAGGTTTTATTTTAAATCTATATGAATTATTCAAACAAATTAATTAAAATACATTTTTATTGATAAATATTTTTTATTGTTTATAGAAAAACTGGTCCACGAGAAGTAAGATGTACCCCGGACTGGAGCGAAGCAGCCGTCAGTGGAGATCATCTCTGGTCACCAACATCCGTTTCCGGTGACTGTTGTTATGTGGGGGACCAAGATTGTACGGTAAGCACTACCCTTAAAATCTGTGGCTTATTTCCCCCCATTTTACACCCTTGCAGGTCAAATGTTATCAGACATTCTGCTAAAACTTTGTAAAATCTCTCGGCCAAGAAGATATTGCCGGAGACCGTTATACATTATAGTTCCGAACTTTCAACTTAAGAGCGTGTCGAGCTTTCATCCCTCTAAAATGAAATTCACTCTGTTTAAGCTCGTCAAATCACATCCATAATGTTACAGATGAGATGCTTCATCTTTTAAAATGATAAAGCACTTAAGTTGTATTAAAAGTCCAACAAGAAATTTTTCTACCCCTGACAATTCGTTATTTAGGGTTCAGGTCAGCTTAAAAGCTCATAAAATATATAATACATGGGGGATTCAAATATAACCCGGAATTTTGCTGTACAAATTTATTAGTGATACATAAATATACAAATGGAGTATCTTATTTTAAAATGAAATAAATAATCCATCGAATAGAAAGCTTCTTGATCCGGTCACTGAAGGAATATTGGGTTGTATAATAAATTTTCGCGTTTTTTGCTTATGAGATCTATTGAACAAAACAATAATTATAACAACAAATTAATCAATAATAAGTTCTCCATCGTTACTTACAACCTGTTCCCTGCTGGAAAGTAGGCAGATGCGGTAGAACGAGATAGCATTCCTTGTAGACAGGCTTATACTTCTTCAGTATTTCCCAGTAGATGTGGATCATTGTCTTCTTAGGAAGAAGATTTTACTTGACTCTCGGCTTTGGTATGACTCCTGGTGGCACCCGCTCTTTTTATTACTTCGCATTAACGTAAAGATACCACTTTTCATCCCCGATGACAATCTTCTTTAATATATAAAAATGAATTGGGTTTTGTTCGTTCGAAATGCGCTGCCATACCGTTCATCTGATTGCGATAAAACTTCGTTCACTTAATGCTAAGGATTCCGCGAATAACATAGGCATAGTCTAATATATATATATATATATATTAAATCAATGTTTGTTTGTCTGTATTTAATGCGCTGCCATACCGTTCATTCGATTGCGATAAAATTTTGTCAACTTATTGTTTGCACTCTCTCAAATAATATAGGTATAGTCCAATTAACTTACAGTAGATCTTATATATAAAAATCAATGTTTGTATGTTTGTTCATATTTATAATAAAACCAACAAAATAAAATAAATGTCATTATGTGTCATTCCTAATTAAACAAGATAGCTCTTTCTTAAATTTCAAACGATATTTTTAGAATTACTACTTTTGTGGCAGCAAGCTCCAAGTTTTTGAGAGAGAAACCCATGAAGTGAAAAGAGTTAGCAATGATCTTGAAGGTAGAATCCATATTTTTGGCCAAGTCTCGTCGAGCTAAGGTAGATGCCTTAACAAAGTCTAAATTGTCATTTTTGAACTTAGAAAACTAATTTTGAGCGATTTTAAGAGCTGTAACATCTACTCCATGCCATAAATGTCACAGGCTGCTTTCGTGGACTTTTAATTTCCTGGAAACTAATTGGAACGTCCATTTCAAAAGCATGAAAATTAATTAAAACTAATGTAGAGCAAGAAAAACTCTTACGAATGTTTTACTAACAAAGCACAAAATTTCGGGAAAAACCCAAATACAAAAACGCGGGAATTTATTACACAACCCAATAAATTTACGCTAATGGTATCCCTTAAAAATCCTTCGTCAAAGAAAAGTTTCTATGAAATTTGCTCTACAATTAAATAACGTTTTTTGCAGAATTTAATTATGATGATGTTTCTTAACCCACAAAAGATTAGAGAACTCGGAGAAAAAATTTCAATTTTATAAAATATTATAAATCCCCAAGCAAGGCAGCGTATTAAAACTAATTTAGGATGCAGTTTTGTATAGTTATTTTTAGGACAAAGTTACTTCGAAATTAATTATTCAAAATAGTTTCATGAACGTTCATAGAGGGTGAGATATCCGGGGGCTTGGGATTAAAAGCAACCATATTTTGCAGAGTATCCTTTGAAAATCCATGCTCCTAAAGAGTCTCGATGCATATTTTGGCTTTGATCGACCAAACCCTGTAGAGTTGTATAGCGAACACACATTCAATCTTAAGCACTGCAGAACTCCTTTAATTTGAATTTCAAAGGATTTGGATTATTTTTGCGCGCTGCATTAAATTACCGCGTATATGTAAATTAACATTGTCAATGTGAATACGATCCCTTCCATTGAAAATATATTTTTCCGATTAAATTCTAAATCAATACGATAAATCGATACAATAGTACAATTCATTATGATTAATATAAATTAATTAATCCTCTATTTAAAATTACATTATAATATAATAGAATTTCAGTGGGTTTTTTTTACAATTAATATTTACTATTAAAAAGCTTTTATTATTATCTAAATGGATGGTCGTATAAATTGTAACAAGGGTTAATGCCATGAAAGTTATATAACAGATACTGTCTGGGAAAAGCAGACAGACTGCTTTGAAATTTCACGATTGGGACAGTAACACAATTTAGCTCTAACCATTTCGCAATATTAGATACTGCGCCCTTTACAAAGCCATATGGTTTTTGTTGCTGTAATATTATTTGATATTAATTTCCTAATATTTCTATTAAACTTTGGCAGTTATTTTACACAATCATAGATTTGGACTATTTTGTGGTATGTTTCAATCGTGTCAATTGATTATATAGATTTTTATCCAAACTTCTATTGTTATTATATGCTTCAATCTATTTTAGGTTTTTCATGTAGTGGTTTCTTATTATGCCCTCCACATATGGTTAAATTAGGATAAGGTTATTTCAATGGGAATATGAGTAATCGTTGAAATTATCGTTCTCACAATAAATTCAATCACTCGTTGATGACACAACTTTATTAATCGCATCAGTATTCAATATTTAAGATTTAGGAAATCAGGCTAAACCTGGGTCAAGACGATCGATTAGAAATACCAATACCTCCGGATTCACCCAAATTTGTTGACACAGTAATAAAAATTACACCATTATACACCTTTGCCTGGAAGATCAAAGCCGCCAAATTCAAACTATTTCATGTTTTACAATAATTTGTGATGTGATTGGTTGTCTCCATTTAGATTTTCGTTATGAAAAATCGCAGAAATAATTGAAAGCAATGATATTAAAGTCGTTTCGCGTATATTTACATAATTGATCATTAAATTTTCTTGAATTTTTGAAGAGTGCAAATAAAATATTACTCGAAAGATAGTGCTTGTTCAAAAAGTCTCATTTTATCTATAACATACATACATTCGATCCTCATCAGATAAATGTTGAAGACTTTGATTCCATTCCTAGTGAGATTTTTGCATTATCAGAAAGCCATTTTTTTCCTAGTTTGACATCTTTTCCGATCAGCTTTTTGTTCTATTTTCTCGAGCTAACAAAGAACTTAGATAAACGATTTTTCATTACACTTTATAGTATATATTATACTTTATGTGCTACTATTGTATATAAAATATATTGATTTTAATGCTGGATGTCTAACAATCAATATCAAAATTAATATTTTTTTGAATGTTCTATGTCAGGTTTAATTTTGATTCTGATATCGCATCAGACTTTCTTGTAAATGTATTGTATTTTACAATATATTTTGTTTATCTCATATCTTCTTATTTATTATATTAGATAAAGCGGAAAGAAATGTCATTTTTTTATTATTTGGAAAAAAATATTTTTTAATAAAAGCTATACAATATTACTCAATTAAATAATTTCCATAGTTATTAATAATTGCCCTCCATGGATTACGTAGCTTTTTAATGCCTATTTCTTAAAATTCAGCCGGTTTTCCACTAAAGTAAGAATCTAAATGATTTTTCACTTGTTCCACAGAAGTTAATTTTTTATCACGAAGCGAATGATTTAATGACTTGAAAAGATGATAGTCTGAAGGTGCAATATCAAGAGCATATGATGAATGTTGCAGCACTTACAAATCCAGCTCCCTTATATTGTTCTGCGTAATCCGTGCTGCGTGTGGTCTTGCATTATCATGCTGTTATTCTTCTTTAATTGTTAACTAGCACTGATCGCTTTTTCTACATTTTCGCTTTCAACCTATCTAATTGTGCACAGTATAGCTCTGCTGTGACAGTTTGGCCAGGTTTTAATAATTCGCAGTGAATTACGCCAAAAAAATATCCCACCAAACACAAAGGAGAACCTTTTTCAAGGATAATGACGTTCGAGGGGTAGAAACAGGTACTTGATTTCAAAAAAGCCACTGTTTTTTCCTTCTCGGACTGTTGTAGATGACCCACTTCTCATCCCAAATAGCGATCCTTTTTAAAAATTTATTGGTTTCATACTTGGACAATAGCGATGAACAAATGGTTATCCGTTGTTCCAAGACCGTTAATGACAACTTGTGCGGTACTCAAATTCCCTGTCTATGTTTTTTCCTGAGTCTTTACGAATGGTCTTATAATGTCGACCAGGGACAGCCGATATCTAGCGATAATTCCTTTATTGTTTTTCGAGGATCAGATTCTATCAGAGAATTTAACGTGTCATCATCGATTTTTCGTCGTCGTCCTGATTTTGGTTTATTTTTCAAATCTCTGTCTTTCGTTTAAAAAAAGTAAGATAAACAACAGAGCTTCAAAACGACATCAACCTTGACGTATTCACTCGACAGCAACCCGAGACAAACTGACGACAAAGATGCAACCAAAAAAAATGACATTTCTTTCCGCTTTATCTAATACTTTCTATAAAATATACCCATAGACTAAGACTCTTAGGACCAGATTTCTTGAATTTGATTCTTAGAGTTATGTCCATCGGGTCCTGAAGAATGACTTTAAGGCTGCCGAACTTATCCTGTCTCGTGATAATGTAAGATTATATTAATTTTAAGAGATTATATATTCTATCGACTTTTGAAAATGATAAATTGCGATTTAATTAATTTAGGGTTGTTTTGCAATGTCGTATTATTCCATTTTCGCAACAAAAATTATTTATTCGTGCCACAGATGGTGCCAGTGTCTTTAATTCTCTTTCATGCTCGGCCTACATATTTTCTTCGACGGTCGTAAAAACTTATTCAATATCCAATTATTATAAAAGAAAAAAGCGCCTTTGTGGCCCCCATAGATACACTTTATTAATAAAGAGTTGTATTTCTTTAACCCTTTTACTTTGAAAGATTTTTTATTGCAGTTACTTTTATATTGCTTTTTCCGCTTGACGTATAACATAAATATTTTCATACACTTTCGGTAATGAAATTTTTTTATCATGCTTTAAGGAATACTTTAAACATTGATGAAACTGGTTGATTTTAATTAAGTATGTAATTCGTCTTACCAGACCATCGCATTAATAAAAAAATGTATATTCAATCCTTGGTTACAAGGTTTCAGCCGAGAACCACATCGAAATTTATTTGTAAGATTTATAAGAACATTATTCAGATCACTTGTTGCTCGTATTATGTTTGAATCCCTTACATTGCCTTATTTCCCACAAGAATCTCTTTTGTATTTCTGATTTAATTTGCAGGATACATTTTCAAGAATATACAGGTGCCTAAAAAAATATGTTTTGCGAAGTATTATATTATATATAACTAGTATACGAATTGTGTTGAGTTCCAATATTGTGTTAAAGAAAAATATTTTTATTGAAACAATAATGATTATGTCATTCATATTAATCACCATTACATGATTTACTGAATATCCTCGGTATTTATACAACCAAAAACTACCCTACTACACTAGTTTCAGCTGGCAAAACTTGCAACTCGAACTATCTCTGTTTGCACATTTTTCTAGCTTATATTCTATGTTGATGGTCTCATTTCTTTTATGGATTAAAATACAAGGTTAATAAATTCCAAAATCATTTAATCTCCCCATGCTTCCAATATTTCAATCGATTATAATCAAAATACTATGTACGATGATATTGAAAATATTCATATTTTCAATTGATCATCTCGAAGAAATTTGCTCTGATACCTTGAGTTTTATAAAATAAATACTGAAACTTGTTGAGAATGATTAAATCAAATTATGGGTAATTTATTCGTAGCAATAACTAAAATTTCATTAAAAAATAATGGGAAAATGTAATAAAAAAACCACCATCAAAAATTTTCCATTCTTGATAAAACCTTCTACGAAGATTGCTACGTCATATGGTTCCTAAAAAAATATAAAATTGACGTATGGAAGATTTAATTTACTTTTTTGAGCTGCAAGAATGCTGCTTTCGCTTGTTTGGGGTACACTTTTATCGTATGGATGACCTATTTTTTTTTTTTGGACAAAGAATAAACATATTAAAGACATGATGTTAAAAATTTATGCCAAAAGTTATGAATTTAATTTGATAACCGTATTTTATGCACATCAATTTTTGATAAAAATATAAATGAAAATGACTGGTTTTTAAAAAATATCTTACAAAAAAAAATCCATGCTATCTAGTAATCTAAATTCGATTTACAAAACTTTATCAAAAACCACAAGAGATCCAAAAAATAGTGTATGCTTAACAAAGAAAAATCCATATTGAATTTAGTTATTCTTGTAGTATTATCTATCTAGTCTATCTGACATCATTTGTGTGAAAAAAAAAAGAGCTTTTTGAAGTTCTTTGGAGATTAACTTCTCGGTATTCCAATAAAAATGCTTATACCAGCGTTTTTCAAATGTCAAGGAATCCAAACATTTTGAAGTATGACGTCTGAAAACATCTTAAAAGTTGCTTTGATACCCCACGAATTCGTTTCGAGTATACTGGAACAAAATGTGGCAACTTCAAATTGAATCTGTATATGAATTTTCAATGAAGAACATAAATTATACTAATGTTTGGGATCTGTTCTAAAATGTTATACTGTAATTAGCATATATTTAAGAGACCGGAATGTAAACAATATTTGATTATTTCATTGTATTGTAAATAAGCTAAAAATATATTATAAATACAGTGTAATAAGTTGAGTTCAAAAGGAATAAACTTTGATCTTTCAAGGGAACTCTAATGAAAAATCTTCCTGTCGATTATTACAGTCATAAAGGGGCATGGATGGACAGGGAGATTTTTGAAGATTGGTTCAAAAACAAATGGGTTCTAGAGGTGCAAGATTTTAAAAAGAAGGGATTGTCACAAAAAGTAATATTATTAATAGATAATGCTCTTTCTAATCCTGATCTGAATTATTTTGAAAATAAGCGATGGACTTATGATTGCAAAATTTTTGCCCCTTAATGTCACATATTTGATTCGACCCTATGTTTTAGAATAATTGAGTCCCGGATAATTGCAAATCTACTGTACGTATAAGGATTTTTAAAACATGTCAGAATTAGAATCAGTATAGGTGCAATGGTTGAAAACATTTTAAAAATGCAGATAGAATCATGAGAGATTATTAAATAAGAAATATCCTCTTTGTAAGTATATTATAAGAATTGTCTCAAACAGTTAAATAAACCAACCCCTCAACCGGGTCTAACAGTAAAAATAGCTCTTTTAAATATATAGTGGGACTCCATAGGGATAATCTACCATGAAGTCCTTACATAGGGCCAAACGGCCTTCCATAGGCGTAGTCAATCGTTGCCAAATTATTTAGAAACATGATAATGTGTCGATGAAATTAGTTAATTAATTTTTTGTTCAGATTTAACTCTTTCATTTAAAAAACGACATTCCTAATACAATCCATTATATGTATTATATATTAATTATTATTTTGCAGAAGCATGGTCCCCGAATGAAATGCTCAGCGTGCAAGATCATCGCACATTCCAACTGCATAGACATCCTGATGGACAGGGTCAAGTTCCTGTGCAAGCCGACTTTCAGGGATGTCGGGGTCCGTCAATACCGGGAGCAGACTACAACCCATCACCATTGGGTCCATCGCCGTTCCGAGAAAGGCAAATGTCGTCATTGTGGCAAGGTAATTACTTCTTATCTTTCATGTGGCTTGATGGCTTTGCGAAACGATGACAGGTGTCAGGTTATTTATTACGGGAACGTCTTGCGCAGGAGACGTATTGTCGGATTACAGCCGACATTTGTAGCACATGTGTATTCAACCTTTTCAACATTCGTGACCTCAGAAAAAGAAGCCTCATTATCCTTGTGGCGCTTCTCTGAACAGCCTTACTTATCATCGCGAGGGGAATCGACGAAAATAAACGCGCTGAGGAATTAACGGGATGAAAATATAAAAATGAGAGAAGATGCGAGCTTGACTGACGATCTACACATTAAAATTGGATGATGGAGTTGAGATAATAGGATGCCTGATTTATTGTAATTTCATACTGTTAAACATAACAATGAGATTTCATAAAACTCTTGTAATATATTTCGCGAATTACATTTAAATTTACCTAAAAAATCAATAGATTCCGCTTAATTGGAACGGCTGTTTACTTGGGACACATTTCCTCGAACATAAACAAACAATATTTAACGGAATTTGTTTCATAGCCGATTCGTTTCCTAACTAAATCATCTATTGATTGAATATTTAACATTTTAACTGCCAGCGAATTTAATTTTATTGTCTAAATCATGCTGTCATGCGGGATCATTTACGGGTTTTAAGCATTTTTGTTCAGGGTTGTCTCAACATTCTGATCAATATATCCCACAATAGATTATGTTACGTAGACAAGATTAGACGTAGCATTCAATGGGTAGCCCTGATGATCTCTGTTGAATTTATTTAAAAATAAAATGGAAGCATCAAGATCCGATCCGTTCTTCTATCGGATCATGTACAGCTGGGCGGGTGGATGGGGATGGACAGGTGTCGAACAAAATATTCTTCTCTAGGTAACTTTTTATTCAGCACGAGAGAGTGAGAGATCTGGCTGCGAGAAGGACGTCCTCCCGCAGTCAAGGCCAACCGCCGACTCTTTTCTACTCCCGCCTTCTACGCGTTAACATCGAGCGATCAGGTCGGATAATTGCAGGTGTAAAGTTTCTTGTAGAGCCACAGAATATAGTGCTGTTAAAATAGCACATTTCACCTAAAGAAAGACGAAAGATGTCGCTGTAAATCTGGCGAATTAAATTCGCCCAGATGGGGATGTTAAATCGCCCACGCTATACTGGCATAAATTTATCACCCAAATAAAAAAATACTACCAATACTATGGCAAATAACATTCGACCCTCGATAAGCGCGGTTTTCTATTACGATTTCACTATAACGCGGAATAAAAAAAAACTTAATTGATTGTATTTCAACCATAATTTCTACATGCCACATAAAAGGATATCGTGTATTTCAAAGGAAGAACATGTTCTTTGAGCACTTTCTTATATCCCTTGAATTGCGCGGTACCAAAGCGCATGACTTCTGCATCTGGATGCAAATCATCCAATGGTACAGAAATAAAAAAAGGCAGTTTAATGTTTTCTTCCTGAATCTTTTCTACATCAGAAGCAGTACTGCCTAGCAGTGATTACTTTTCAAAGCTGACCCAAGGTGAGCATAATTTATGCTGAATCTGGCTGGAGACATATTTTCTTTAGGATAAATCTTGCAATCCATGTTGGATCAGAAAACAAGCTTATGTCTGGATTTTTATCTTATAAAATTGATAACTCTTGACGAAAATACAAAAAACATGTTTGACGCTTTTAAATGAGCGGATCCGTAATGAGCTAAAGAAAAAATATTATATTACAATACCACACAGAATTTATGCGGTATTTCATTATTTGAGATAAAATCAATACTTTTAAGCATTCAATGCCTTTTTTTATGTATTCTCTTTGAGTCCATCGAATGGAGGAAAAAGCTTGCGAGTCAATATTTGAAAGATCATTTTGCGATTTCGTCTGAAGATCATCTTTTATGTTTTTTTTTTTGTTATTTCGCTTCTTAAGGTTATATTAATATAATACTATACAATGTCTGTTGTTAATTATTGTGTTATGTTACCTCGGGCCTTAAAGATACTCGCCAAACAATTATTTTCAACTCAAGATAACGAAAAATACGCCCCGAGCTCAAATATGAAAGACTGCGAATTTTTTGGGAAATTAAATTTGCTTAAAAACACACGCGTAATAAATCGCTGAAATTGAAATATTATATTTAAATGAGGCTCGTCAGATGTTCTGAAGATTGTCTATGTAGTGTTTAAATAATATGAGATGAAATCCGATGATGAATAGATTAATTTAAAGGATGTTCCATGTGAAATTGAAGACTAATTGAATATAAATTGGAATGTAATGTGGGATTTGATAACGATTTAGGGTGGGATTTATTTTGTACATCAATATAAATGATTGAGTTAAGATTGCCGATTCTGATTGCTGTCAAATACAATAGGAAAAATTAAATATTCTTTTCAATACAGGTTTTTTGTATTTTATGCATAGTCTGCGTATAGAAACTCAATTGAAAAGTTTGGTCTTCCTGATTTGATTGTTAAATATAAATGCTGAATAATTTTGCTGGACAAACTTCCGCCTAAATCAATCCTGATAACATTGTCCTCCATTCGGCAACAATTTGGTCCTCTATTCACAAAGCACGAAACAAACTTTTCGGATACACCACGAGTGCCACAAAAACAGATAAATCTCGATAAAATTATATCTAAATAACAATGTGCAAATGAATAGAGCCGAGGGGCCACTGCTTTAACGTGAGCCATTGTCGTCAAAACTCCGTCAACTTTGCAGTGGTTTATTGTCAAAGTTGGGCAGCGGAGTTGTGCGCTATCTACTCGTTTTATGATTCCCGACCATAACTTTGTTTATTTAGTGGGTTTTTGGTATCGCGTGGTGTCAACCATTATGCCAGTGACGTCTTGTGTACATCATCTGCCATGGCGGCTAACCACATTCAGCTCGGCTTGTCCAATTCATTTCGACATCTCAATATGTGCCGCTTTGACTTCCGACACAGCCTTATCGTGGTTGCTCCGTGGACAAATGTTGATTTCATAGAAAAAGACAATGAAACGTGACCATTTTCATATTAAAAATTCCAACAATAACGCATTCAAAGGTTTTTTAAACAATGGCGGAAAGCGTGATGCTTAAAATTTCGATGTAATTGCGTGACGTTGCTTATTAAACATCTTTAAACACATCATGTCCGTATTTGCGACATTGCGTGATATCAGAACTGACGTAAAAGTGTTTAAAATAATGTTAAAACGTCAGTTTTGCTATCATACGAAAATGTGGATACGGACCGTAATGTGTTAATCAATAATACAGTTTGGGGGAGCGGGTGCTACTTATGGATAAAATAACATCCCTCTCAGTGACGGCCCTGCTTATCGTCCCAAATGCCTTTCATGAAATTATCAGCGCTCTTTTTCTTCCCTTGTTGCCTTAGCCTTGACCTTGATTGCGGGAAGATATACTCTTCGAACCGGCGTCCTTTCTTGATCTCGCAGCTGCGATCTCTTTCGTCAATCGTACAAACCTTGAAAGATTATTTTGTCTTTAATAATCCTGTTCTACTTCATCTGCGGGCCTCTATACATCTAATAGTTAATCATTAGCGTACCACCGAAATTCGGAGACAGATGAGTGTTTTGCGTATCATCATACACTCATACATCGATTGCATTGTCGTGCTGTAAAGGTACCCCTAGGGGTACCCTACACGTCTAGTATCTTTTTTCATTCTTTTGAAATTTACGTTATAATAAATATTGATAAAAACATATCGCTGTTTGAACATTAAGACTTTAAGATTGGTGGGCTATATTATTCACAAGTGCACGTGTATTTTTAGATTCCTAAATAAAAATAAAATAAAATACGAACAATATCAACAGTGTAAAGGTTCATCTATTTATATACAAGTTTTATACACGCTGCGCGATCCTGATAGGAAATTGGATTTACATTAGAACATAGCATGTATGTTCTCAGTACGGAATGGGTTAATAGATGTATTAAAACGTGGTTGCGTAAAAATGTTATCATTCAAGTCCTTTCTAAAAAAATCGAAAAACTATTACAAAATAATATTTTTTATTATAAAATTATTCCAGTTAAGATTTAATTATTATAAATCTGGAATTTAAAGCGGGAGTAGATGTTCTTCAATAACCAATCACGAAAAAAACTCAAATTCAATCTACAATGCGTATCCCGAAAGTAAGTGTACTAAATTTTTACATTTTTTTAAAAAAAATGTGTATTTGAAAAATAAACAGGATATTGTTAATACACTTTGTTGATTATTTTTCAACATAATCGCCATCGCCTTCAATGCATCTGGTGAGCTGTGGTACAAGCTTCTTTATGTCCTTCTCGAAGAACTCTCCCGTCAGCTCCTTCGTCCACTTCAGAACCTCTTTCTGCACTTGCTCGTCGGTTGAAAATTTAATTCCACTAAGGTAAATCAGGGGAATACGGGGGTAGTTCAAATCATTCCAACCAAATAAGTCCAAGAGCGCCTTGGTAGTTGAGGCAGTATGAAGCCGGGCGTTGTCGTGTAACAAGCACATTCCTCACGTCAGCATACCCTTCATTTTATTTTGAATGCTTATTTTGGGTTTTTTAGGGTCTCACAATATCATTGTATGTTCCCTCTCTGAGGCAGAAATTCGACCTAAAATGATGTATTTTCGATCCCAAATCACCGAGACTTGCTATTGATCTGCTCGTACTTGACGGGATTTCTCACCGATATCTTTCAAGCAACTGGACAATACAACGTGAATTTACGTACTACCGTATTCTTGTTGTGCTCGCTTTAACACACTTCGCTTTAACCCTTAAAAAAACAAAACAAAAAAAAACACAGCCCATTATTGTCATAGTACACTTACTTTCAGGATATTCTTCGCACATCATACACATTGAGATACCAGGCGAACGTATCCAAAATATTTTCTTGTAAAGTAAAGGAAAACTATTCGATACGGCTATGTTGATTTTATTGGAAAATTATTTCCGAATGTTTAAGTAACAGGCCTTAAATGTGACAAAAATTCATTAACGATTTGTTTATGAGATACTGATATATTTAGGAGGTTAATTTGCATTATTTTTAATACGTCAATGCAAATTTATATTTATTTTTTGAATGAAAGGCACAACAGTTATATTATTATAATTCATCTTTCGCCAGACGAACGCGCAAAATATATTTAAAAAACCAATGAAGTACCATTTGAGTGATAGATTTTTTCTTAGTTCAATGAATAAATAATATTATGATAATTTTATTCAGCGCTTGATGGATCAAAATATGTTTTTCATCCTCACATTTGAAAGTTCCACTATGATCTTATGTTAATCTTGTGAAGATATTTAAATATGAAGTTAGCATTATTTCAATGCTGCATACATTCGCTAATTGATTGGTTTACCGGTTTCACATATTCTAATTGGCTTTTCATACAAAGCGAATTATACAACATCGCCTTACCTTGGCAGGGCATATAACTCGCTTTAAACTGATTTTGCTTAAACAAACTTGGTCTTAATCTCTCAAAGCGCTTTCAACGAATCTACTCGTAGTTTAACTGAATTTTCCAGATAAACAATCGAAGACATCCGTAAAACTTTATCCAGCTGGAACATCAAAACTTTTCAATCAGCTGCCTTCGTTTACACTCGGATGCAGATTGCTTACCGGAATGCATTCAATCTGAGTTTGTGCACATCATAAAAGGTCATAAGCAAATATTATGACCTTTTATGATATAGAATTTTTATCATTAAATCTCATCAGGCAAATGAATGATCTCAACTTCGCCCACATCGCTAAACTTATACTGAGTCAAACACCTACGACATGAAAATTTATCTTGTTAAAATTGTGCTCATATGCGGATTGATTCTTAGAAAATATGATACATGAATGCATATATTGTTGATAGAGAATATTATTAATTACGCTTTTCAAACAATGACTTCGACTTATAGTTGCGAAATCATTTGGCTGTCAATAATATGGAATAAACAAATTTATTAAAACAACATCTCGCTTAACGCTCCTAAGATGTCAGTGAACCAAAATTGTTAATTTCCTACAAAATACACACTGAAGATATGCGATTTTCTCATGAGTTAAAAGCAACTAATTAACAAGGTAAACATTTGATTGTTCTCATTTTGGCGAAATATCGCTCCGTTTTCATATGAAATGTCCGACCTTGTATGCCCGAAATAAAATTCCGTCATAATTAATCGAAAAGCATTTGTTATATAAAATATGAGCAAAAACGAAAAACAACTTTGCTTTTTATAGATTGCTTAGTTTCTATATGGCTCAAGCCTTTCTGTCCGTCTTAAATCATCATACAAGCGTAAGATTATTTTATTTTATGTTGTAGAGTAGTTGACTGATTTCGTTCATAGCACTTCGTCATTCATGTTGCTGGTCGGTCATCCACGTGGCTCATTTTCTACATAAAACATTATTGCTTTATTTTTTTAAGCGATATAATTTGCTAATTAGATGCCGTCATTGCTTAAATAATCATATTAGTCGTTGCTTAAACAATAGTAAATTCTACTTTTTTACGGAGCTATTTTTTTCTACACGGTTGACATAATATCTCAAGTTTTAAACAATCGATTTACTTCAAATTTAATATAATGACTTTCAATATAATACTCTATCGTGTCTACCAAATTTATGTCAAAAATTTATTTTTAACTGTTTAAAAAAAATTAAAATCAAATGGCTAAAAAAATACTTTTTTAAACAGTCGTCATTTTGCGAATATAAAATTATTTTATTAATATTTTTCGAGGTAGGGACTATAGCGACATTCATACTTATTAAAACCCTTTTTTCTTTTTTGGTCTCAGATGACTGTAAGGGTTGGAATCGTGTCAACTAAGGCATGTATTTTTTAGCTCTTACATTTAACCAGTTGATTTTTTTTATATATTCTGAAAATTTCAATAAACATGAAACAATATTTTTTGTTTAACAAAAAAACAAATAAAACGCTTAAAAATCGGACATTTCATATGAAAATACTAAATTGCTAGAGACTTGATAGTTTCTCACCATAAATTTAAATGTTCAGTGATAGAAAAATAGTGTGAATAAGATCTATGACAATTTATATTGGAAGATCGTTTAATTTAGATTGATTATTTGTGTATGAAGTGATGGCAGCAAACAAGTTGGATTTCATTTTTTTAGCCATTTTTGTTTGCCTTCGAGTGATATTTTTAAGATTTCTTCTCAATATTATTTTTCTGTTATTGAAATACATTATTTCTTGGAAAATTATGCAATGTTCGAACTTCGTATTTATTATTATATTGGGGGAAAACAATGAAATGCTTAAATTTCCCTCGGCAATTAACGTAATTAATTTGTTCTAAACTTAGATAGGCTTATTAAATTTTCTTTATTTATAGAATTAATTGAATTATTAAATATTTTATTTTGTTATTTATACCTATAGATTTTAACTCAAGATGATTGAGTTACGAGTTCGTTAAATCATTAAAATACCTACAGATACATAAATATTCGATGTGGTTAATTGATCAAGGTCTTGGGTATTTTTTGAGCGTTCCCACAGATTTACGACGGATATATTTTTATTAGCATGTTTATTGATTAGATAAATAATACATTTAATAATAAATATGCTCTGTATCATAAGTTCAACATATTTTTCTCGTCGTTTCTCCAGTATTTGTACATTGTATACGATGCAGCGACATTTTTGCGAACTTCATTGTATGAACAAATTCCTCCGTTGATAATATCGATGCACATTTTTCAGCTGACACAAATATAATTTTAATATACGGTGGCTGTGTCTTATGAGAAAATATTAAAATTACCGTACGAGATATAAGGCACTATGAGGAATTGCACTGCTCGCAAAGATTTTACGTGAATATTTTATACAAAGCTCCATAGTGAGGCAGGAAGATCTTCGGAGAGAAATGATCTCCATATAAACGAAGAACTTCTGCATTATCCTGGGTTGTGTTATTATGATATTAACTTGGCGAGTTTACCAGATGTGGAACTTTGTGCTCGCGGAGCAAATTCGCAATCAACGAGGGATAAATTTTATTCAATGGACAAATTATTTCTTTTTTCACATTGGAGATTCCGTCTGCGATTGAATTACGTCAAGAAAGATTGCTGCAAAAGACTTGCGGGCTAATTTTAGAAAGCTCGTAGAGGGTAGTTTAAAGCACCATTAACTTCGGTCTACGGATCCGTTTAAGATAAAACGACGTCGATAGATTGTCTTAGAAACGATTTTTCTATATATATTGCTCCTACACGAGCTATTTTCTATTATAATTTATAGATGGACATTATTTATGTTAAGTTTAACCCCTGTAGCATCGACTATTATGAAGCAATATTTTATATGAACGATTTGGTTCATATAAAAATATATCCTCGTATGCCTTAAACAAGTGTCTTAAAAATATGAATATTGAAGTAATGATGATCTGAAGCATTACATATCATTATTACAAAAGGAACTCCTTGTCATTACTATTAATCACCGGGTGTTTTCTTATCAGCCAAATATTCTCATTATCAGAGCTTTTCTTCAACAACATTCTAAAATTCTATGTTCTTGTTTTTGCATAAAAAGCCTGTTAATTTCGTATAGTGCATTTTAAATTTTGTTGAAAAATATCCACTGCAACTATTGAACAGATCTAGGCTTAATACACCAATCAAAGGGTTAATGACTTAATCATTTTCATCTGTACTATCGCCTTCTGGGCTTTAGACTTCTTTTTTCAACAGTAATTGTTAAATATCTTCGATATTAATTTTATTAAAAAGCTTTTCTATCCTATAGTCTAAACAAGATCTACTATTGTACCCACTCTTTTTGAAGCTGACTCGATCTATTGTAATGATTCCAGAGTGTAATAAGATTTGATCTTATGCTTGAAGTAATAACATTTTATCGTAGAACATAATCTTGCTATGGAAATGTCTTGTTGCAGTATGGGGGTTGCTTCACGTCGCTTCATGACATACCAGTTTGCAATGTAAATACATTTATTTATATTTTAATGTATGATTTATCCGTATTTCATGCTAATAGAAATTAAATTTATGTATTATGCTTCCTAATGGTATAACTAAATTTTCATTCAGGTACTCTGAAGCTAGATTATTTTATGATGTATGTGTAAGCTTATCTTAAAACACAAAGTAACATGCAAACACGCTAGACATTTTATAAAGAATATTATGCATTTTTAAAAGGGGTGCAAGCCATTTTGTTCGTCTGAAAAATCTTGCAAAGTATGAAATTCTGTGGATAAAATTAAGTTGGAAATCTCCAAAGGGACCTTGCATTTTTAATCCGCGCCAGGATTGCTGTTTCATCGTAAAATATTCTGAAAAGAGTTACTCCACGTTCGTTCTGGACGTTTTTTCTTGAAAGTTTTAAGCTCACGTTGAATTTTGCACCCAGAATGCATACAAGGCGAAAATTCACGTGGTCGTAGAAAGCAAGTCTATTCCTGAAAACGGAAAACCTTTATCTTCGTCCTGAACGAATCGAATCCAATTTCCCGTCTGAGCAGATCCTGTTTGATCTGGCGTGCCTGTAAAAGACGTTTCTCTCTGCAAACATCTCAATTATAGCCAAGAAAAAACCGACGATGTATTTATACAGAAACTGAAATTAAATCCCACCGTTGCGAAATTCATCTACGATTCGCCGTAGAAGTCCTCGAACGTACACCTATGGAATTTTTAATTTATCTCACTTACAACCAGATTTACAACTGGCATATCCTCAAGGTAGTTCGATCATAAATCACCAGGATTTATTACATCCTATCAACTGGGCGACAAAAGTTTGCAGCGATTCTTGTATGCCTTTGTATGATAGACTGACAAAACTGTAATTTAGAAACTCTTTGAGAACGATTTGATGATTGATTGCGCAACTTTAACAGCGCATTAAACTCGAAATATATATCTAAGTAGAACATTTTATATTTAAAAATTCATATTTTCTACAAGCTAGTTGATACATTCAAACGACAACATTTAATATTATTTTCATCCTTATAAGTGTTATATCTGCGCTATAAGGTCTACTTGTGTGAACTTCAAAGATATATAACTTTGAACTGGGTCAATTTTATCAAAAGCACTATGTGTGAGCATCAACAATGTTTTCATTCAATATTTACTATCGTGTAAGCTTTGTGTAGTCCTGGTATAATATAATATTATAAGAATCGGTGTGGGAAAGAGTAACTTTGGATGAACCTTTATCATAACTTTATTCCGGCTCAATAGAGATGATCTCTTAAATATTATAAAAATGTCTCAAATAATAAAATATCTTAATCGAAATCAATTTTACTTTTGAGTATTTAGAAGCTGTAAAATTAGTTTAAAAAGTTCAAATTCATTAATAACACAAATTTTATATACAACATCATAAAATATAATTCCCTTTATTATTTAACACATCTTCTAATCGTTTTGGCAGTGATTTGATCCCTTTTTTATAAAAATAAATCCCACCTAAGAGCAAAAACGATTTTAAATACATTTCAACTTGAGCTACATTTTTGAATCGTTTTTCTCTAAGACTGAACTCCATGGACCTGAAAAGGTGGAAATACATTGGGACGAAGTCCAGTGAATAAGAAGGATGCGGTGACACTTCCCAGTTTAATTCTCGTATTTTATCCTGTGTCAATTTTGCTTTATGAGGGCGTTGAATAAATACGGACATTTCTCTATTTGCATGCATTTGATGCAAAACTTCTAATCATCGACAATAAGCTTGTATAAATTATAGTTTGTCCCAGTTTCATTAATTCTTTATGAATTATTCCCGACATATCCCACCATATACACAAAATAATATTTTTATTAGTAAATCTGGATTTTTTTCGTTGTATATAATTGTAAATTAGCTACATCTTATCAGCAGTTATGATTAAATTTAAAATCGGACGGTTTTTGTGTTCAGTCAATGTGTATGGTACCCATCCTACCCCATAACACCCATCCTATTCGTTTTGCGGATGAGAGCATCCCAGTCTTTGCAATAACTACTCAATTATTTGCCGTGGATCTGACACGATTAAGGATTTAAGTGCATCTTTATTAAAATTCGAAGGTTGTCCAGTTTTCGGTTCATCCCTTAACTCTTTGCAGTCCTAAAAAAAAAAGATCCAGCAGGTCTATTGTTAAAATAATAGTATTTATCATTAAAACACTATTATTTTTTACCAAAGTTGTGTATTTTACTAATAAATTATACGGAGGCATTATATTTTATAGTTTATAATAAGATAATGTATGATATTTCTCAAAACATTGCCCTAAATGGAGACCAAGTTTTCTGATACATGTCACACAAATAAAGTTTGTCTCCTTCCTCCCACCTGGATTTTTCCTATTGGAATATACTATACCACTAGATCGGAAATCTGATTCTTTGCTGCTGTGATTTTGTATATTCGTTAGTTTCACACAAAAATATTATATGATTATGAACAAATATCGTAAGTATAATCGGAGGTGTTCACAAAAGCGCGCGTCAAGAGTCACTGCCTGTGTTTAGGATTTTATCCGGGCAACAGGCCCTTTCCTTTGTATCTCTAGCAGGTTGGCGAAACACTATGAAGGATCATAAAAATCAACATTCCTTTCCAAATACTGTTCTAAACACGATACGCAAAATAAAATCGCATGATTTTAGATCTGAGTGGGAAAAAAATGTAGAAACAAAATGTCGAGCCAGACTCGACATAGGTCTCACCGGAATAAAATCGATGTCGAGTCAGACTCGACATAGGACCGCAAAGAGTAAAGCTTCTATTGCTCGATATAAATTTATGGTATATATTCGCAGTGGATTTTTAATATAATTGTATATTTGGTTGACATATTTTAACCTTATGATTGAGATTTGATTTAATATCGTTTTATATTGCAAAAATAGATATTATCCAGAACATTTCTTGGATGATCAAAATTCGAATTGAATGAATATTGTCTTTTCGGTTGAGAAGAGACTTAAGATTTAGCAAACACAATAACAGTGCTTGAATGAAAAGAGAAACCATCGATATTTTAGGTCAACGAGTAGCCATGAAAATGCTATAAATTACTGTTTCATAATATGAGCTGGAATGGTGTATTTAGGAAAAAAAAAAACAATCAAAAGAATCAATGCTATCGTTCGAGCGAAAGACAGTTGTACTGAAGCTTTCAACCCAATTTCAATAAAAACTGTCTTTAAATTTGAAATTTTAAGACTGAAAATTTAAATTGGCAACATATGGTGTACATCAAAAGAAATTTCATTATAAAAGATTCTGATTAATTGAACCAAAACAAAATTTTAAAGCAAAACAATCTGCGATAAACATATTTTTTTCTGGGAGCGTGTTATATAAAAACCGTTTAAAAATATAACTGGGCATATTTACATAATTATAAAGAAATATTTCCATACGAAAATATTTCGGGAGCTTTCCTCCATGCTTTCCATTAAATTAGAGCCAAATTAAGTATGAATACTTGCGAGTCTTCATGTATACGACTTAGGAAATGTCTGGCATTTCGTTTGTAATTTGATTTATGTAATTCGTCCGATGAATAAATCACGTTTGCTAACAAATTTGAAATTTAAATCGGGATTAGCTGATTGATTGCGACAGTCTCCGGCTGATGGTGTTTATCAAAATTTAAGAAATAGCAAATAAGGCCCTCAAATCCGCCATACAAATGTGGGCGCCGTTTATTAATTTGCTCGCTCGAGTTGCTACACGTTTTGCATCAACAATGTGGAGGTGTTTAAGATTATACGGGTAATTTGTGGATTCGAATTGTCTGCTTTGGATTTGTTTTAGCGGAACTTCGTACTTAAATACTTGTTGAAATTAATTATCTTAGGTTGCCTCGGACGGCCGGATTATTGTAATATTCAAAGACATTTTGTATTCCTTCACGGGGAAGGGCTCGCAATTCAATTAGGAAGAGTTTTCATAATTGAATTTTAAAATGCTCTTTTGCAAAGTTTGCGCGAAAATTAAAATTTGAGGAACGCTTCAAGTTGATTCTTCTTAACACTCGGGCATCCGGTGTTTTCGAGCTGATGATACGCGCAATTCTGCACGCAACTGGCGATTTTGCTATTCCGCGCATATAGCATGTTTTTTAGGGTTATTTATTGGATTTAGGGGTGTTTCATAACCAGGCACCTGGTATTTTATGAAATAAAAATTATTTTAGGGCAAAAAAACTGAAAATCATAGGTTTAAAAATAAAGCTAGAAAACTGAATAACAATGATCTAAAGCAGTAACACAAATATTTTTCAATATTTTAATAAATAGAATGTTGTCGAAGTTTTTTAAAATATATTTTGCATATTTTTTGCAATGCCACATATCATATAATAACGTTATATAATACTAATTTTGGGCGATTTTCACCGGTTGCTGTCCACTCAACTGACTAGTGTAGTGATAAATCCATTATTATATTCTGAATAAAAAAATCATTTTTATAGAGCTCTGAGTTGTTGACGCGTTTTTGATCGACTGTGAGCAAACGCGGTATCCACTTTGAACAAAGCTTTTTCATGGACAAACTTTGTTGCAAAATGTTAAATACACTGCCTTTTGATATATTTAGGGTGTCTATTTTGTGGACTATTTTGTCATCCTACGAACTTATTGAATGATGTGTTAGTGTCATACATTGAGTAGAAACATAAAATCATAACATTGATCGGAAATTTTAACGTCAACAAATCTGGACTTTAACCCGAACCTTTTTAATAAAATTCCAGCTTTTAAACCTCTATAAAAAACACTTGGTTGCTTCAAATTTGATTGATTAAAAAGTTATCTAAATTGAATTTCAGTTTTACAGCACAAAGTGCATGTGTGCTTTTTGCAAATGTCACGCCTGGCTTTGCCCTGTTAAAATTCAAACATGATTTTATGCCATTATTGAATTAATTTTATTAATCAAATTCGACAGCCTGTCGACACTTGTTGATATCAATCGAATGAGTTATTCCATTGGCTTTGATCCAAAATAATATTAGGGTTCACTATCAAATACAGCCATGGGGAAAAGGTAATACATATAATAAATGATAATTTTATGAATCATTTATTCAGATCAATTTTTCATAAGGAATATGTGTTTTATATGGGATTTTGAATTTAAATTGTGTTTATTAAATATTTTTAAAGAGGAAATCTTAGAGTCTATTGAGACTGGGTGCGGCTAGATTTTGGTATTTATCTAATAGTTGATATAATAAAAAAAACGGTTTTCTTTGTAAAAGTGATGGTAACACAGAGAAGGAACTATGCAACATATTAAAATAATTTTGATTTAAAAAAAAATCCAAATTGCATTCAAAAATATCGAAAGCATTCAAACTTTCAGCAAATTTGTTGGTACGATAAACATTTTTTCATGACGTGAATGTGAGCTTTAACTTTTATTTTGGGAGTCCAAAAACTAGGCTAATATATCAATACTTGGTCATATAGATTATATTATTTAGCAAAAAATTCACGCCAAAAGACTTAATATGTTTTGCATTAAATTGTACGATATTTTATATAGTTTTTATTTTGGATTGACAGAGTAAAAAAAAAGTTTCAGTAAAAAAATGTGCAAAAAAGGCTGATGAAACTCATTTATAATTTTAGTTACAAAATCGATCACAATCGGCTTTAGAGCTAAAATAATGATTTGTGCAAATTCTGAGGTACATTGTCTAGTTGTATTGTAAAAACTGTAATGTCCAATATTCAATTTTTGCTACTTATGCACATTTTTTGTTACTTTTTGACATTCTATTTTAATAAATATAATCTAATGCTCAATATGTGTACTTTAATTTCATTATATTTTTTTATACTGAATAATGCAATGCGGGACTATTGAAAAAGTCTATCATGGTCTCGTTATAAAAAAATAATTATAATATAATTTTAAAAAATAGTTATATTAGGGAGACCCAAAAATAATCGCATATTTGTTAAATAAGTTCTGATTTATTTAATAATAAAAGTACAATCCCTTAATTATTCAATACATATTCCCATCACTTGGGCAGTCTACGGTCTACGGAAGTATTTCCCGCATATCCCACCATATATACAAAATACCTTTTTTTATAGTGAACTGGGTTTAGGGATTGGAATTGGGGGGTTCTTTTCGAGAAAATCATTGATTTTTTCATCATTTATTATCGTAAATGAATTATTTATCATCACAAACAACAATGTTATTCAAAAATGGACTATTATTTATGTTATGAAATCGCTGGTTTTTGTTGTGTTCAGACAAGGCGTGCGGTACCCATCCTATCCTATAGCACCCATCCTATTCATTTTGCCGATGAGTTTTTAATGTATTTGTAAATTGATCCATAGAGATCTAAGTCTCTGCGGTAACTCTTCGATTGTTCTCGTTCTATTGCCCGAATTAAATTACTAGCACCAATATTGGCTTCTGCGGATTGTTATAACTTCAAAATAAACTACGCTCAAACATATTGATATAATTAAAATTATTTTTAATTACAATGCGATTGATAGTCTACAATCAGATCTACAATTAACATTATTTTCAGTATGTATTGCCGTAAATCTATTTGATCTCAAACATTTTAGTATTACGCCCCTCTGTGAGGACTGCCCATTATGCGATGTATCCAAAAGCTCTCCTTTGTGTGGTAGTTCTAAACATTTTTTATATGGTTTTAAAAGTGTCTGAGCTGAAAAACATTTCACCCACATAGGTTTCCAATTGATAAATTATCTTCAGCATCGTCGCTATCCACGCCATTAAAACGCTGGGCCCTCTAAAACTGCGACCTCATCAATTTGGCACCGCGTAAAAAGCGCGCCCTTTCATCCGCCGGGATAGTTTCGAGGCGAATTTATTACTAAGCCACGAGGTCAATTCTTTATGTTAAATTTGCCACCCGTCATACCCCATGTCGTGGCCCAAATATCATCCCCTAAATTCTTCACTGTCATTTATCACGTCGGCGCGTGTCTATCCCGGCGTTGAGCATCGGACTGATGATACTTGTGGAAAGTAATTTGGACACCGTTTTGATGGTTATCCTCAAATTAATTACGGTTCATAATGTTAACGCTTATTTTGTGTATAAGCGTTTGAAGGAATTTATCAGGCTATTCAAAGTTATTTTCATCCCGCGATCCCGAGTTTATATTTTGTCGAATTGTTGAATAGTTAAATACATTAATCCATTAAAGTTATAATAGCTTGTGGATATGCGATTATATTGATTATAGCCGAAGAGTGACCGATTTACAAATTTACATGGAAAGAAACTCAGTAAAAAAAATGCCATTTTTATTTTATACTTACCCTTCGTTACATTGTCCTTTGGCACTTTCCATAGGTTTTAGGTCCGGTAAACAACTACATCTCCCTTTTATTAAAATAATTAAAGGTTTTCCGGGATTAAATACGTGATGCATTTAAAACTGCCTTCATTAAAAAATATCCATGCAACAATTGGGTATTTATTTGAACCTTCGGATGACAATAAGTCCCTTATATCTCAACTATCTAAAATAAAAATTTAATCCTGTTTCAATTAAACAGTTTTAACGATTTTACCAGTAGTTGACTTATTTAGTTCAATAGCCAACGAAGAGATTGTTCATTGTGATTTTTTACTTGTCTTTGGATGATATGAATTTGCGTTATTTTCGATACATCAACAGCGCTTAAATATTACTAATAACTAACTAGCTAATTGGCTCGTGTTGTTGTAATTATAAAAAATGTCCACAAGGAAATACAAGTTTGCTAATTAAAATATCAAAGTTTTGTAGTGTTATCTCAACATAACAGTTGCTCATTAGCGCAATAATTAGGACGTTTGTAAGGCGATAATGACAAAGTTGTTATTTCGACAGAGGAGAGTTTCATTCGACAGGTAGATATTAAATTGAAAATAAATAAAAGTAGTAGGTAATTTCCAGATGCCAATATTGGCTCCAGAAATTTAAATCGGGCAATAAAAGCTCAAGGGATGAACCGAGAATGGGACGACTTTATCCCTAATCGCGTCAGATCCACGGTAAATAATCGAGGATTTATATCAAAGACTGGCATCTTCGTGGACTACTGTGTAAACGCATTTAAAACTCATCGGAAAACGAATAGGATGGGTGCTATGGAGTAGGATGGGTACGAGCGATGACACATGTGCTACACTATCTTAACAACTACCAAAAAACCGCCCGTTTTTAAATTGGATTATAACTGTTAATAAGAAATGGTTAATTTACAATAATACACGATGAAAGAATTCCATCCCCTAAGCCTGACGTGACTAAAAAAAGGTTCTTTTGTGTATATGGTGGGATTTACGGGGAATAATTCATAAAGAATTAATAAAACCGGGACAAACTATAACTGCAACAAGTTTATTGTCTATGATTAGAAATTTTGCATCAAAAATTATAAGAGAAAAGTCCATACTTGCACCAAAGCAAAATTGACACTAGATAAAATACGGGAATTTGACTGGGAAGTGCTACTACATCCTTTTTATTCACCGGACCTGCCAAAATGATGGGAAGATATGTTTAATAAGAAGATATGAGTAATATAAAATATTTTTATTATTGATAATTTTATTTGTATTTTACTATGTACGCGAATATTTTCGGGTCGCTTTAATAATAATAATATAAACATTTTTTTATCAACTCTTATTTTTACAAAAAAATGGCAGTATTTTTATATACAATTTTAGATATACTTATATTAATAATTCTGTGACGATTAACTTTTAGTGAACGAATGTCGCCATATTCGTGACAACAAAAAGAAGGAATTGTGAGTAGTTTTTCGTTCGATAATTTTCAATATGGATGTGTAGCGTGGGCGATTTACCATCCTCACGTAGTAGCGCTGTTAATCTGAGCGGATTTAGCAGCAACATCTTCCGTCTCTCTTTAGGTGCAATGTGTCATTTTAACAGCGCCATCTCTTGTGGCTCTACGGAGACATTGCATCTGTATAGCGACGAATGGCTTCTTGCGCGTGCACCGTTGCCGGTTGGGGAGTGACGAGCAGAAGGCGGGAGTCGGGAGAGCCGTCGAGTGACCTTGGCTGCGGGAGGTCGTCCCTCCTGCAGCCAGATCTCTCTCGATAAATATTTATTTAGAGAAGAATTTATTGGAAAAAAACCATCTTTGAGAACTCGAATTCAAAGAGCTAATTCCAAAGATCTTTACCAAATTTTCTTCTGAAATTTCTGAAAATTAAATAAAAACTATCTAAATTAAATATATTTTCCCGAATGACAACCAAATCATTTTAGACGAAATTATCGCTAAATACATGCATTCATATAACTTAAACTCGCGATATTTGAAAATGTTGGAAGATTTACGACCTCAATTAGTCTCATGCCTATTCAATTTCCTTCTTTGTGATATATCGTCTTTATCTCGACTATTAAATTGAATCTACATTTAGTATTTTGCGTGATTCGTTGGGAACATATCAGATATTGGTCGGGAGAATAATGGCGAGCGATATCGGTGACAGGCCAAAATATTTTCAGGAGGTTTCGCTTCGAGAAAAACGTACGTGGACGGAAAAGCGTCACTCGGCTCGTTCTTTTTTCCACATGAGACTTTGTTCTGTGGAAGGAGAAGCTTTTAGGGCTTTAACCGAGCTTTTTGTCGTTGACGAAGTGAGGAATGAAAAATTGTTTCGAACCTGGTGGACGACAGCCAGACGCATAAATCGACCCAAGAACAAGCGAAATTCTCACATGTATAAAATAAAAATATAAATAATGTTTCAATCGTGAATGGCATTTCATAGCATATATTTCATTTTGTATTGTTTTTCGCTTGTGAATCGAAATTTATTTCATTTTAATATAATGTGACGTGTTTGCGATAAATTCACATCAAGTCGTTTTGCGCGCGAATCCAAAAGCAAAACAATTCATATTTTAAACATTTTGGTTCATAATAAATTTTTGAATTATAGTACAGTGACATTATTTGTATCATCATTCCTACAAAGCTGATATACCGCGAAGATGTTGTCGTCGACATTTATAATAATTTTTGAGACCTATAAATAAACATTATACAAATGTCTTATACCTATTAAAGACCTAACTATGATATAAACTATGATATAGCTGCTTATAATCGATATTATAAGTAATTAATATTGCAATACTTTAAAAGTTGCAATACTTTAATCATATTCCCGCGTTACAACTATTGCCTTACAACTAGCTTGTATCGAAAGTAGATGATATTTATTTAACAATAATCAACGTAAACTGGTTGTAGACCAAAATACAGATTTGTGTATTTTAATTTAATGGCGATATGTACAATTATGCAGGTTAAGAAGATTGTGATTGATATCCGTAACGTTGAAAGTTTGGTAGAATATAACCTTCCTGATTTACATTGTATAAACACAGACTTAAAAGAAAAATCAGCTTTGTAGAAATGGGTGCAAAATTTCGGTCATTGCCTCCCGTACTAAAAGATTATTTGACTAAAATTATAAAGAAGAGCTATCTTCTTCAAGCTTTTTTAACTTCTTAATGAGGTAAGACACAATATTGTGTCCGAATTTCAGTGACTCCGAAAAAGCATTCTTACACGTTGAGCTCGAAGACAGACAGAGTCGGAGAGTGTCTTGCACGTTGAGTTTGGATAGAAATAGAGACGAATAGAGTATCTTGCGTACATCGCACGATTGTATAGATCGTTAACCCAAATTTATTGACTAGTAATGTTAAATCAATTATTTAATGAATCGATTTCAAGTGTATTTCATGTATACTGTTTATGTTTACTTGAAAAAATAGCCAAATATTGTTGACAATATGTTGATGTACAAACTTTATACACTCTGCGACGGTCCTGACAAATAAGGGGATTTGTACGTCGATAAGTGGCGGACATACAAATATATCATCTATGTGTTTTTTTTCTTATTGCTATAACAAAACCAAAGTCCAGAAACAAGGTCAATGCTATGCGAAATACAGCTGACCCTTCTATAACGTACACTTTGTTAGTGGCGACTTTTACGTAAGCAACGGGTAATATAAGTAAAAGTAAGGTCAATGCCTCATCGCGCGTGTAAGTCACTTGTACTTGTTACCAAACGAAAAATGTATAATTTTTTTATGCGTGCTTAATTTCCTATGGTGTTTTATTTCTATAGCGTGGTGCCTATCTCGACGCTATAGAAGGGTTGATTGTATACAAATTCGATTTTATAATATTGCGTTTAACATCAAGAAGATTTACAGTTTGAGGATCCGACATTATCAAAGTCATTGACATTTTTTTCTACTTTATAAACTAAATACATAATTAATAAATGTTGGTTTTCTTTCTTTTATTTCATTCAGTTCTTATTTATTTATCTTATATCTTATTTACCCTACAAAATAAACAAGGTGTTCCGTGAATATTTTAGGATTTACAGAGTGTTCCGTTGTGGGAAAAGTTTGAGTAACTCTGTCATAAGCAATCATTTGAATGCTTACGAAAAATGTGTGGTTTTTTTGGAATTAATTTTCAATTTGATGTAATAAAATAAATACCAAATTTACAAACAAATCAATCACGTTATTCTTTTCTTAACACATTCCCGTCGGGTTACGCATGGCATTGTTTTTCATTTGGATAAAATTTCTTGAATTAGTACACTTGTTTCTTTGTAAAGAATTAATGCATTAATACCGATTTAATTAAGGGTGTTGAAATAAAAGTTGCAAGGGTCATCTATAGGGTTTGGATTTGACGCTGTATTTTCTTTTCTATTGATCGGTGACATTGACATCGAATTTAGTTTTATTATAATATGCAACTTTCTCAGGTACTATTTTATTGATATCTTATGCTTACCAAAGATTTATTTAAAAATTATCATGCTCATTTCATCAGTTGATTGATAAGAACTAAATGTAAATAGAATTGGCAAGAATATGTGAAAAAATATGATATAATCAATCGGTCATTTGATCGGTCTCGGTGCGCTTAGTGTTAAAAGCATCTGTATATAATACCATATTTAGATCTGTTTAATTAAATTCAAAGAATTTCTTAATAGAGTTTTTAAATGCCATAAAAGCGGACAGAGACGTCGTAGCCGCCTTTGAGAAACTAAAGAGTAAAAATGTTAATTAAACTGCGGGCTTTTGCCTTTTTATTTGGCCGATTTCATCGTCGGACAAAAAAGAAAACTTAAGATTCCGTAGGATATTTTCCCCATTTTTCTTTACCGCGATGCTATGCGTTCCCAGACACGTGTAAAGGATCTCCTTTGTCTTGTTATTTGTTTTTTCCGAAAAAATAGTATTTATCTTTGAACTCCACGAAAGCTTCTTTCATTGTGCACGATACTTTTTTATCGATGAAAAAAATATTTTCAGCAAATATGGCAGCGCTATATACACACATCGGAAGATATGAAACATTCTTGTTTGGTAAACATATCAATCTTGCGTGGAGGATATTTTTTCAATATGTTAGTTATTATGTGGGGCTTAGATCTGATTCCAGATAGCACAGAATACGCCCTCTTTGTATTTATTATTTTTTTACTTACTTTGTAAACCGATATAATGCCCATAAGACATATCTGTGACTATATCCGATTATAGGGTTATAGAACCATTGTGTTTGGCATTATTGAAATTCATGAAAAGCATTGGGGGATTTATGCGAAACTCTGCGATTGAACAAATACATTGATAAATATCGATATCAATTTAATGCTTAAAAATATAAATAAAACTTATCCTGTTCTTCCATTGAATTTTTATATTCATATACATTTAAAATATTACTGATTATAATAACTGAACAGCTTTCTTCGAACGATAGTAAACACTTATCGGGACAACCATGTTGATTTAATAAAAGGGCTAAGATAAAAACCCTCATGAAAGCTTTTTCTAGATTTGTTTTTCCGGTTCGATGAGCTCAAAATAAATAAATATGAAATATTATGATGCTATTGTTATACAGTCCTCATTTTTTTGTTCCTCAAAAAATATACTATAGACCTGAACAAATGGTGATTTGAAGAGATCTTTAGCGAATATAGTGGGTGTAATATCCCATGGGGGATCAATTAAATGCCATTATTGTGCTCCACATTAGCACTACGTCTATTCATTATGGTCGGTCTTAATGTTGCGTTTAATCTACTTATTTATCCACGATATACTTCTGTTGTTAATGCTTGACATACTTTCAACATTGTATATATAATTTTACAGTCCTATTTAGCACATTTTTAGGGTTAAATTGGGTTTAGATTATTTTTAATTTTTGAGTAGTGAGCAAATTAAAATCTTCGTAGACATGCAATCCACTTATCTGTCAGAACCGCAGCAGCGCGTATTAAGCTTATATTTAACACTCTTGAAATCGATTCATTACATCATTCACATATCATTAGTCGATAAATTTGGGTTAACGGTCTATACAATCGTGCGATGTACGCAGGAAGCTCTCCATCTCTGTCTCTCATGCACAGATACTGAACTGCAAGACATTTTATCCGTCTCTGTCTCTCTTCGAATTCAACGTACAAGAGTGCTCTTTCTGAATCACTGTAATTCGCTCGCAAATACGCGATCATCCTACCATACAGGTTAACCACTATAAAACCGCCGATTTTTTACATAAGATATTTGAATTACATTTGAAAATATTACAATGGACTTTAAGGCAATGTAATTCATAGCATATGCATCTCTATAAACGGCTCACCCTTGTTGAAGGTTTCTCGTTGAACTGAAATCGAAAATGGAAATATTTATTATTTTTTGATTTTTAATAGTCTATGTAGCCAGTCAACTAAGCTATAAAAATTTAAGATAGTATAAAATTAAAAATTTAGTAGGCTTTTTAGTTAAACTTTCATATTTTTTACCATTCTCTTGATCATTTTTACCCCAAAAAATCATTTATTTACGTGAAAACCTTAAAAATTTAGCTTAGTTTGCTAGATAATATTATAGTGGGAAACATCCCAAAATTTCAAACAGATCTATCAACAACTTTTTAAGCTACAACTGGCGAACATTTTGAAAATGCAGTTTTAAAATAATCTCGTTTAAAATTTCAATGCGATAAAACTATTAATTTTAGTGACTTACTGACCAAACAATGATTCCAGGTGCATGTAATAGATCTTCAGCTTTCTGAAAAAGTTGATTATCTTCGATAAACTATTGTTTTCGGACTATACGAGTTGCTTTTGTCTCAGAAAGACTCTTATGGTTCTACCTCGCTACCCGCGCTTCATCGGTATTTTCAGCAAAGACTTTACAGTAGGTGCCAATAATTATATTTAATGTATTCATCACCTTCAAAATGAAGCTGGAGTCGTTATTAAATATCCCAGCAGCAATGTTTGTTAGTATTTCAATGATTTTTACACCAGAATGCAGGTGCTTTGGAGCCACTCAAAACTCGGTTTAACTGAAGCCAGCGCTGCATAATGCATAAATGTAACCAAATTCATAGCAGAGTACTTGGAAGTATTTTTTAACACGAGCTATTTCGGATGCCTTTTGAATTTTTCGATACATTGCATTTCAATAGGGCCAATAAATGAAACCGTGAAGCAATCAATCACGTTCCTCACACGCACCGACTGACGCCCATTGTGCATATGTAAATTGGGCACCGGTTGACGATCCCTGCCTATTTAAAATATCCTTTGAAATGTCTGTCTGTTTCATGGAAATTTATCGCTGTACTTATCGTACACTGTAGGAATATTAATTCACGTCAAATTCGACGTTCTGAATCATTTTCAATGGTTGCATATCATTCGCTTGTAGATCCTTTGGATGATTGAAAAAAAAGGGGAATACTGTCGGTCGTATATCAACGATGGCGACTGTTCAGCGCCTGAAAAAATATTGGGTCACGATCTTGGAGCGATTGGTATTGAACTGCCGAGTGTATGTAAATAGGATTTGTGTCTTCGTATACAAGATCGCACTTTTCAGTTAACCGCAATCGCGATTCGGCTTTGGTTGGATAAAAAGTTGAAATCCTACCAAAAAATAGGCTTTATTGCAAAGATTAAATGTTAGACAGGAGCTTCGTTCTAAGCAAGATCTATATACAACAGCGGAAAAGTATCGTACAAGTTCTTAGAGTACTGATATATACGCGTAATATAGACCTATATTATTTTCTAAAGCTTTGTGTATAACACTCTAAATAATATTTTTATCCGACCGAAATTATGTTGTAGCTACTTATGATAAATATTATATGTACTTAATATTACAATGCTTTGAAAGTTGCAATAATTCAATTAAGTTGTAAGTAACTTCTACCGAAACCCTAGCCACTTTGTATCTAAATTAGACGATGTTTATTTAATAATAATCAACATAAACTACTTGTATACAAAAAAGTAGCTTTGTAGAGTTTTATTTAATGCCAGTTAATGATGATTTTAAACTTGCAAAATTGTATTTTTTTTAATGGATGCACTTTATCCAGTATCTAAACCCGGCTTAATCATAAATGGAATGTATAAAGTATCATCCAATTTATATTCTTACACTGCAAATAAATCCAGTATTCAAATTGGGAAGCATTTCATCGCACTGTTTGTATTCATCCTATTTGGCATCTCTGGATTATTACATGTTCTTTGGAACATTCCATCCGGGGCAACGATTCCAAAATCTCCCGTTGATGTACCAAAAAGGTTTACATTAATTAATTACCATTCTAATTTACGTACTTTATGAACGCTGTGTTGTTTTAAGCACAAAGTGCTGGGAGGCGTTCGTAACCTTTTAACTATCTAATCACATATTATTAATGATTTTAAATATTAAAATTATGATTATACGTGTGTATATACTCGGAAGCTTATACTATTTTAAGGGTTCATTACGCGTCTTATTTATTCCCATTGCTAAAGTGCCTTTGGATATTGAGAAGCATTTTTAAATGGGTTTGCTTCAAACCCTTGTATGCTTGGGAGCAGCTGAAAATGGGTCTAAAACCACGTTGAATTCTGAAAAAAATATTCTAATTTTGTCCTGATCAAAGACCAAAAATTAATGGGTGACTTTTGGCAATCACAGTGATCCAAATCATAACCTGAGAGGAATCAAACACTGCTAATTTTTCTATTAAAAACTGCTACCTGAAATATCTCATCCGAATTTTGAAGCATTTACAGATAAGCTACTGTGTATTTTAGACCTCCATTATAACATTATTCAATTTGCATACATTTGCGAACCAAAAATCTATTAAATGAATCTGTCTTCGGAGCATCTGCTAAGGCTTAGATATGCAAGATTACTTCTTCTTTGACAATATTATTCTATATCGATTAATCAAATCTAATTTATTAACCGGAAAGCTAATGGATTTACTTTTGATAAGACGCGTCGATTGTGGAGATTAAGCTAATGTAGCTTGGGAGATTTTAAGCGCATTTTCAGCATAATCTCCCCATTAAGCTCCACTGTATAATGCCTATTTTATATCACATCACTTCGCCCTTAAGCCGAATGTGTCCCGGTACATCTTAAATCCTATCCAGGTGCTGTCCAATTTTCCAGGAAGTTTCATTTTGGGCAATTTTTCGATTTTGTCATTTACGTTTTACGCATTTTACAAATCGATTAGGGGCGTAGCAGATGACGTTGCCTCGCCTTTTTCCCGGAACTATTTTTTCATCGTCGCCTAAAAGCTTCCTCTGTCTTGTTTCTGGCGTAAGCATGACAAGTGTTGGTTTATGAAAGTCTTAATATAGTTTTGATGAAAGAAATTCCCACCACTGTATTTAAATAAGCTCTTATATAACAAAGCCAAAAGTAAATCAAAGGCAAAATGGCGTGTAATCTTCTTCAGCACATTTATTACGCTCAAAAAATATCTTATAACACACCAAAATAGTGTTTGTGGACATGTAAATAGAATAACGACATCGTTACTTAACCTTGGCTGCGGGAAGATGTCCTTCCCACAGGCCAACAACTGTAACAACCTCTCTCTCCATAAATAAAATAATTATTTAAGACGATAGTATTCCTATCAGAAACCGATCAATTCCATACCAATGCTCGGCATCATAGCGGCCCGAAAGCAAAACGAACCCGCATGCGAGCTTGATCATCTTGGAGAACACGCGGGATCGAGGAACACCATATTTTTTTGTTTCCATGCCCATTATAATAAAACAATACGACGGATATTAAAATTCACAAGATGATAGTTGAATGAAATTTTAATATTTCATGCATAATTCTGATAAAATTAACAAGAATATTTTTTGCAGATACAATTGTCTTACTATCTCAAACTTATTTTTTGCCTCGGAACTTTATACAAGTATTACAGATATTAAATATATTCGTTTCAACGTTATCAAGTGAAACTATTGGGGCTTTTATGTTGGGAGGCAAAGTTTTGGAAGCGGGAAAAAAATAATCTTTCAGCTAACGACCTTTTGAAATCCGACTGCGGCACAGTTCGAGACACCCCTCTATTTGAGGTCGGCAAAAAAATGAATAACTAGCTTGATTACTTCGAAACCTGTAAAAGTTTGCCCCCGCGAAGCGGCGGTCTTCGGGGAGGGCTCCGGGGTGGGGTGACTGTCTTTCCTGGAAGTTTCAGTCTTGCGAAAATTTTCTCGACTCCTCCCCCTCCCTCCCGCTCACTATACTCGGTAGGCAAGCGTTTGCGGTTTTTCCAGTCTCGCAGCTCTGCTTTCATCTTGAAACAACATCTTTAATTATGATTGTTACTCCCCCCCCCCTCCCACCTAAAGCCAATTTTTTTCTCAAACAAATCTTAGTCCAATCTTTACAGGCGTAATGAGGCTAGAATATCGCTTCTCGTTATTTGGATCGTTTACCATTTTCTCAGCTCGGATTGCTTTTTAATGAATATTTGCGCCACGTATAAATTGTTTTCATTGCTCGATTTTTAGTTTTTATTTATTTAAAAATAATATTTGATTAAAAACGTTCCTGCGCATGCGCAGAAGCTTCATTAAGTATTGTGCTCCCCTAAGGGTTGCAATCCATTTAGACGCTCGAAATTGAGTCGTTTTTCATGTTTTTTAATGGCGATAAAATAATCGTATCATTATAAATGTTTGACATTGTTTTACTATAACCTTAGAATACTAATTTATTTTATTTTTTTAAAAAACAAAAAACAAAATGACGGAGTTATAAGGTATTCCTTTAGGCGCCTAAGCTATAAAAATTAAAAAAAAGTATAAAATTAAAAAATTAGTAGGCTTTTTAGTTAAATTTTATATTTTTTTTATCCATGCTCTTGATAATTTTTACCCCAAAAAAATCATTCATTTACGTGAAAACCTTAAAAATTTAGCTTTGTTGACTAGATAGTATTATAGTGGGAAACATCCCAAAATTTCAGTCAGATCGATCAACAACGTTTTAAGATGCAACTGGAGAACATTTTGAAAATGCAGTTTTGAGATAATCTCGTTTAAATTTTCAATGCCATAAAACTATCAATTTTAGTGACTTACCGATCAACCAATGATTCCAGGTGCATGTAATAGATCTTCAGCTTTCTTAAAAAGTTGATTGTCTTCGACAAACTCTTGTTTTCGGACTATACGTGTTGCTTTTGTCTCAGAAAGACTCTTATGGTTCTACCTCGCTACCCGCTCTTCATCGGTATTTTCACCAAAGATTTTACAGTAGGTGCCAATAATTTTTTGAACTTCTCTACCTTTCCTTCAACCACACACGACAAACTATCGAGCTAAACCTCACTTTGAGCAACTTCGAGCTGACTTTCTTGACAGACTTCACGTTGCTTCGCGGCACACCGCCAATAATCTGAAAACGCTTCAAATGCGTAAAACTCATATTTAATATTTTTGCAACGCCATGCCAATTTTTTTTTCAGCGTTCATGGAGTCAATTTTAATTTTCAGCATATTTTAGATAACTGTAGGAAGTTAATTATTTTTACTGGCATAAACAAATATATAAAAACAACCCCCGGTGAAAAGCCTCGCTTTTAAAATTTAACGACAATAATAAATGTAACATTGTAATGAAACTTTTATTTATTTGCTCTTTTTGCGCCCTTATTCAGGGCCGCGCTTTATGTACTCGGACGCTTTATTGATATTGACTTTTGACTTGTACACTGTTGTGATTTGTTTCTTTTATAGCAACGTTGGGCGACTTTTGATGTATTTAGTCGTTTCAATTTCCTCTGGCAAAAAAAAAGTTTAAAACAAATTGATTGATACGATACTCTATTATGCATGAGACCCGAAATCTACTCGAATATCGCGAAGGAGAATGTGACATAAAGGACGAAATGAAATTTTCGACTTGAACTTTTCTTTTTATTTTGAAGTCGCCCAAAGAACATACTTAATCGAAATACATTTTTGATGGATAAATAATATTATTCGATGAACTACTCGCACGGCCCTCGCATTATAACTCAATAGAAACATAAACGCGGGTAATTGGATTAAATATGCTCTACATCAGGCTTAGCGCTTTCTGAAGCCTCACGTTAGAAACATAAATGGATTGAATCGCTTTTTGGATAATACAAATTAGCAAAATGTCTGTTTGTGTATGGTTTAATAGCACGTACGTGTTTTGGAAAAATCTAATATAAAAGCAGATGTCTCGTGCGATAGCTTAATATATGGCTGGGATGAGGATCGTTAAATTTAATTTAATTTCGAGTCGTTCCAGTAACTAAGGGCCCTTTTATTTTATTTAATCATCGAAAATGGAAGATAATATTCCATATTATAAATACACAAACAACGAAGAAGTGCTGTGTTTTAATCATTAATTCATTTTCAAAATATTTATACCTGAAATTAAAATACAGTTAAGGATGATATTAATTTATGGATTTCACACAAGTATTTCATTAATGTCTAATTAATTGATATTTTAAACAAATTTGAAAATGATTCAATATTCCATAATAGCATAGATTGAGAATCGGAGACAGAGACGGAAAGAGTATCTTGCGTCTCTTTTCGATTTGTCGATTTCAAGCTTCAACAAATGCATTACACTTAAACCTTTTTTTTGTGCGATAGATGCGTTCCCCGGAAAATCGCACAAAAAAGCTATGACTTATAGAAAAAATGAAGATGCGTTCCATGGATTTATAAAACTGCATAACTTTGAAACAGCTATACAAAATATATCAAAAATCGCATAAAAAAAAGTTAATAAAAAAAACAGAAAAACAATAAGCCAATCAAAAAAATAACATGTTTGGTAACATTTAAAGGATGTCATGCATCATTGGTAAAAAATTAAGGATGTCTGATATTTGGAATCTCTAATGCCAGACATCCATTAGAGAAATACTAATTATTTTAATTACAAACTATCATCGCTGTATGATAATTTTCGTTAGGATTTTCTATTTGACTCAAAATCGCTCTCTTCTTCGAAAGAAATTATATATCCAGTGTCAACGTCATCATTGTTCTGTACAGATTTTCTCTTTCCAACAATATAATTCATAATTAGTAAAGATGTCACTATAGACCCTAACTAAAAAAAATTATCTTTAAAAAAATCTTAGAAAAAAACGCATAACTTCGAAATCGCACAAAAAAAGGTTTGAATATATTTTTTACTAAACCTGAACACACGCATGCGTATTGTTTATTTTTACGCGAATATTGTGTGTTATCAACAGTGTTAAGGTTCATTTATCGATATACAAGATTGATTCACGTTGCGCGGTTCTGAGAGAAAAGTGATTTTTTATGGACGATAAGCGGTACACATACCGATATAGCGTCTACGCTTACATATAAAATTAGCTCAATAATCAAAGGATTAAAAGTTAAATCTAATCATCGTCATCGGAGAGTCTCGCAGTTGGTATATCTTTGTCCGGCGTTCAGCATTCTTATTGATTTGATTGCCCTAGCGTAGACAAGTTCTTCCTATGAATTTGCCACCAAAAAAAACTGAAGCATATTTTTACTATGCGTGATAAATTCCTGATAAGATCTATTTATTAACCGAGGTTCAAAAAATATTTGTTGACTGCTTAAATTTGAGTCTCAATATTTTCCATGTCATTTTATGCACTCAATCTTCATATCCTCTGATTGATCAAACGCTGATATAAATTTAGCAATTTTGCTTCGAAATATTGAATTTGAATTTGCTCGCTATAACCGTGATTTATTGCATCATTTATTGTATTTTATTGCAAAATCAAGTCTGCGCAATGTACAAATGGAGCTCGTAGATTTAGTTTTATTTCAGCCTTCGCGATGAAGATTTCTTTGAAATCCGTTTAAGTGGCTACACACCGAGAGAGCGAAAGTTCGAGAAAGTGTTTTAAAGTTGTAAAAGATAGCAAAGCGAGGTTTTGCTTCTTAATCGAATCTAAAACAGAGATTAGTTTCATGCGGAGAATTAATCTCTAGACGAGTGCGGTTAAGGAGAAAAAGCCCTGGAGCTTTTCGATAATAGACTGAGTGCATTGAATTCGAAACTTTCCTGTCTTTTATGTCCTCGCTAAGATCGAAGCTTAAAACTTTATATAGACCATGCGAAACTGTTGCTTGTATCGTTCGATCTTTTTGCGCAAAAACTGACGTCCTTTGCATTTTTGTTACAGTCCTTGCAGGCGAAGTTATCCTTCAGTTCGAAAGAAATAGTGGCGCTGAGCTGTTCATGGTGCAAAGCTGCTTACCACAACAAAGAAGCTTGCTTTAACATGCAGAGGATAGGAGAAGAATGTAATTTAGGTGAGTAACTTTAATTTATTCCGTTTTTGAGTCTTTGAGAGCAAAGAACGTTCAAAACGATGAGTTGGACAGGGAGCTTTTGATCAACTCGCTTGAAGTTATTCATCAAAGGCACATTACTTTAATAACATTTTAGGATCCTTTTAAAATTACACATTGTATTTTTTTTTCTTTCTAAAAATCAATCATACTAACCACGAGCAGCATTTCATCTATACTTTCTGACCTGCTTGAAGGCAGGGCTACCATTTATGTTATGCAATGCTTTAATAGCACGATATATTAACAAATAAATACATTTTTTCAACTTGTTGTTGAAATCAATATTGATATTAAATTACTTCATGATGAGATTAAAAAGTCATATATGACTGGAACATATGCCTTAAAAAGGCATGCAAAAAATTTGCGTATCGATCAAGGACTCAAGCTTGTGTTTGGTAATCATAATTTAACTTTGTATCCATGTTTACATCAAAATAATTTGATTTATGACCTGATTTTGAGTCGTATTTAATTAAGAGATTTATCTCAGATACATGAATTGTAAACCAAATTTGTACTGATGTGTTCAAATATTCATGCTCAACATTAGAAGCGTCTTGCATTAAAAGGGTTAATGCTATACTGATTGCTTTCTTTAATTGATATTTTGCTTCTAATAATAATTTCTATATGTAAACACCTTTATTGATATGATTAGTATAGAGGGTTGAATTTGTACCCTTATTATATAAGTTCGAGTTTAAACGCAACCTGTAGAATATATTCCCTGTATGAACAAATTTGGGAAAATGGAAGTATTCATATTTTTGATCGATTGTCCTCAATCCAGATTTATCCTGATTTCTTGGATCTGAAATAGCAAATACTTATGTGATTAATAAAGTTATTGATTGGCAACGATAATTAAAATATCATCTAAAATTAATAATGAAATATCCTGTTTTAAATTTATATTTGAATAATCCAATCATTATATAACCATATGTAGAAGGCAAACGAAAGCTACCACACGAAAACGATTTTCCTAGAAAAATCTCTCTCGATAAGGCGAAGATTAATATTATATTTTTTGGCGAAATGTCACGTATAATTAAGTAGACACCCTCAAGAAAGTCTTGATTATGTTTCAAGATATACATAATATTAAAAGTAGTCTGAAGCTTAGCTGGGAGATTTAAAATATCATTATTTATAAAACCTTAACCAACGACACCGTATACATAAATTATTACACTTTGGACAGAAACTGGCTTCTGTTGCTAAATTATGAAAATAAAAGTTACCTGCTACTCTTTTATAAGAAAGAATTATAAAGAGCTATTAAAAATTAACTATCTACTTAAAAATGAGCTATTGTTCTCATAGAAGTTATGTCACTTAATGTGTTTGGAATACTTTAAAACTAAATTTTGCTTCGAAGTAATAGAACATTTGGCTTGGCTTGGATAAAATAAATATAAAACACTGGGTTAGGTTAAATTACATATTCTTATTGAAACAATAATTATTAAAAGCCATTACATATTAACACATTTCAGTCGGGGAACAAGCAAATATAAATCACTATAACGATTAAAATATTCAATATACACTTGGGTCTGTTTCTATGCGTTTTTGAAGTTATGCGGTTTTCAAAAATAATGGAAACCATCCCTCATTTTTCTATAGAGCACAAAGTTTTTTTTATGCGAATGCGCATAAAAAAAAACTAAAATTAGCACTGGTGCAAGTTACGACCGTTATAATGTGAGTTTGTATAGGGCGATGGGCGAACGGAATTGTTTTTAAATCTGGAACAGACTTTAATAAAGCAATTCTAAGATAAATATGTATTGTGTTTTTATTTACATTAGTTTTTATACGCTTTTTTTATGCGTTTTTTGATACATTCTATCACATTGATTTGAAGTTATGCGGTTTTTAAAAATAATGGGACCTATCCCTCAGTTTTCTATGTAGTTTGAGTGTTTTTTTTATGTGATTTTTTTATATGCGACTCACCGTATATGCTCCAACATCTATCGCATAAAAACAGACCTATTTTTTAAATAAATCTCTTATTTTTAATAATTTGCTTTTAGCAGTGATCTTTATACAATAAATATCACCAATCTACAGATTAATATTACTTTTTTAAATTGTGTGTTTCTCTCAATGGAATGCTCGTCATTTTAAATATATAATTCCAATTATTTGATAAATATTTAATATATATATAAATATTTAATAATTTAATTACTTTTATCTCTTCTATCATCCTCAAAATTGTTGGTTATCCCAGATATTATCAGTCTCTTCTTCCACTAGTATTTCTTGTACAACTTGCAATAGAGATTCAAAAAAATATTTTATAACGCACTAAAATAGTGTTTGTGGACATATAAAAGCGTTGGATCTAGACTCACATGATGAACATGCATAATGCGTGTTTAGATACATTGCGTCTAGAATGACGACATCTATCGCTTCTTGTGGGCGCACCATTTTTTTTGTTCACGCAGGAAGGGGTCGTCGTTGGTTAGCCTTGGCTGTGGGAAGATGTCCTTCCAACAGGCTAATAGCTGTAACAACCTCTCTTTCCATCAATAAAAGTAATTATTTAAGACGATAAATTTTCTTAGCAATGTGAGTCTTGTTTGATGGATGAAGTTCAATGCTTCCATGACTTACAGTATAATAGATTAATTATCAATAATATTTAAACTCTATTGTAATGATACACTAATGTAATAATTTTTAAATGTGATTGCATTATAGATCGAAGCCGTGTTATAGGAATGCCATGTTAAACTAAGGTTTTCTGTAAATGGAATTCTACACTACATCGTATGAAAATATCCATAAATTATGCTTATCAACACTTTCTATAAACATTGATAAAATAAATCAACCCTCATTCGCCGGAGGGCTTATTTGTTCTGCATAAATTTTATCGCAGCCTATTGTTTCCGCCGCCGAATTTACTGCTCGAATGACCACATTCGGGCTTCATTTCAACCCCGTTTTTCGATATTTATGCGAATGCAAATAGGGAATTTTGCGCATGTGTAATAAATATTCGGCATGTTGTCATAGTGGAAGGTCATAACAATTATCGCAACAATGTGTGGATGTGTTTGCTCATTAAACGCTTATTTGTGTTTGGCAAATATGATGGTATAGTTTGATACGTGTATGCGGACCTTTACATTTTACAATTTCAAATCTGGGAGAGTTTGCGCTATTTGTACGCGACGCTGCTATAGTAAGAGAGCTTTCGCACTTGAGGAATTTAATATTTAAATTGAAATTATGCCTTTTTGCTTGTTTTGCTCCTATTTTTCCCATTTGTAGTTTAATCGGGTTGTTCCATAGATTGCGACGCAAAATCGACAATTTTATCGCACAAAGAGCGTTTAATTAATTTGCGAACTGGAATGGTGCCTTAGGGATTGCGGAAGTTCAGTATTTGACAGGCAATATGTTTTGCTAGAGAGAACTAGTAAATTTATCTACTTCATTCAAACTTTTTACAACAAGTTCTCTATTTACCATAATGCCCAATGGCCAAATATTATTATAGTGGGATAACTCCTGGACTCTTAGTTTAAAGGGTCTGATTTAAAAACAGATTGTGGGGAAAAAAAATACGAAAATTTTCTGATTTCGCATGAAATTTCAGAAATCAATTTTTATTGTATAAAAAAATTGTACGATTATTTTTGATTAAAATATAACCGATTCCATTTTATTAAATATTTCAGGTACCCAGAATAAGATCATAGTACCACCTTCGTGGATAGTCAAACTGCCGAGAAGAGGAAGCTTCAAATCATCGCTAAGAAAGTCGCCCAAGAAGAAATCCGGCTCCAAGAAGAAACCGAAAGATCCCAAGAACGAGCAAAAGACGTTCGTCATCAAGCCCATTCCAACCAGCAACGTCACCCCTGTGCTGGTGTTCATCAATCCGAAGAGTGGCGGCAATCAGGGCTCAAAGCTGCTGCAAAAGTTTCAATGGTTGCTGAATCCAAGACAAGTGTTCGATCTGACGCAAGGAGGACCAGGACCTGGGTATGTTGAATTTATTTCGTTATACACTTTTGATTTAATCTACTCCCCATACAAAAATAATGTCCTTCGATAAATTTGCACAATGCTATTAGGTGTCCGGATTTCATTTTGATATTGATGCTCATTTAAATCCTATACGTATTAGGTTATCCCGAAAGAAATGTGTTGTGTCCATTGATAATATATGAGAAAAAGGATTGAATTAATTGTCTTAATATTAAGTAAAGCGGAAAGAAATGTCATTTTTTTGTTATTTGGAGAAAAAAATTATTTTAATAAAAGCTGTACAATATTACTCAATTAAATTATTTCCATTATTATTTATAATCGCCCTCCACAGATTAGGTAGCTTTGTAATGCCTCTTTCGTAAAATTCAGCCGGTTTTCCACTAAATTAAGAATCCAAATGATTTTTCACTTGTTCCACAAAAGTGATTTTTTTTATCGCGAAGCGAATGTTCTAATGACTTGAAAAGATGATAGTCTGTAGATGCAATGTCAGGAGAATATGGTGGATGTTGCAGCACTTCCAAATCCAGCTCCTTTATTTGGTTCTGCGTAATCCTTGCTGCGTGTGGTCTTGCATTATCATGCTATAATATTCTTTTTTGGTTGTTAACTAGCACTGATTACTTTTTGAGAATTTCCGCTTTTAACCTATCTAATTGTGCACAGTATAGCTCTGCTGTAACAGTTTGGCCAGGTTTTAATAATTCGTAGTGAATTACGCCAAAAAAATCCCACCAAACACAAAGGAGGACCTTTTTCAAGGATAATAACGGTCGAGGGGTAGAAACAGGTACTTGATTTGAAGAAAGCCACTGTTTTTTACTTCTCGGACTGTTGTAGAGGACCCACTTCTCATCCCCAGTAATGATCTTTTAAAAAATGGATCGGTTTCATACTTGGACAATAGTGATGAACAAATGGTTATCCGTTGTTTCAAAACCGTTGATGACAACTCGTGCGGTACCCTAATTCCCTGTCTATATTTTATCCCGAGTCTTTTCAAATGGTCTTTTACTGTCGAGCAGGAACAGCCGATGTCTAGCGATAATTCCTTTATTGTTTTTCGAGGATCAGACTCCACCAAAGAATTTAATGCGTGATCATCGATTATGGGAGGTCGTCCTGATTTTGGTTTATTTTTTAAATCTCTGTCGCCACTTTTGAATTTTTTGAACCATCTATAGCATTTTAGAATATTCAATATGTTGCCATATGTATCACAGATGCTCTGGATAGCTTATTTTGCTTTTAATCATTTATCGAATAAAAACAGTAAACATGATCGCAAATGAGTCTCGTCGATTTCTGGCTTGGGCGTTTTTATTATGGCTAAAAAAATATAAAAACATTTGAAAAAGTAAAACAAATAACAGAGCTTCAAAATGACACCGACCTTGATGTATTCACTCGACAGCAACCCGTGGCAAACTGACGGCAAAGACACAACCAAAAATTGACATTTCTTTCCGCTTTATCTAATATATTAGGGATGAAAATTTCTATAATAATTCTTCTATTGATTGAAGAGGATCTGATTTAATTAAAGCTCGCAGCATATCGTTGTAGCTTTGATTTTTTATTGTTTGTTCCTAGAGTAAGTGTCTAGAAAGCAAAATTAAAAAACAAACACTTCGAACGTGTATGCGGAGCGGTTAGTTGGTACGGGTGACGGCATTTGTTTGATTATTTTTTTTACTTTGTATATTTATTATATGAGAATTCAAGTATGTACAATAAATTTATAAGAAATATTGTCAAAGTTGAAAGAATACATGTCAATTATCAACTTGGCAAAGTGTCATCTTAACAGGATCGCTAATGAAAAGATTACGTCGTGAAAAAGTTACGCCAAGTTCAGCAAATGATTATGAAAAGTGCACTACTTTGTCTCGTGGATGGCCTTTTTATCTTGCATTTATGGCACCCCAAGGAGAGCACAAAGGCTGCAACTGCACTCCTTGGAGTAAATTAAAAATAACAAAGTCCTCCAAGATAACGTCCTTCGTTTACGGCGACGGTGCTCTTCCAGGGTCGACGATCTTAATTAAAGTCACTTATAAACTTTCCAGAAAATATTTTAGCTCGCTTAAAAACATGAAATTTTCTTACCCCTAACTTGTTTGCTCCCCTTTGACGTGTGAAGCTGCGGTTAGTACCGCTAATCAGCGAAAGTTTTCTATTTTCGGCTTTTCGCCGCCGAAATTTTCCTTATAAAGTAGATTATCCTGAATTTTAAATACGCCCTATAAAATTACGCTATAGACTCAGAACGCATGTTGGATTTGGTTTACGTTATGTATTAACTTGCGAAAGTCTTCATATGTCTGATCGAATTTGTTGTTAGTCCTCCATGAATCCCGAATCGTCGTTTTCGGGAGCAATTTACCTTGTGTTTCAAAAGAAATTTTTTTCAATCAAATCGCCCACATGTAGAAGAAAATCCAAAGCAAAAAACATATTAAAAGAACTTCAAACGGTAAAAAAGTATTCCATACGCCCGGGATTAAAATGTACGAAGGAAAAAATACGGCAACATGAATATTCATACGTAGAAAAAATAATTTATGCATCAAAGAATTAAATTTACGTTCTAGAGACGTATATTTGCATTTTTATAAAATAATATTGCTTCAGATGTATTTCTAGAAAGTACTTTATTGATATGACATAAATGAGGAGCTTTTTATTCCATTTCCTTCTCAATTTTCGTTATAAAGAGAACCGAAGGCTTTGCCTTCCTTATTTATATTAAATAAATTAATTTAAAAATCGTCCTGAAGATATGAAAAACACATTTAGTACTATATTAAAGGCACTTTCATCTGATTATACTGATTTAAAATGCATTTGAGATGCTGAGTGTCAGATAAAAATATTATGTTTAGAAAATTAATGAGCGAAGAGCGAAACGTAATTGCTTTCATCTCATTTCATATGATAATTGCTTAGCAAATTTTCGACAATTTAAATTTGTTTCCCTTATTATTTTTAAAAATATCAATTTAAATTAATGTTTTAAGACATTCAGACGTCTAATAAAGTGGCTACAGTCTTAATGTACAAAAACTACAATATTTTCATTTTATATCTACGAGGATAATCCTTGGAACTGTTTTGTGATATATTTCATATAAACTCGGAACATTATTGAATTCGGAGCCTAAAAATAATCAAACATGAAATGCATAAAAGCAATTAGTCCCCAGTGACGAGTATGTCGAAGAGTTCCATCAAATATTTTCTCCGATTTATATTTCTGGGGAAACCTAGCAATTCAACGAATACGTGCATAAGCTCCGGGCAGAATTCAATGAAATTGCCAGCACCAATTATTCTCAACGTAAACTAATATTGGCCGTAGAGGGATGAGCCAGGAATGGATGATAGCCAATTCGGAGAAGTCTTACAACAGCTCGCAATAGGTTTCTGCTCGATATGTAATCATAAATATAATCAAATAGAAAAGAAAACGTGTCTCAAATATCTTATCTTTGTTATGAAAATATTCTTAGAGCGTTCCCATGGAAACACAAATCCACGCACATTTATAACAGATTACAAATATAAAATTTGATAAATCACCTATAAATTTCATTCAATTGAATTTATCTTTCCAAACTATGTTTTGACGTGGTAGGCGTGTATTTTTATTACCTTTTGAGGAGTTCAGTCGCATATATGCGATCAGAAAGAGCATTCTTACACATTGAGCTCGGAGGCACTTCACTCATTTGGCACTTGTTCTTCAATTTTTTGGACAAGTCCGTCAGAAATCACTGATGATCTTCCACTCCTTGCCTCGTCGTGAGTATCTGTGCGGTCTTATCTGAACAACTTAATTTCGTGACATGTTGTCGACTCATCACATATCACTACCATAAACTTCCACGAGCTTCTGATGGATATTCATATCGGTATTATGCTGCAAAGCCAAAAATTGGATTACCGCACGGATCTCAAACGGATGGAAGGTGGCGAGAGCATGCGACGACTTCTTCATCGGAAGAATTTACTGTGACTGAATAAAATGGCCGACAAACACGCAAGATCAAACAAACTGACTATTAGGATTCTCTCTATATGACCTTAGGAACCATTGCAACCTTACTTTCTAGATGACACTTGTATTTAGATTATTTTATAATACCATTAATTCCTGAATGTCCTCGATATTTACATCATTAAAGCTAGTAATTAGGTATTCGGTTCTACTAAAATAAGTCCAATTATTTACTGTTGCCATTGATATTTAGATTTTAACCATCAGTCTACATTATGAGCTTATAACTTGGCTCATGATGAAATGTGACCACCAGCTTGAATTTTATTCTGTACAAATATAAATTATTGCCACTGATGATAATTTCAGTGGGAATTTATATTTTCAAAGTAAAAAATGTCGTCAGTCCATTGTCACGCGTAATTTCTTCGGCGTAAATATTCTGCGAGGCAGGACTAATTCGTACTTGACGACACGAAAATAACACGGAACGACGTCTCTTATGAAAATTGCGTGAAAAATTGAAATTTATCGCTGATGGAACAAAAATGAGAGGGCTGAAATAGGATTTTAAAAGCGTACAATAAGGCGCTTTTTTGGACACTTTAAAATAGATTTTTCCATTAAAAAAATCAGGACTTCGAACCGTTATTATTTTCAATTCGGTTTTTTTATTCCGGTTCAGTTTCAAACATTTATATCTGTTCGGTGACGGTTTTCGTCCCAGGGAAATTAATGATTTTAATTGTGATTAATTATCCAGATTAACAACGACATCTTCCGTCTCTTTTTAGGTGCAATCTGCTATTTTAAATCTTTGCGGTCCTATGTCGAGTCTGGCTCGACATTTTGTTTATATATTTTTTCCACCCTCAGATTTAAAATCATGTGATTTTATTTTGTGCATCGTGTTTAGGACAGTATTTGGAAAAGAATATTGGTTTTTATGATCTTTCATAGTGTTTCGCCTACCTGGTAAAGATACAGAGGAAAAGGGCTGTTGCCCAGATAAAATCCTTAACACAGGCAGTAATTATTAACGCGCGTTTTCGCGAACATCTCCGATTATCTTACGATATTTTTACTTAATCATATGATATTCATAATATTTTTGTCCGAAACTAACGAATATACAAAATAAAATTTAAAAAAAACCTGGTCTCCATTTAGGCCAATTTTTTGAGAGATACCTCTGTATAACATATTAGTAAAATATATAACTTTTCTAAAAACTAAGTGTTTTATCAAATAATAACTTAAAAATTGACAGAAAAACGTTTTAACTTTAAAATATTTAGGGACCGCAAAGGGTTAACAGTGCCATCTTCTGTGGCCCTGCACATTGCATCTGCAATTACTGACTGATCGTTTCTTGCGCTGCATCGTTGTCGCTTAAGTGGTGATGCGTAGGAGGCGGGAATCGGTTGACCTTGATTACGGGAAGACGTCCTTCTCGCAGCCAGACCTCTTTTTCTCTCATGCTGAATAAAAAGTTACCTAGATAATAGAGTCTTTTTGTCTGACGCCCATCCATCCGTCCAGCTAAACATGATCCGAAATAAAAACGAACCCGTGCGTTATCGTGGCCATCCCGACGAGCGTGTGGGAGCGGGGAGCCACCCGGGGAACCCGAAGGTGCCCCCACTCCTAAGTATCACGTGTTTTAATAATATAGTCCTTGAGGTTTCCATGAAAATACAAAAATAATTGGCCAAAACTTTTATTAGCAACATTTTTTTGTTGTGTGTGCAATCTAAAAGCTCGAAAGTCTCGCGAGCCAATTTTCCGAGTTTTAGACGATTTCTTGCAGAGCTTTTGTGCTTTATGACCTTTGTATTCGGTACTTTGTTATTATTTTTTTATAGCCGAAACTTAATTTAAAGTTCTCGTTTTATTCCGAAGTTAATTTCAAGTGTCAAATACATCGGTGTTTCTTAATTAGCGGCCTGCGAATATCCTCCCGATGTTCGCTACTCTTCTGATATATTTTTTTTATGAAAATCGCCGTAGAAAAAAGCTTATTAACATAAAGTTTTAAATTACAATGTAGCTTGGCGACTTGTTGTAATCGCAATATTGTAAGCAAGCAGGGAAATTGCTGGGCATAACGCACGCTCAGGTTTTAAAAATTAATAATTCATAGCTTCTTCCTACAGTTTGTGAATTAATTACAATTCTTTTTCTTATGAAAACGAAATAAATAATTACATTGGAGATTGAAGCGGAAGAGAATTATTTTGGAGATTATTGTTTCCGCTTTGGAGAACCTGATGCTTTATTTGAAATGGGGCTTTGAAGTAAAATGTAGGGTATAAATATGAAATAAATGACCTCAATATGAAATATTATTATTTACAATTCTCCCGCTTTGAAATATTACATTTCCTCCATAATAACCTTTTTTTTTTTTTTTGGGGATTTGATAAAATGTATATTTGATAATTTGTATTTTCCTCGTAGCTATTGTAGCAAAACACTCAAAATATATTTTATAATATGTGTAAATACATTTATATTTTATTTCCCATTTGTAAATTATGCTAATATAACATTATGAACCATTTCATTAGAAACTAAAATACATTTGATAGACAAAAATATTACACCCAGACCTCGTATAATACGGTTCTATACAACGCGGTTTTGACATAACACGATTAATAAAGCATGACATATTTTTATTCAATACGCTTTTTATAACACGAGTTAAAGCCTTTTTTCTTATAGAAAATGATCTTATAATAAAAAGAGAGATGATATATAAGATGGAATTACAAAACATTTTAGCCCTTTATTATGAAATACGTAAAGATTTATACGCTAAAAGGAGATAATAGCTTATTACAGAATTTTTAAAGGCTAAATTTAAAAATGCTCCTGAGTTCTCCGACGATGAAAATTCACAACTGATCTCTAGTGGCGTATTTAGCACTTGAGAGGATCTTGGTTCAATTTAAGTTTTAGGTCCCTTGGGCCTATTCTACCATTCAACTTCTATGGACCTCGATATGGATGGTTTTCTATTTCGATTTCACTACAATCTCGAACATAAAGAAAAATAATCGAACATATACGGATTAGGTTGTTCAGATAAGACCGTACTGATACTCACGACGAGGCAAGAAGTGGGAGACCATCAGTGATTTCTGACGAGCTTGTGCAAAAAATTGAAGAACAAGCATGAAATAACTGTCGTGTGATGCTTGAGGATCTTCTCTAAGAATTTCCTGACATTTTTTGAAGTATCCTTGGTGATGTTGTATCGGAAAAATTTAGTCAAAAAAAGTTGTGTGTAAGATAGGTGCCCAGAATGCTCACACATGAATTTTTGGATCATTTTGGATAAACCCCAAAATTTTTCAAACTGTTGCTTCGATGATATGAAATTGTATACACAAACAATATTTTTACTATACCTATGTTATTTCTGCAAGTGTAAACAATAAGTTGACAAAGTTTTATTGCAATCGAATGAACGATATGGCAGCGCATTAAATACGAACAAACAAAGATTAATTTTTATATGTTAGAAGATATCAAAAATATTTTATTTTATTATACAAATCTGTATAGAAATATTAATATTCTTTTACACAGCTCTGCCAAGGCTTAGGGAAGAACAATATAAAAAATATAATCCAATAAATAAGCAATATGAGATTTTGGAACATGTATCATACATTTTATAGTGAATATTCACCAAGTTAAAAACATTTATTTCTTTGAAATATTTATATAATAGATAACCAATATCCAATAATAAAATATTAAAAGCAAAAAACTTCTTTGATATGCAAATTTGCTAGGCAAACTGAGATTTTTTTAAGAAAATGTATACAAACATAAAATCCAGTACATTTAAAAAGAAGACTAAAATTATTGCACCTAATAAATATATTCTAATGATTAAATTAAATATAAATTATGTTTCATAATGCATTTATATATTTCAGATTGGAGATGTTTCGCAAAGTTCCTAATATGCGCGTATTGGCATGCGGCGGTGACGGAACTGTCGGTTGGGTTCTAAGCGTCCTCGACCGAATTGGCTTGCAGCCTCCTCCGGCTGTTGGTGTTTTACCGCTCGGCACTGGGAATGATTTAGCTCGGGCTCTTGGCTGGGGAGGAGTAAGCTTATTTTATATAAAACTCATTTTATCATGAAAATTATTCATATTCTAAATGCATACATTAATATTTTTAAGGGGTATGAAGACGAGCCAATATCCAAAATTTTAGCCAACATTGGCGATAGTGATACCGTTTTACTTGACCGATGGGAGCTAAAAGTTGATCCAAATCCCAACGCCACAGACACGGAACAACCGGGAAAACCTGAATTGCCTCTTAACGTGGTCAACAATTATTTTTCGTTTGGTGTTGATGCACATATTGCATTGGAGTTTCATGAAGCAAGAGGTATTTTTGATTGAAGAAAAATTTCCTAATTAAATTGTTATATTCTGTAAACGTCAATATTTTTTTGTTCGACAGAGGCCCATCCTGAAAAATTCAATTCAAGGATTCGCAATAAACTATTTTATGGTACAGCCGGCGGAAAAGATCTTATGCAAAGAAAATGGAAAGGTTTGGCAGAATTAGTCACGTTAGAATGTGATGGTCGAGATCTAACACCAAAATTAAAAGAGCATCGAGTTCATGCCATTGTTTTCTTAAATATCCCAAGGTAATATATCATTTTATTTATCAATAATGTATAATTCTTATATATTAGTATTTAATATATAATCTTTTTTTATAGCTATGGTGGTGGTACTCATCCATGGAATAAATCCGGTGGAACTTCTGAGCCGTCTACTGAAGATGGTTTAATTGAAGTTGTGGGATTAACTACATATCAACTTGTAAATATATTGCTTTGTTAATACACTTCTATGATATCAATGTAATTCGATTAATTGACCTAATTTTTAAATCAATGCAGCCGTTGCTTCAAGCTGGTGGTCATGGTACTTGCATCACACAATGTCGAACAGCTAAAATTGTTACATCAAAGACTATTCCGATGCAAGTAGACGGAGAAGCCTGCAAGCTCGCTCCATCTATCATAACATTGTCTCGCTTGAATCAAGCCACCATGTTAGCCAAAAGAAAACCGGGCCGTGTCAATGTGCAGTACGTATTAATAATGATTTAATTTATATTTTTTTAAATATTAAATAAGAATAAATTAAATAAATATTAATTTACAGGCAAGCCACACTAGAACAGCTCAAGTTCACTATTCATCTGATAAATATGTCTGATTATGAGCAACATCATTACGATAAAGAACTGCTAAAACAAGCTGGTAGGTACATTTTAATTTAAGATGATTACGGCAAATTTAAACCAAACAAAGGTTATCTAAATAAACAAATAGGCTTAAACCTATAATAAGATTTATATAGACTTTATGGCTTCTTATTATGCTGATAGCTCCGTAGATGGGCTTCAGTTGAAATCACAATTGATTTGGTTTTTCATTGTAGCAGAATGCATAGGAAATATCGAAGTGAACCCCGTTGCAGATTTGGAACAAGTTAGAGGAATCATTAATAATCTTGTTAAAGACAATCCAAACTTGCCTTCATTGACTGCGGATTGGTGCTTTGTCGATTGTAAGTTTATTAATATTTTAATCTCTTATTATAAATTTATTATATATAAATATGTATGTTTTTTGAAATTTAGCATGCACTGCCGAAAGATTTTTCCGAGTGGATCGTGCTCAAGAAAATTTACATTACGTATCGGATATCGGACATGAATGTCTCTTTATATTGGATACTGGAATTGCACCGTTAACACCAGATACTGAAACAACAAATACGGGACCTTCAGAGTCTTCTGCGGGTCCAATGTCATTTGACACAACCACAGGACAATCAATCTCTTTGGATATATCTCATAGTATTGATACTCCAAGTGCGGGAGTTTCATTAGATGTACCGGAATCTCACAATAGGTATATTTTACGTTCGTTTATCTATTGTCTGTCTTGATTCAATGATTTTATAAATGATTATTTTTAATGTTGCAGTGAATCTGGCTTAGGTAGTCCAGCTAAAACATCGGAGCTTTTGTCTCCTGGTACGCCACAGTCACCGATTGCACCAGGAGGGCCACTTCATCTCGTGGTTGAAGCTCCAATCGTTCCCCCAGTGCCTCAAATATGTGCTAGCCCTCCTGCAAGAAATACTAAGGACGATTTCTTACTACGTGATACGATAACTCATTTTAAGTCGTAAGTCTCATCCGTTGTATCAATTATTAGATAATTGCCATTAAATCCGTTACAGCATTATTATAAAACACTGCATGATTATGCATCAAAATTCACATTTTGACGTTGTATAAAAATTCATATTTATAGAACAACGGTTTAAAAATATTATAATAACGTTGGGATTGCAATGTATATATTTTTTTTAAATAATACTGTTTAAAAAAGCTTATTAATTGCTTGTAATACAAAATAGATAATATGGACTATACTAATAATTCATACATACTTTTAATCTAATAAAATTGCAGACGTTCAGGGATATTCTAAGCATACGAACATATTTAATGATGCTGAAAATTTTTAATAATATATCTGAATTAGTATACTCGATCATGTCCGATAATGAAATTTAAAAGTTAGCTTGCATCTTCAAAAAATAAATATTACACCATAATAACTTGACATTATAGTGATATATTTATTAGCATATTTTTTTATTAATGCAATGAAAATCATCAAATTTAATTTTTACACCTAATTTCATATTTTGCAAATTTGGATTCACCGCTTAGCCTTTTAAAATCATCCGTTCTTCTAATTTCACATGTATTAATTTTGCACATTCATAATTTCTTTCTTCATTCTTACCTTTCTTATAATTAGATGCATTTTATTATTTTGCTTAATTTACAGGTGGTTTAAAAATGAAGAAACACATTCAACTAAATTGTGAACAAAATCAATAAGCACTCCTTTCATGAAATATATAATTTCAGTGTATTATTGTGAAAAAGCATCACCTGTATTTTATATGTGGCCTTTATTCATTTTAATAATTTTGTATGTTTTCTTACAAATTAAGACGATTACGTCGCGCTTTTGATACGAAAAATATTTTTGAATGTGTTTTATCATTTGATGCTATCACATTTCACGCAATGTTAAACATTCACTGCACATTTTTAATGCTTCATTGCATGCAGCATACATGAAAGATTATTTGGGATAGAGCACGATGTTTTTGGATACAGGTAATCACATTTATTTTTGTAGTTTTCACTGTTATTGTTTATTTAATTACATCTTTTGATTTAACGTTAAGTTGGTAATAATTAAAATGAAAACATTTATAACAACACATCTAACGAATATAAATATTAACATATAAAAACGTTCAACGGGAAAGATTTAGAAGATTGTTGTGTTAAATCCTGGAGTTATTTCTACTCGTTAAGTTCATCCTCGTTACCGTCATATACAGTCTTCCAATAAGAACGTTCGATTTTTAAATATAAATAAAATAAGTTGTGTGTGAGACATCCACTCAACTTTTTCTTAATTTGAAAGAATATTTTATGGCATCAAGTATGGGATATAACGTCGTTCAAATATTTGCCGCAGCTTTGCCAGGTGGCACGAGTCGGGAGGTCCAATTTTCGATGACTTTGTCGCATAAATCTGGCTGAATTAGCTGGATGGTTTTCATTATAAGGTTCATAACAAGGGGGTGGTAAAGCGCAACTGGGCTTGGGGCGCAAAACCTAGAATACTGACCCGGACCATTCTACTTTACTTGAATCAACACTGATTGTTCGGGAATGGCGTCCGATCGCGAAGTGTTTATTCGCCATGTCAGCCGTCCGAAAAGCGGACCGGTTGGACACACAGACTTTGTGGCCACTCCATCATCTTTTAGGGCTTTTTGTGCACCAATGTTTCATCCATGATTATGAATTGATGCAAATGCTTGGTCTTATTGCTGTGAAACATCACCAAACGCTTAATTGAAACAGCATCACAACGCTGTTTTTGTTCCATTGTGAGCAAATGCGCCACCCATCTTGCGCACAGCTTTCTCATGTACAAATTTTCAGTTAATATGCAATATACGGCGTTTTTTAATGGCCTACAGTGTCTGCTAGCTTGCGCACTTAAAGCCGACGGTCATCCAATACCATTTTGTGGATTTTCTTTATCATTTCTGAAGCGGTTACCCCATTTGGTCAATGTTGATCTTGGCAGCTCACACGGCCTCATTTAAATTCTGCCACCTAATATTTTACTGTTATAAACGAAGGAGCAGACTCCCCCAAAATGTTTCTTAAATGGAGCACTGATCTTGAAAATAAAATTTAATTATTTGTACACATTATCCAATTCTATAACCTTCCATGATGACTTGCCATATACTACTGAACAATTAACAACAATCTAATAAAATTCAAGCATCCCTATTGAAAGACCCTGTATTTTGTTTTTCGTAGTATATTAACATGCAATTATTGATAATGCAATTGACAAATGTAACTATAGCAAAAAATTATGATTACTAATATTTTTTTCAGGTATGTAAAATATTTAACAAGTCTAAAACCATTCTTATAGTCCATATGACTATCATACAAATTGCATATTTATCATTAAATATCCACATATTTGTACTATTAATAAAATATTTTTATTTTATCAAGTAGAAATATTAAAAGGTGCATATTAACATGTTATATAAATAATAAATTTCAGGTCACTATTAGAAAAAACAACAGATGCAGTATTAAAAGCTGCTAAAATTGGCGACTTGAAAATGGTAAGAATATTTTCTTATGTTTATGCTATCGATACGCATTTAAATATTTTAAATTAATTGCATTATATATATTTTAGTTGAAGGAATTACATGCAGCGGGATATTCATTGCTATCAATCGATGCCACTGGCCAAACTGCTCTTCATATAGGAGCTCGTTACGGTCATAAAGACATTGTTAAATATCTGATTGCTTGTGCGCCTTCTGCAATTCTTAATATGCAGGATAACGATAAGTCTGTATATTTATATGTATTTTTATCGTTGGTTACATTGTCTTATAATATTGTGATTTAAGTTATGTTATATTTTTAGGGGACAAACTGCACTCCATAAAGCCGCAGCACATAAACGTCGTGCTGTTTGTTGTTTGTTAGTTGCTGGTGGTGCAGCTCTTTTAAGATCTGATTTGCGAGGACATACTCCACGTCATCTTGCATTATTAGCTGAAGATCACGATCTAGCTGCTTACCTAGAAAGTGAGATACTTTTAAATGCATTCATTTGATATTCGCTCTGTGAATTCGTAATAATATCGAGCATTTTTTCAGGTCAAGAAAATTTTCAAGTGGCCTCTGAAGACTTAGAGACTGTCGTTTGAACTAATCTGGCTGCCTTTGCCGAATGGATCTCACATTGCCTAATCAATTTTTAACAAATCAAATATATATTCTTCTATTATTAAGAAACTCTACTCACATAAGCGAGTGATATTTTTAGAATTATCTGAAATCTCAAAAATTATTTGTATCATAAATAAACTGATGTAAAAAATAATCTTGAAGCTTAACAAATATTATGTAATAATTTATCTAAAGACAAACAATAGCTCTCCTATAAAATTAACGCAATGTGTATACACACTAAAAGTAATTATTGAAATGTATACTTTTAAGATATTTTCGTGATAAATGCATATATTTTACGGAATAAAAAAGTCCTTATATCCTACATATAAACCGTGTAAATTGTAAAATATACTCGCTTTTAAGTAATTCTAACTCTAATATTTCAATGTAATCGTACTATCTATATCAATTTTTGATTGATCACATTCTATAAGTGTTCAATATAATTATTATATAAATAGAATAAGGTTAAACGCCCGCGTTTAAGTACGCGTGGTATAAGAAAGACAATGCTGTGAGAATATTGTCACTAGTTTTCATGTGACTTAAGAGTCCAATTTATTATTCCTTTCGTCAATTAATACGTTGGCTTTTTCGCGTTTATTGCAAAGCTTGGAAATTTTATTGGCATTTAAGCATTGATTTGCGTCGTATCCGTGTATATAATCATGATAGTTTACGTTTTATCGATTGAAACTAGGTAATTTCTATGATTTCTCATCGCCATTATAGTATTAAGATATAAATATTTTTGGTAAATCATGTAGACGAGTGTTTTGTGTGCATATTTATTGTTCGTAACTGCTGGACGGATGCATTATACATTAGGTGTAGTGATGAAAATCTTTCTAAATTTGTAAAACAACAAGTGGAAAACACTCGGCAGCTATTTTTTAAATCTTAACTTTGTAGAATACTTTTATAATTTAAAAGATTGATATGACTATTTATCTAAAAAAGACAAATAATGTAGAAAAATGAACGTTGTTTTCATTCCTTTAGGTATTTTTCTAAAACTTAGAATTTATTAGGTCTTCTTTGTGAAAAAGACCGAGTAGTTTTTTCTACATTTGATAATCTCTTTTATATTAACTTTGTAGTGAGAGTATTCCATCCCGGCTTAAAACTACGACTTACAATTTTCCCGTATAGATTTTTTTGTTTAATAGTGCCGTCGTATCTCCAATCTTCATTTTAATTAACATCGATTAAATTATTCCTCGTTATAACTGCGTATCAATTAAGCATCTGACAATCACAACTGTTATTAAATACTATTAGGTGTGTATAAATAACCATGCTTCGTACAATGAAATATTAACTAGTTGTGGATGCGGGGTGAATTTCATTTTTAATGCATTTTAATGCCCCTCCGATTCATCATCGTCGCCGTCGAGTGATCTGAATTCTAATAACGCATGAAATATTATATTTTTATATCGTTTCAGTTTTGAATTTGATTTTTTGATATAATACGGTGTAAAGTGAAATTGTATTCAATACTTACGGCAGCTCTATCATTCAATTGTGTATATATAAAAAATTTGAAATCCTCGTTTTTACTCGTCGAGTATCAACCGTTTTATCTTGAATAATCCTCGTTACGCTATAAATATATATTTTCTAAATTATAAATATGTAAATTATATACATGCCAATGAATCTGGATAAATTTATTATAATACATGTAAATATTATTAAAATCGATCATATTTTTCAAGTAAAAATAAAACCAAAGATTCGGATAATTATTGTCTGACTTTGTTTGACTTATTATTTCCTCCCCGCGTTAAAATAATGTATAGATTGCCATAAAAAAATTGTTTTTGTACTTAAAAAACTAAGCATCATTGCGATAAATCTTACTTTGGATCCTCGATCGTATATATATATTAAATTTAAATTACAAAATTGGGGAAGGGAGGGAAATTCTCAAAGGCTAGTTTTTAAAATTCTTCATAGTAAAAAAGACTTTAATATATTGAAATATATACTCTATCTAACATTTTGCTAAGAATTAGCAAACTAAAATATTTCCAAAGCATATCTTTTTTATCTGTTAAATATATTAAAGCGTATGATGTGTCATTATTGAATAATTGTTATATTCTGTGTAGATCTGTTCTTTTACGTTGTTTGTTTGAAAATGTTTTATCTTTAAAGTGTGCAATAATAAATGTAAGTTACCTTTTTTGGATTTGTAACTCCTGTATACATAAAATCACATTTGAAATGATTGTAAATAATTATGTTCTTAGTATAAAGTAAGAAGCAATCTATTTTATTAACAAGTAGTCTAATCGAAAGTCATTTGACGGTTTTTTTAAATTAGATTTTTGAGTAAATAGTAGTAGAAATACAAATGAAATATATTTATCCTTCCTTAAAGTGATCTATATTCAAATTTATTCGCATTACGCGATTCAAAAATATTTTATTCCAGAATATAAACGGTAGTTTTTCGCATGTTAAGCAATTATAATTAAATATAATATTTTTCTGCATATTGGCTTTTGTTACATAAACGATTTGATAACGGAAAGATTACCTTTTTGCATTCATGAAATTTAACGGTTTTATAAAAGACTATTTTAACGCATTAAATCTGTTTAAATAAATTCAATATAACTCGTCCACATCACTTAAGGAAGGAACAATGTTATATTATTATATTTTCTATTGAGACGATTTCCTACGTAGAGAATAGTAGTTATTCTATTGTGGGAATAATCATTTTTATGATGTGGTTATACTTGCATACTTTCATTTTGAAGCGAAACGTGTACATAAACAATTTAAATAATATTTTGGTCTTGACATGTATGTTTAGCCACTGCAAGCACCAGGGAATTTCTAAGTTTGTTGAATATTATGGCAACCATGCACTTGCACATAGATTATCACTGTTAGTTATTTCATCAATTTTAATGTAGCTATGTATCATGGAAGCCTTATACGAATGCTAAACGAAAGTTTGTAAAGTATTTTCTTAATCTTAAAAAAAAAAACTATCATAGAGTAATAAGTGAAGTGTTTCGAGTGTACTTTGCCTGCTCACAATCTTAACATTCCGAATATTATAGAGTTCTTATGGTATTATTAATGGAATATTTAATGATTAAGGCCTTAAAGGCTACTCTAGTTTTAAGACGAAAATGTAAAAATGTCTTCGAACTACAAATATATATATACCCGTATAGTCATCGATCTTTATTACTTATTTCAGTGCTGATCGATTAATCCATTTGCAGATTTCTCAAATTATATTTATGCAATTTTTAAATTTGAAAGGCACTGTTTCGTTGATTTGTTAGTTAGGTGGAATGAAAGACAAAACGCCTTATGATAAGTGAAAGTACCTAATTGTTGAAAAAATCTCACTATTGAACCACCGAAATAAAGCCTCCTAAATTATCCGTGGCTCGATGCGTGAGAATTTTTCTTGTATATGAAACGCGGGAAATACTCGTATTCATTAATTAATTTTTGGTAGATTTTATTGTAAAATAAAGAAGATATTTTCGATAAATTTGAACCTGATACATTTAAATTGTATTCACTAAATTTGTATTATTACTTAATAGCACCAATTTTTGTCTCGAATTAAGGGTCCAAACTATGCACTACTTCCTGATCACGTCAAGAGTTCATCTCTTTTGCATCCAAAGTATTTCTATTTGTCAAATCAATGCTGGTTCTTCTAAAAAATAATTACATTTAGAAATCCTTATAGAAACCCTTGAGTTGATTTTTAATTAAAAAAAAGTATATTATCGATTAAATATTTACTATAATTTATGAAAATGTGAATATTACATTTATTGCATCGAGGACCGACTGTCCAGATATTATTTGTTTGTATTGCAAGATCTTCGGTAAAATGGATTGATATTAAAATTTTGTAACGGATTGATACGCAATCAAATAATAATTCAAACGTAGATTTATCGATAAATTCTACTCACATTTTCATGATTTATTTAAAAAGTTTAACCTATCCTTGATATATAATTTACGTGAAGTGTTTTTCGTTTTTAACAATTATATTTGTAGATAAAATGGTTTTTGTTGTTTTTAATTTGTGCTATATATTTATTCAAGACTTCATTTTATTGTACTCTTAAGGGGTTAAAATTATAATAAAATCTGTTATTTGAATCACTCCATTTGTTCTTTTATTCCATTCATTTAAATATATTATAAAATTTCATAAATAAGCTAGTTACTATATAAAAATATAATCGAATATGTAAAAATAACAACTGGTCTTAGGAGGGAGGTAACTTGATGAATGTAAAACATCATTTTACATTTTTCCGGTATCTTCTTTCAACGTTACGGTACGATTAAACACCATCTAAAAGCATAAATAAATAAATCAAAATATGTATTTTAAATCAATATCGCACAAAGGATAAATGATATGATTACGTTTTCCGAAGTGGAATCGGGATCAACCGAAAAGAAACCGATTCGCTCGAATTGGAACTTTTTCAAAGACCTTGGAATCCTTCAAAGAAGCTTCGGCGAGTGCTTTTAAAACTCTGAGAGAATTTACGTTGCAATCCGTTATAAATCCTCCGGGGACAACTGCCGGGTCTTCAGGGTTTTTATGGAAGAATCTAATTTAAAAATACACAATGAATAAATATGCAATTTAAATACGAAATAGAACAAAAATAAATAAAACATCATACAATGATTCATAAAGTCGGACTTCAATTTCAATCGGAGACGATACCCATTGGATAAATGCTTTAGGTTTTTTGGTAGGATCATTATTAGCGTTATCACACGTGCATTCTAATTCGATTACTTTTCCGTCGTTATTTTTTTTAACATTTTTTATCTGAAAATAGCAAATAAATCAATTTTAATATCGTAATTTGTAAAATGTTGCGGATTAAATGCTAAATGGATTCTTACCGTAATAACATAGCCAGTGTATCTTAAGCCGACACTCTGTTCAGGCGAGAGTCGTTTATAACCTTTTTCAGGATTTTCTTTGAAATCAGATTCTTCGATATATACGACTTTATTAAAAGCGAGGTTTCGGGAACCGCGTTCAGGTTCATTAGGAAAATCTGGCGCAGAAACAGAGTTCGGTGCATCAGACGGGAAATTTGTTATTGTGACTTTTAACGGTTCCAAAACTACTAGTTTTCTGAGAAAAAATTAAATTTATTAAACTAAATGCGATTAAATTACGCGACTAAATAATTTAAAATACGAACCTTGCCGCTGATTTATTGAGCACATCTCTTACAAAAGCTTCCAACATAGTAGGATCAACGGAACCCAAAGCTCCGGTGACACCGAGTTTGGCACAAAAGTTATTGATGGCATCGGGAGGGATATCCTCGTCTTCGTAAAGCAGTTAAAGTATACAATCTTGGATCGTCCCAATCTGAAATTCCGTTATAAATATTCAATTCAATAAATTGAACAGTTAAATCCGTAATTATATTTGAATTTCGTTTATACCTTTAACAATATTTTCACTAATCAATTTAGCAATTTTTCTTTTAGAGACGACCGTATAATTAACATTAAGTCTGCCATATTCCCATTGCACCGGACAATAGATATCCAAGGCGTTACAAAGCCAATAATACGACGATCTGCGCAAAAATATTTCGAGTTAATGCGAATAAATATTAATAAAATTGTTCGATTTTAAGCAAACCCAAATAACTGACCGTCTATTCTGGAATTCTTTCGTACAAAGCGAATGAGAAATATGTTCTATACTGTCGCATAAGCAATGCGTGTAATCATACGTCGGATAAATGCACCATTTATTTCCGGTTCGATGATGTGGCGTAAATTTAATGCGATATGCTACAGGATCCACTTTTCCTTCCTCGAGAACGGTCTTCATTCGTAACGTGGCTTTACCCTCGTCTATTTTGCCATTTTTCATGTCCTTAAAATCAATTTTATTTAAGAAAAAAATATGTAAAAGCACTCTAATATTTATTTGATGCGGTCCGAACGTACTTCGAATAGTTGAAGACTTTCTTCAATCGGTCTGTCTTTCCATGGCGAAGGTTTAGGATTGAAACCTCTCATTTCTTCAGTAGTCTGATGACAAACGTATGCTAATCCTTTTTTTATAAGTAACACTGCCCATTCATAAAGCTGTTGAAAATTATCCGAAGCATGAGTTACGGCATACGGTGTATAGCCTATAAAAATATATATATTTTATAATTCACTCTTTAAAAATATTATTAAGAAAAGTATCATTGATTGAATTATGATTTTACCTAACCAGTCAACTATATCTCTGATATTAGTGAAAAATTTCTCTTCCTCCTTTTCAGGATTTGTGTCATCGTATCTCAAAAAACATATACCATCATGCGCAGCCGCATATCCAAAATTAATATTGATAGCTTTTGCATGACCAATGTGTAATACGCCATTGGGCTCAGGCTGGAAATCGAGTTCTGACTTTGCCGCCGGTGATTTTTAAATGTTCGGCCATGAGCCTCTTAGTTTCAGGAGTGACAACATAGCCGTCCGTTTTGAAGTTTTCACCGGGAGAATGGAATATAATTTTTTTCATGAGCTCTTGAATATTGGAAGCACTGTCTGATTCATCTACAGCGCTCGGATTTATATTATCGACTAAAAACGAAAATGCGCTCATTATTTAAAACGGACAAAATACTATCTGTAAAATATATTGTGCATACCTTTATTTTCTTTCTTTACTACTACGGGCGCAGATGGTTTTGCTTTTTTATCTGCTTTCGATACAGGTGCTAAATCCGCTTCTGTTTTAGGACCTAAAATATCGAGTACCTGTAAAATATTCAAATTAAGATATTGACATAAAGCGGATGCATACTCACATTAACGGAAAAATATGCCAATTGCTATCGCATAAAAAAGGATAGATAAAACCGCAAATTGACACAGCTGTATTGTAAAAATAACAAATTTGACATGCATTAAAGTGCTAATTTTAACATGTTTATCGTGAAACTGTTGAAATATTAAATTTTCACTTATCGTACTAAATGATATCATATTTATTTAAATGATGCAAAATACAAGAGGGATTCAAATATAACCCAGAATTATGCTGTACAAATTTATTATGCGTTTTCTCGTAAACGAAGGCATTGAAATCAAATGAAATTTTGTGAAAACTTGAGATTCAGTTTGTTTGATTGGGTTCAAAAGTTTCATGAAGGTCTGAAAGTCGAGAAACAGTCTGCTTACAGTCCATACTTGGCTCCATATGACTACCATATCTTTGGTCCATTGAACGAGGTATTAAAAGGTTAACAATTTCTAGAAGATATTTAATTTATATTTTTATATGTCTAATATGTAAAAATTAATCTTTGTTCGTATTTAATGCACTGCCATACCGTTCATCCGATTGCGATAAACATTTGTCAATTTATTGTTTACACTTGCGAGAATAACATAAGCATAGTAAAAATAATGTTTGTATATGCAAATTGTTATGCGAGACGTTTAGCATATGCATTATATTGGTCTGGTGGTTGCTAAGGTAAATAAAGCACTAAAACACTAAATGTTGGACAACACATAATAAATTTAATACAGTAAAATTCCGGATTATATATGAATCCCTTTCGTATATTCTCGTTAATTAATTTTTAACCTGAATATCCACTTCATTCTTTACGGCTTTTCCATCGGCCCATGGCAAAGCTGCTCGCACACCTTGCATAATCAATCCAGTATTATATTTATATCTCTTTTCTAATAGCTCTTTGCGAACTTTGGAAATCTGAAATCAATAAAAAATATTTTTATCGTTAGCGTATTTACATATAAATTTGAAATTTATCTGATAAAATATTTCTGGGAAAGGATTTAAAAAATACCAAGGAAAGAGATAACAAAAGATAAATAATATGTATTTTTAAATGATATTAATTTACCTGAGCTTCAACAGCTTGTTCGATTTGCTCGGGAGTTATAACCACTCCAACGCCGCATGCTTTTTCAAATTCTGAAATATTCACGTCGGCTTCGTTGACATGAGACAATAAATATTCTAAAGCAGCATCGATGCGCAATGTCGAGTCTAATTTTCCGCTGGCGATGTATTTATTGATGAAGAGTAATTTCTCAGCAATTTGTGGTTTAATCTTTGTGGCTAGATGATATATAAGCATTCCGGCACCCTTGGGTAGAACAACGCTTTTAACCTTTAAGGAAAACATACGTTAAATTAAATAAATAGATTTAATGGTAATGGTAAGATTTAAATGCATTTGAGTTATTCAAGCACTGATGGAAATTTAAGATGTTTGAATGATTTGAGATAGCATCCAGATGGATGCTATCTCTGTCTGTTCTTTGGCTCCGTGGAGCGGAGATTAAAGTGACGGTTCACGCAGGTAGGACCATTGGACGGCACAGTTTTTGATTTTAGTACCTACCTAATGAGACTTGGGCTGTCAAATCACTTGGATTGCACTGCACCGATCATGGACGCAGAACACGTTCTGCGGACATGTGAAGGTATGGGGGCCAAGAGAGAGGCAATAAAGAAGAAATGTTAAAAAAATATTTGATTTGGGATGTCTTTGGCAACTTTAATTATAAACCATATGTGGAAGTTTTTATGCTCGAGGGGTCATCTATTTGAATAAGGAGCATTATTATTCCATATAGATTACGTTTTAATCTAGCAATTGTGTATAAAAAATTACATTTTAATTGGATATTTTTAATAAACAGATAACGGGGCGACCATCTGCATTATAATATTTTGGGAATGAGACTGACACGTTGCGAATCCTTGTACTAATATCAATTTCCATATTACATTAAAATTTAGAGGTGATGCAATAAGAATTTATCTTAAAACATCAACAAACAATCTAGAAAGTTATAAAAAAATCTAAACTGTTAATCCAAATTATCGATCAAATTTAGTAAAAATATAATTATGGTAATAAATTAGTATTATTTTTATCTAAATTATTTTGAAAAGCATGTATTAATTGATTAAATAAGTTAATTTTATTGTAAATAATAGCAAATGATGTAATATTTTTTGACCTTCAGTCAGAAAGGATAAATTCACATTATGTTTATAGCTTTAATTTTGGTTTATATATTGGAAGGATATTACAAATTAAGTTGAATTAATGTATTAAAATTTTCTACATAATTATATTTATATAAGAAAAAAATGCAGATGAAGAATGAGCAATATTTCGTGCACAAAGTTGCACGATTTGTGGCTTACTTTCATTTTTCGTAAGGTTGGCTTGCACAGAAAATTCAATGAGATTCGTGCCGGTAAAATATCAGAATCGTTTTTCTCGTTATTTACAATATTTTAACGAGATTTTACATCTATTGCGTGTAGCATTTTTATTTTGCGGCATATACTAACAGATTTTTTGGATGAAATGTGTCATATTTTGGTCACATGTGACAAGGTTATGATTTTTTAAAGGCATAAATTGAAAGATATTTACATCTTTGGCGGCTTTGGTGAGATATTCCGTTACGGTGGTATTTTTGAGGGTCTCTTTGACCTTCTGATCTGTCAGACCGAGGCCTGACAGCAGCTCGGTTGACTCTTCGACGCTGCACGTCATCTTTGTACACTCCTACGCCGACACTGATCTAATTGTGGCATGGCCGGATGACATATCTACTTTCATAACCTAAAAGCTTTTTTGACGTCCATGTCAAATTTATGACCGATTTTTGAAATATTTGGATTTTAAGAACGATTAAAATTATAGATAAAATCTCTTTTTTATTTTGTAATCAATTTGAATATAAATTCCCCTTTTAATCAATAAAATTGAATTTATAAATTAAATATACTTTTCACCATCTCTCCCTAGTTTCGTAGTTCTATTGATTTAACCTCATTCAAAAATCTTTTTAAATACACATAGTATTAAATATTGAAAATCGATATTAATACTGGCATCCAATCAAACTTCTTAATTTATTACCATTATATCATACTTAAAAAGATAATAATTTTTAAGTCAAAAATTATTTAAAAGGAATAAATTTAAAAGGGAAACACATTATTTTTTAATACAATTTTATTTGTTTGACACATTTAAAAATATACAAAATAACAAATTTACTCATAAAACAAAGAAACAAAACCACGACTTTATAATAAAACGCTTTTATTTAAATTTGCAAATAATACATTTTATCATAAAAAGGAATGATCATGAACTTATCATAAGATTTTGTATCAATGAAACTAATATCTTTTACATAAATTTAAACGGGTTCTTTCAGAGAAGCAGAGATATTTCACATAAAAATTATCACTATCATTCTGAAATTAGTTAGATCAAAGTATTGAAATTAAAAGTTTATTAAAACTTCAAGATGTTTATGAAAAATATAATATTCCAAAAGCGTTGCATCTCTGAAAGGTTCCATATGAATACATTTTAATTTACATAAAAATCTTTTATATTTAAATTGATGTTTCATCAACCAAATGCAACATGTTGATATCAAATACCATTTAATATGGAAATTTATGATTACATTCTTATAATATGTTTTGGTTAATATTTCTTACCAAATTTGTATGAGATTTGGTAAATTATAATATATGATGTCTCGCGATATGACTCTATTTCCATTAATATTTAAGTAAGTTGCGATGCTTACTTGAAATTGTATATAATTGTGTAAATGCTTTCAGTTAATAGCAGATTTTTTGATATTTTTTTTACATTTCCAAGGCCCCATCTTCTGTGATCAAATAATTCTTAACGTCTCTTAAAAAACAATCACTGCGAACACCTATAAATCAAATTTCCATTACATAAATTTTGGTCAATAAATAATTAGATCCCCCCAAGTCAATTTATACTCCCCATATATTGTTTATGATGATCACATTTTATAATCAATATTCAGTACAATCAGAAGTGTGAATCTTATATTTAACATTTAAATTTGCTACCGTTTCAATGATATGCAACATTGAAAAATTTCTGTTCAAATGATATAATATTAGGGAAAAACTTGTTTTTCCTTTTTCGATGATATATTCATATTCGTTAAAAAATCTAAATTTAGCAAAGTGCATTTATAAACACTTTTTATTGTATATTTTTACATTACTTCATACAAAATAATTGAGCATTTCAACGCTGCTTTTTGTAATTATGACATTATTTAAAACATTTGGAATGGTGATTATAAATCCAACAATTATCTAACTACAAGAATTAAATTCAATCGACAATACTGTGCAATATACAGCATATTGCAGTATAATTGAGTTGTAAAAATTGAACATCCGTTAAGAAACATTATAATTGATAGATAATGAATTTAGCGACTGTAAGATTTTCCCAAATATTTCACAATTTTCAGCTAAAAACTCCAGGTATTTTATAAAATATTTTTTTTTACATGCATTTTGCATCAGAATTTTTTGAATACTGCGCTTCAACATTGAACGTATCACAAACAATCATATATTAGTCTACGTTTAAAGTAAAGATTAATGATCATTTAGTCTCTTTCAGCTCAAATGTCTACTAAAGCTGGTTAAATTTTATAAAATTTTCCAAAAATACTGATCCACTCATGATGCATTTATGCATGCATGTATACATTAAACATTGACAAAGCTATCTGTATTATAAATATGCAACATTTATATAGTTAATATATTGATATAATATCATATTTACAGAATAATGGGCATACTATGCGATGCATACACAGCATCTTTGGTGCTAGATGGATGTTAAAAGATTGATAGAAATCAACAAAATATAATTTTAGACATCATTTGGTGATGTGCGTTGAGATTATTTTTATTGGGGTGTTACAAATGGACGTTGAATAAAAAGTAACGATTTATTTTAAGCCAATAAAGGAGTTATACACTAAATATTTCATGCACTTATACCAGATATGCTCACTGACTTATATACAAGACATTTTTATTTTAATAAACATGTATTTTTCAATAATTACTTCAATTGTGTGCTATTTAATGTTATTGATATTTTGAAAAATGCGATTTTATTGGCATATCTGGATGAATGTTCCTGATATTATTCATACATTCAAAATTAATTAACGAGAGAAGTTTTTAAACAAAATACTTATTTCATTATAAATACAAATTTAAAAAATATGGATTTCAAATAAATTATGATTTTATGTTACAAATTGTTGATATAAGAATATTTTATACCCATAAAAATGCATTTTTTCTGAGACTCTTTTTATCATGCTTTCACTTTGCCATTATTTTCCATAACATATCAAGTACTTTCATAATTTTCAACTATTAAAACAATCACTCAAAAAGTCACTTTCATCATTTTGCTTATCCATAATTCCATCCATTCGCTTTGATGCATGACCTGCCCATTTTCATTTAAAATACTTTTAATAAGTATCAAAGCAAATTTTGATCATTATCGTCAGGGCCGTAACTATGGTGAGAGAGTTGCACGTGGTTTTAATTTTACTTGACTATTCTACTCTATTATCACTTTGACGTACACTACCGTCAAATCCCGTCATACGTCAGCAGATAATATTTGCTTTTTGTTAATAATTGTGTGTTTTAGCCGATGGTTTAACTCCAATTTTACGTTCATAATTTGTGAAAATCGTTATTCCAGACGTGTGCGTCAACCGGTTATGGAGTCATTTTCGGTATAAGTCTGCATATCATCTTCGCAGCACTTCAATTCTCATCTTATCCTAAATAAAATACAAGAAAAATTGAACAGGATCCTCTGTCACAAAAAAAAAAGGTTGTAAACAAGTACTTCTCACTATCATTACATTGAAAATTGACTCGAGATAGATTAAGCCACTATACAGATAATCGATATCAAGCTTGAGCCACTTAGGTTTGTTTTAATTTTGATGAGACGATATTTGACGGTAACTGTGCGTCAATGGGTTAAATGAGAGTATTTCAAAACTGCATTTTCAAAAACGACATAAGTTGGGACTTAAAAAGTTTTTGATTGACCTGCCTGAATTTTTGAGGGTTTTTCTATTGACCTGACGAAAAAATGGGGGGGGGGGGGGTTGCAATTTAGATTCTTGTCACGGGCGCATCATACCCTAGTTACGGCTCTGATTAACGTAATATTAGAGTGTTACACATGATGATTCGGAATTTCAGCTAGTCATAGATCGGCCGTGATTGAGAGAAGTACTGTGCAATATTTTACAAGTTTGTATGTATTCAAATTGGAACACAATGCAGCAAAAATAGATAAATCCATCAATAGAAAGTTCAAACAAAAAAGTTTCTGTAATATGAATCTCAATAATCTGATTCGAGAAAGACCCTAAACCGTCCTTAGTACAATATTTAAAAAATATAGTAGAAGTTAATTCACATACAACAGTTCGAACAGTTGCTTGTGAGTTAGGTTCGTAAGGTAGTGTAATGTGGAAAAGTTGGGATGACTGGGAAAACCTTTTAGTTTTCAAATTTTATTCCAAACTCGATTTGAGGTGGCCTTTAGCAATCCCTTTTATGGGACAATTGTCAACCAAAACATATAGCGAATGTGTTTTAAAAAGTTGATTACCAGTCACACCTACAGGAGGTGATTTGAACCCAAGATTATTGAATTACAAGTCCAACCACTTAATAATTATTCAAAAGATAGTGGGGTAGTCGAATATGAGTATAAAAGAGGTACTGAGAGCTTAGTCAATTGAGGTCGAATTTGGTTCGGAATTTACGTCTCAATTCGGGATAATTTGAGAAGTTTGGGTAATTCAGAGTAAGATGGGGTTCAGTTTGGAGTCCCTCGAAAGCGCCGTCTACGCCTCGTAACCGCTACCGATCCTAAGTGGAAAATAAACGTAAAGATCTGGTCTTTGAAATTCGCCCCCTATTGACTGAAGCATTATCGCCGATGTTATCTTGTAGATCTTGACCCGAGGATACCGTCACCTGCTGGAGGGACTGTGGGAGTCCCTTCAGCGTTAATTATTCCTTCTTAAAACCAAAGGACATCATTATGACTGAAGCATTTACTGTTACGGCGTTTTAATTCTTATCTGCGAATTCCGAATGTTCATATGGTACACCCTAATAGATCAATTGTAAAATTTTATGATATTTTAGCAAATTGAATATATAGAAAATATCGATTTTCAAAAACATACAAATTTATCTGCAGCGATTTTCAAATTAAGCTAAAAATTCTTGTCATCTTCCATCAGTCTTTTCAATGTTACATTTCTTCAAAAGTATAAATTATTCTGTAATACAACGATTTATTGAATCCAAAGTGATTCGACATTAACACTTTTTATAGCTTAATGAACTATTTGAAATAAATTGAACTTTTAGATTATTTTACATGGACTTATTTGAAGAAATACAAATTTTATGAATAGTTTTTGGCCTATTTCCGACTGGATTATTTACAAAAGGTAATATTTTGGCACGGCATTTAATCTAGCTATACATAAGGATGTAATGGAACAATAAGTGGTTTTAGATTAATCCCATGCGGTTTAATTTGCACAAGGATCGTTCGGGGGAAATTATTTGAGTAGGGATCTTAATTGTAGCTAAAGTTTGACATATAAGTTTTTGCACTGCTTGAATAGCTATATTAATTCAAGCATGCTGTCTCTGGAACAGTGATATTTAAAGTGTGGGTCGCATTTGATGCTGAATTTTAGAATAGCCCACAGTATTACGGATCACTGTGCTAGAGGGTAGTAGCCGAGGGTTAGTAGCTTGCGTTGTTTCCCCGCATGCTGATGCTCATCCGACGATCGGCATTCGGTGGATAGCCGCATGTTCCAGAAGGAGGTGGAAAACGCCATCGTCTTGGTCTTGAAAGAAGATGGCCATCCGTGGAAGCACGTCCTCTGAATGGTATTTGAGCTTCTGGCGAAATGCAACCGCAACCACTACCGTTCCCACTGCCATCGGCGCTGCCACCACCTTCTGATTTTTCGTCTTCTTCTTCGAGTTCAACTTCTGTCCATCGTCGTCCTTTAAAAATGAAGCATGTGTATACATAGATAGAAGCCAACTATTTTAAATTTATTATAGAATGTATTTACCAAGAAGAAGGATTGGTGAGATGGCCGGTCTTGAATTGTGATGGCAAGGCAAGCTAAGAGAGCCGTTCAGAGGTGCAATGGATGATTCAGGTGAGGCTCCAGCTTCGCCAGGAGTTTCACTGCCAGATCTTTTTAATCGAGGACATTTAGCATGGACACGCCAAAAGCGACACACGTCTCTAAACACAGACCATACCTAAAAAAGAAACATATTTTCTATTAAGTCAATATTTTAAAAACATCCAAAATATCCATTTTTATCATAAGAAAGTTCAGCATCAATTGGAGCAGTGAGTGGCCATAAAAAAACGAGGATCATAAGGTTATATATGTCCCTTAAACTTTAATGATGCTTCCTGAATTTTTGAGACTCGAAGCGTGCGCCTTCTGGGGATTAAGAGGGGTAAAATATACAACCCTAAAACTTATGATGCTCATATTAGGCATTTTAACATAATTTTCATTGTTCTTGGCAAGAAGGCGATTGAAGCATTCAAATTTACTAAAGATCTTTACGGAAGAGTGTGAGCGTCCTAAAGCTTAAAATCAGAAAATAGACATTTGGAGGATGTATCTAGGATCAGGAAGAATCTCAAATTTATCACAGAAAATTGGAACTCCATAGACCGTATGGACCGTAACACAGAATCAATTATAGTGTAACGTTGAGGCGGGGGCGCTCTTGAGGGTAGAGTCCCTGGGCGGCTCCCCTCTCCCCACGTGCTTGTCTGGATGGCCATGCTAGCGCACGGGTCCATTCTTCTATCGGGCCATGATGTTACTGGACGAATGGATGGGAATAGACGGGCGTCGAATAGAAAGACTTCTCTAAATAAATATTTATTCCACACGAAAAAGAGAGAGAGATCTGGCTGCAAAAGGGACGACTTCCCGCAGCCAAGGTTAACCCACGACTCTTCCGACTCCCGCCTCCTGCGCGTCACTCCCCAACTGGCAACGGTGCATGCGCAAGAAGCGATCGATCGGTATGCAGGTGCAATGTCTCCGTAGGGCCACAAGAGATGGCGCTGTTAAAATAACACATTGCACTTGAAGAGAGATGATTGATGAGAATGATGAGAATATTTTTTAAAGTTTGATAAAATATGGTAGTGGGAGTGAGGGGAGTCACGCATGTCGGTGCGCAAGCAATGACATTCTTCACTATGGAAATCCTAAGTCCTGAACAAGATAATTTGCAGCAAAAAAATTAAACATATTTTACTTTTTATAATATTGTGTATATCTTAGACTACAATTAAGAAGAAATATTGAAAAATAAAAAAATTATGAGTGATCGAAAAAAAGTTTGCCTTTTTATCAACATTTTTTGCAATTATTTGTTTATTAAATAAACAATTTTAAATATTTTTAAATAATTATAGTCTATACGATGAAAACGTTTATTATACACATGTTTGCGAAATTTCATAAAGAATACTCATCTAGGGCGTGTGAAAGCACTTCCATGAGCTTGGAAAAAGCGAATTTCATTTTTATATTGACTTGAAATTTACTGAACGCATTCTTAAATATTGATTCTTTTCGATATACGAAGAAGTTTTATTTTAATCAACAAGGTAGAAACGTCCCTTAAGTCTTTAGAGCAATCTGTTAATATTGAAAAGATGAGAAAATATATACATGAAGAAAATGAAAAGAATAGTTGAACATATAGGAAATTACTTATAGATTTATATGTTAATATGTAAAATTAAAATTAAATTCTACATTTGCTCGATTTACACAATAATTTTAGTTCTGCGAAGAGAAATCTCTGTTGCCGATGTATTATATGGCTAATTTTGTATGTCAGTGTTTCCGTGAACCCTCGACGTAATTTATGGCTTGGAAGTCCTCTCCAGATAATGCGCCATGGATGTTTGAAATTAAGCGAATGGTAAACAGCGATATTAACAGCAAGGATGTGATTAATTTGTTTTGCTTCCACGTATTACGCTGAAAATTGTATCAATGTACAAAAATATATTTACCTGATCGATACTCTCTCTGACCGATATTTCGTGGAAGCAGACGCATCCGATCTCTTTGCTTCGTCGCTGGCCATCTTCGACTGAAACCATCCTATCTCCACCCTGATCAGTTTTATTTCCAACTAAAACTACTGGAACATCTAAAGCACTCTCCTGCAAAATACGACATAAACTTATTATCAATTTATGAACACAACATTCAATTATATCGAGCCCGTAAATATTTTGCCTGTATGGCAAGCTATGATTACAACTCAATACAGTACGTATTAATTTACGTAAAATTACTATCAAAGCATATTATTAATTCATCAAAACATCCATTTAATATGCTTTTCAATTTCCGAAGTATACAATGATACTTTTGTTCTACGACCACAAATTTGGTGATGGCTAAATTTTGCTATTGGGTTTAAATCTATATTGTGAAAATGTATTCACCGTATCAACAAATTTGAGAGATGGGAAGTATCAATAGTACCAATCGATTGTGTTGATCAAGATTCAACCTGATCAATATTGAGACAATTAACCAAGTCGGACAGGGCCACCTATGAACGCCTGATTTGCAACTATCGTTTAAATTTAAAGATAATTTCAACACTCAATCATGGATTCTCATCTACCTAAACATATCCATATAAATAGTCGTATGACAATTTAATTTTATGTGGAAATCAATTGAAAATCACCGCATAAACATCCATTTTTCCTAGAAAAGATTCATCTGGAGATTGCTTACACATATATATTTATTAGGTTATCCTGAAAGAAATAAATGTTTTATTTTAATGCACCTACATATTATGTCACTTTGCTTCGTTATCAGCGTTATTAACCTTTATTTTTGTACAATTCCACTTATCTGTCAGGACCGTCGCAGCGTGTATGAAACTTGTATTTAAATAAACAAACACTGTCGATAGCACACAATATTCGGACATTTCTTCAAGTAAACAACTAAAACGGCTTTCGTTCGTGTTGTCTTGAGAGCAAGCGTTTGTTTTGATAATTAAGATACTCGCATCATTCTTATCATTGACCAATTTTGTTATTCCCCCTTAACTGCTCTGGTGTGGCGTCATTAGCCGAGTATCACCACTCCTTTGCAAAATCTACTCCTTCAGAAGTAAACTGGCAGGTTGTCATTTTATTTTCGTAATACATTAATAAGCAAGCATAGCTGAACAACAGAAAGCAGATAGTCGCATTTGTATTTATTGAGCTTGTTACACGCTGCGATGGAGCTGACAAAAAAGTGGATTTACATTAGAGCGTAGCTTGTATGTCCTCCGGTTTGAAAGGGTTAAGGTGCATCTTGTAATTGCCTGTCGCCCTGATTTATAGCATCAAAACCAATATTGAAATATGTTTATCATTAGGACGGGTCCAGAAATTTTATTGAGGGTGTTTGTTGTCTCATTTGGTGGGAGGGCGGGAGTCGGGAGAGTCGTCGGTTAGCCTTGGCTGCGGGAGGTCGTCCCTCCTGCAGCCAGATCTCTCTCTCGTGTGGAATAAATAGTTATTTAGAGAAGAGACTATTTCTATTCGACGCCCGTCTATTCCCATTCATTCGTCCAGCAATATCACGGTCCGATAGAAGAACGGACCCGTGCGCTAGTGCGGCCATCACGACGAGCACGTTGGGAGGGGGGGGGGGTCCGGGGACTCTGCCCCTAAGAGCGCTCCCGCCTCAACGTTACACTTATATTCTTAATTAGCCATTTGAATAATTTATAAAAAATATTTCAATTATCTGACGAATATGGACGTTGATGGCGAGTTTTTGCATTATATGACTCAACGTCTTTATCAGGTTCAATGGCGGCTATATTGAGTTTCAACGTCTCATTTCATATATGACAAAGTTGTGAAGAGCTTTTCCAGATCTTGAACATTTGAATTTTCATGCTCAACAATAATTTTGTATTTAGATTAAAGTTCTTTTTGAAAAATAGACGGTGTCTCTGAAATCTTCATTCGGAATTACAGGATAACCTTGGGGAAATCAAAGCGGCAAATAGGTCAGGGTCTCTTCCCACCTTTCCTACATCTCCGAACCTGTATCTTACTCCGATAAGCAGACTAATTGGATTAACCGTTTTGTTTCGCCGTATGAAAAACAACGTTTCGTCTAATTATGCCCGCTTTTCTAAGGACATGCTATATTATGACTAACTTCTTCCGAATTGCGCACAATCAATTTTCAAGCTCGAAGAGTTTGATTGAGGCGGAAACTTCCCGAAGAACGCAATAAAGTTGAACGAAGGTCTATCGCGGTCGTAATTAGAGTTTGCGAGACGTCTGGCTGAACTTCTCCCCATGGTGGAAATATTAAATATGTTGGTCTGAAACTTTTAATTTGAGACGTTCATACGTAAATTAATAATTATTCCGCCAAAGTTAAATTACATCAACTTTTATCCCGGTTTATCCGGAGAACTTAAAAGAGGAGAGTCTGAATAATTCGAGGGATCATGGACAATTCAGCTCGACGCTTGTATAAAAGAGATAATATAGCAATAGCGATTCATAATGAAAATTTGAAGACTCAAGCTTAAACTATCATAAATTATTTTCAATGCAAATTAACATAATTTACATAGGCTTTAATTTAAATTTTATTAGCGACCGACATTTTAGCCACTTATCCTAAAAATAATAATTTTGGAGACATTAGATAGACCTTGTGTAAATTATGAATGATATGACTTAACAAGCCTAGATATATAATACAGTCAGTATGATCGAATATCATCAAGTTCTTTTATAACGAGCATTAAACAGTCGTTTTATAATCTTTCCAAAATACTCGTTATAACCGCTAAATGCTTTTTTTTAATGTATGCATCATTAATACTATTAATACATTGATCGATTAACTTGTAAGCAAAAAGCATAAAAAAGTGTAATAATATTAATAATATTAAAAATTATTAATATTATACTTCTGATCACGCAATTTTTCTTCGATAATCTGAATTTAAATCGATTTTTTCTGATGAGAGCCTAGATTTCTTTTTTAAATATATATAATTGAGTACGTTGACTATAAATTTGGATAGACATTTTAGTTCTCAACCGCCAACAATAAAATTATTTTAATCTCCCAAAGGAAAACTTAATGGAAATTGAATTGGATCCTTGTAATAAACTAGGAGGAAGGACGATTTTTAAAGACCGCATTTTATAGCGCAAGATTTATGTGGGATTCAATTTAATTAAAACAAAAATTCATCCACATTTCAATAAAATGGACTTAAAGCCGCACTCCAAGCTCGAACGAATTACACAATTCAAATGAGGATTCAATCGAAATAAAAGGGGAATCAATTAATTAATTTAGTTCAGACTCACCTTTCCACTATTGGAACCTAATCTACGCCTTCTCTTATTGTAATTGATTAGAAATTTCAGTCTGTTACATTCGTCGAATGAGCATTTGTCTGTTACTGAATAGACTAGGATGAAAGCTTCCGCCCATCTGATGTTCGCCTCCAGGGTTAAACATTCGCTTTCCTGCAAAAAAAAAAAAATATTTACATAATTATTGTACTCAATATCAAGTAATTCGTTCGGTGTGATATTATTTGATGGATGCGAGCATCGTTTTTTTGCAGACTTGAGTTAATGGAAAAAGTTGTGAGATGCTAAAATGAAAATACGTGCAAACTTATTGCGAAATTCGTACAAAATTGCGCTCTCGAAAGCTTAAAAATTTCTCAACGAGAATGTTTCGCAAATTTCTTACTTAATAAGCAGAAATGTTCTCCTTTAGACTCCTTACAATCGCTACAAAAATATGTCTATAACGAATTAAACATAATTAGCTTTGACGAATAATATTTGTACATGTAATATAACAAAGTGTAATAAGACATCATGGCTCGTTAAGATGAAATTCAGAGAATTTCAAAGGACAGAAAATTGGTAATAAAATCATCTTATGTGATTAAAAGGCTTAAATTTCAACGACAACCCTCATTTAAAACTGAAGGAAAAATCAAAAATCAGACGACGATAATATAGATGGAAACAACGAAGTTGTTGTAGATTTTGCTCTCAAAGGCATAAAAAAAGGCCTGGAATTGATCGATCATCATCATTATCATTCTACTGAAAGAAGCACATACTTGAATGGAGAAAATCATAAATTGAGTACCGAAGATCTTTGAAAATGGGAATATTTTGCCAATATGTTTAATAGTGATGATGACAAAGAGCATGTGTTATATTATTTGCGTTTATTAATTTTTAAAGTGGGTCAAGTAAATACTTGCAATGATAAACATGGTTGAAGAGTTGAATCATAAGGTAATGAGGTCATTCTGTCATAAACCATCATCAAGCCACTCTTGGATGACATCTTCAATGAAATTTAACTTTTGGATAGTAAAATCAGTCTACATATTATTAAGATATAGCCCTTTTTCGAAAGATTTAATTTATTTCTTTCTATTGTTTTTAAACGAAGAAGAGTTTAAAATCCAGTCTCGCAGAGATTTATACACACAAATGAAACTAAGTCGGGAATGCTGGCTCAATTAAGGGAAGCAGAAAATGGATTTCAATATAGTTTCTTCTTCTTTCAGCTCAGGGAAGTAACGCTGAAGTTTGTTTTTAAGAGATTCGAGATACCCAGTAATCTCCTCTTTCAATTTTTCATTTATTTCACTTTCAGATTTATCTAATACACTGCAGAGTTTTATCAAACATGGCAATGTTTCCAAGATTTATTTTTCTTCGCCAGTTTTGCAGCTTGGATAAAAATGCCCCGAGATTATCGTTAAATGTGATTGAAGTTTCAGGTTAAGCCTATTTTGTTGTTCTAATATTTCTGCTAGATATTCTACTTTTTTCAACCAAGCTTTGTCGTTTAAGTATACCCAAAGGTCATCTTTTTCTTGCACTTCTAAGAACATTTTGATTTCATATTTCAATTTAAAGGCACGATTCACAGCATTCCATTTTGACAAGCAGCGTACTTCAGTGTAGAAAAGAAGAATCTCGTGGTCAGAATCCATGTCTTTACGCAGTAATTTAGACAGACATATATTAAGAGCTCCATATTTGATTTAATTAACGTTTTTTATCAGCGAATCCTGAAGGTTCCTCTTGCACAGGAATTGAAAGTGTCTGAGAAAGTGTGGTGAGACCTTGATTTCATTCAAAATCTGCTGTTTAACGTCTGCGGACAGTTCTTATATACGTCGCTGAATAGTGTAATATTATATTAGATAAAGCGGAAAGAAATGTCATTTTTTGGTTGCGTCCTTTGCCGTCTGTTTGCCTCGGGTTGTTATCGAGTGAATACGTCAAGGTTAGTGTAATTTTAAAGCTCTTTTATTTGTCTCACTTTTTCAAATATTTTTACATTTTTTAGCCATACTGAAAATGTCCAAGCCAGAAATTGATGAGACCCATTTGCGATCTTGTTTACTGTTTTTATTCGACAAAGGATTAAAAGCAAAAGAAGCTACCCAGAGCATCTGTGATACATATGGCAACATATTGAATAATCGAGAACGCCATAGATGGTTCAAAAGATTCAAAAATAGCGACAAAGATTTGAAAAATAAACCAAAATCAGGACGACTTCTAAAAATCGATGATGACGCATTAAATTCTCTGGTAGAATCTGATCCTCGAAAAACAATAAAGGAATTATCGCTAGACATCGGCTGTCCCTGTTCGTCAGTAAAAGACCATTTGAAAAGACTCGGGATAAAACATAGACAGGGAATTTGGGTACCGCACGAGTTGTCATCAACGGTCTTGAAACAACGGATAACCATTTGTTCATCGCTATTGTCCAGGTATGAAACCGATCCATTTTTAAAGAGGATCGTTATTGGGGATGAGAAGTGGGTCCTCTACAACAGCCCGAGAAGGAAAAAACAGTGGCTTTCTTCAAATCAAGTACCTATATTAATATTGTATAGATTTATTAAAATATTTTCTCCAAATAACAAAAAAATGACATTTCTTTCCGCTTTAACTAATATTATTAGACAGAGATATTCGTTGCATCTTTAGTTCATTAGAATCCCCAAGAACTAATTCCACCATCTTCAATATGCAGATTTTGATGGACTTTTCTCCAATTGTTTTTTTTTTTTTTTGGCATTTGGCAATTTCTAATGAGACTTCATATGATGCTTGCACTAATACTATGTTCGCTTCCTGAACACTTCCAGTTCGATCAAGTCTCTGATGTTTGCAACTAGTTGCATGTCGACGAAATAATTCCGAATCCTTTTTGCTTTGTAAAAGTTATGGCGTTTTTGTTCTCATCAATGAATTGCGAAAGTTCATGTGTAACACCCTAATGCGACGTTGTTTGCATATGGTTTACAAAAGGTTCCCAGAAAACGTATATATTGATATTATAGAAGATCAATATATACGTTTTCTATATAAAAAATATGTAAGAGTGATATTTTTTCGCATCGTAATTTATGTTATGCCAAGTCTTGTATCTGTTGCATCGTGTGGTTAGAAGTGCATATTGCATTTCCGATCTCAAAACTATCCATTACTCCGATGGTACGTATGAAAACCAAACATAAGTTGAGAGCACCTGGTCACCTTGAACGGCATCCATGATTCAAGATAAGCACGTGCTGGCTATCAAATAACTTACGTGAGGCTGTCCAGCTGTGTCCAATATGTCAAAGTAGACCATCTCGTTGTCCATCACAGTATGGAATGTATAAACCTTCTCCAAGCTCGGGTCGTACTCTCCTATGAAGCGGCGAGTTATAAATCTGACCACCATCGCTGAAAAAAGGAACAATGATCACGTTTATTAATAACGCATGTGATGAAAAACGCATGAAAGTTTTGGATAAAGAATGTAGCACTTATAGTGTTGGCCAACGGCCAGGGTTAAGTGTTTTGCTTCGAAATTACACCATCGGTGTCCCATAAAATATGTTTCAAAATTTCAATGGAGTCATAAGGAATCGATGGATTTAATGCGAGGCGTCAAGAAAATGCATGATTTTCGATCTTCACCCTAACGTCTTTTCATTTTCTTAATGGGCCATATCCGTAATTGGATGTAGGCAATCTCCATATGTGACTTTTATGGGAAAATATTTTTATGTGGGAGTTTTTCGTTGCCTTTCACGTATGCTTAAAGCAGAAGATAAATTGAATAGGAATTTTAGCTAAGAAAATATTTTTTTGTATTAAATGGAATTTTAATGATTATTGAAAAAAAAATCAGAGTTTAGGAAATTAGGATAAAAATTGGATCGGGATGTTAAAAATACTATCGATCTTCCAAAATTTGATTTTTGCAGGAACGAAAACCATAACCGAACCGATATAAATGTTTGGAATTGAACCGAAATGATAAATATAATGGCTCAACGAACTGAAAAATATGAGGTAAGCCAGTGCTTATTGGGTCTTAAATCATGACCCAAGAAATCATATTTTTGTCATGGCTACTCGCTGTTTTAAATTATTAGTATATCTTGCGTACATCGTATGATTGTATAAATCGTTAACCTAAATTTATCGAATAATAATAATATAATAAATTGATTTAAAATGTGTTGTATATACTATATTTACGCAAAGAAATGACCGAATATTGTGTGCTATCGACAGTGTTTATTTATTTATGTACAAGCTTCATACACGCTGCATTGTTCCTGACAGATAAGTGGATTTGTAAGGATGATAAGTGACGGAGATACAAATATAGCATCTCAGCTTATGATGGTTTTAAATTAGCTCCTCCTTTCTTATTTACTTGTTGAATTTAAAATAAGCATGAGTTCGCTTGCATGCGATTCATCGCGAGTATTGCCATATTTATACATGAATATGATACTTGAAAATGATAAATATGCGTGATATAGTCGCGAAACGCAATATCAAAAGGATCAAAATAAATATGTGTTTCAGCTTAAAATAATATTTTTAACTACCACAAATATGCTACCCCATTTGCGTCACAGACGTCGTCCTCGCCAAAAGAAGATGTTAAACAAAGCTGTAAAAACACTGTATGAGGACCGTGCTCTCAACACCAGCATCAGATGTCTAAAATCTCAACAATAACTTTTTGTAGCGGCATTGTCTTCGAGGGATGAAACACATAAAGACGTGGACTTTAGGGCTAAATTACGCTCATATTTAACGCTGAAGATCATAGCAACTGCTTTTAATTATCAGCTCTTGATGGCTTCCAGACGACCAAATAAACACCACCATCCCGAAACGACGCAATAATAAAGTAAAAGCCTTTATTTCAGTAATTATATCATTTGACGGTGATAACTACATGGTGACTAAAATAAAGGTACAGCAAATGTACGCGAAGACAGTAGCGTTTTCAATATGGCGCAATTTATTGACGAAGGCTATGTACGTAAAAAGACGAGATAAAACCAAAGTAATAAAATGAAGGAGCTTCATAAAAATGAGAAGCTTCGATATTGCGTCTTGAATTCTAAGGATTTGTATCGAATGCTTTCTCCTATGCAATAAAATGATTTTAATGCTCAATTGAGAAGGCTACCTAGAAGAGCTATTCTCTCACAGGGGTAGATTATTTTAATTGGGACACGTGGGGTATAAATTTACAGGATGCAATAAAAATGTATTTTTTATATGCAAGATAACAATATCGTCGGTGGCGTGTTTGATGTTATAAAAGCTCAATTTTCCGACTTTTCGAGGCCAATGCCAATGTGATGAGACTCTTAAATAGCTTCAAAATTTGCATAATTGAGTCGGGACGGGGCTTCTCAAATTTTGATACATGTATCCAAAATATATATTTTAATATGTAATATTGATAACATAATTAAAAATGTAAGAAAATTTTTCAAAACTGAGAGAAATTAAAGCTGCTGTGCTTTAAGCTTAAGGGGTCATCTCATTTTTACGGTCAAAAAAATAGGCAATTTTTAGGATTTTTTTTTAACACTAAATACATCGTACAATTAAATTTATTTTTTAGGATTTATTGAAGCACTCTTATATATAGTACTAAAAAAATAAATAGCAATAAATATATAATTTCAGGCTTACCTGAAACAAAATATCAAAAAGGAGCTGATTCTATATAAGTATCGCTATTGTATAACATTCAGTTAATATTTTTTGTTTAAAAGTAACAAAATGGCGCTCGTTTGAAAAAATATTTGGAAAAAAACACCCTTTTTTGGGGGTATTTTTCAATGTAAAACGTAAGATAAAATAAATATTTTGACCTGATTTTATGAAATGTTATAGCCATATATGTGTAAAATAAGCTCGTAAAATTTCAGATCAATCGGCGACTTGTTTTTTCAAAATGTTATAAACGCTGCATGCAAAAATGTCGTTAAAAAGTACTAAAAAATTTGACAATCGAACTTTTTTTTGTGCGACCTTTTTTGAATTGCGATTTTGAAGTTGTGCGGTTTTTTTTTTAAATTTCATAAAGAGTACGCATGGAGATATTTTGGATAAAATAGGAAATAAAACATTAACAATAACCGAAATTTGGAAAAAAATTAATTTCGGGACTGTGGAAATTATACTGCATTTATTATCGCTGAATTATGACCACGCCCTTTTTTCTGATTTAAATTTTTGAAAAAATTGATTTCGTTTTTTTAAAAAATACATTCTCCAAAAGAATTTCCAAAATTCCAACTACTTACCGAGTTATAGCTATTTTAGTACGCAACTTGGCCGGTTCTACCATAATGAAATCTTTTAACGCGTTTTTCTCGAAACTACAATTTTCAACACGGTTGACATCATATCTCAAGTTTTTATCAATTAATTTACTTCAAACTGGGTACGAATTTTTTTAATATAACCCTCTGTTATTCCTACCAGATTTACGTAAAAAAATATTTTTTAACAATTTAAAAAAAAAATTAAAAAACAGGGTAAAAAATAAAGGTTTTTTTTTTATTTCTTCTTAATGTAATGTGAAGAAGAGAGCGATTTTGACGTCCTTTAAATGTTGCCAAAAATTTTATTTTTTAATTGCCTTATTGTTTTCCTGTTATTATTAATTTTTTTATGCGATTTTGGATATATGTATTTCATATTTCTGTTTCAAAGTTATGCGGTTTTAAAATCCATGGAACGCATCTTCACTTTTTCTATGTAAGTCATAGCTTTTTTGTAAAAATTGTATCAAGCATCCAAACATCAACGAGATTGTGGAATATGAGTTCTTTCCGCCGGCACCGCCTTTAATCTCGCAGTTGGGATCTCTCTCCGACTAAAATAAAAATCCTATTCTGACAAGTTTTGATATTTTATTAACACTTGACCATCTTCTTCCTTCTTTACGGAATTATTGACAGATATAATAAACGCTCCCTAAGTAAGAGCAATTACTAATTATTGTACATCGATGATGTTTGCAAAGAAATATGAGATACAAATGCCAATATAAATGTATATATTTTGTGTAAGTACTCTCGTTTTACCATTCTTGCCTTGTGAAAAACTGAGATGTCTATTAATTTGAAATTATCTTATCTGATTCAATAAGTTTTTGACAAACAGTTTGTTTAAAAAAAGCAAATAGTTTGTGATTAAAAGAAAATCGTAAAATAATAGAGATCATAACAATGATATCCAAAGCTCATACTATGGATGAAGTTATTAATCAAAAATGTCAGCATACACACGAAATATAAATCATAGGATCTAATTTAATAATTTGGAAGCGCCTGTATTCAAATTTAGAAACCGAGCTATACACAATAGCGACAAATCAAGGAGAACACTTTTCTCTTAATCCGGTCCAAGTCGTTGACTAATTCATTACTAAGCTTTTCAGAGGCTTTAATTAAATTCTACTGCGTTAATTGAAAGCGTTGACCTCATATACAATTTGGGGGGCAAAGATTCCCGAGGGACGGTCGTAAATGCTTACGTGCCTTTGGCTATTCCGTACCGTTTGAGCGAGATTCCTAAAATTCACCATGTTTTAAAAGGGCTAGTTATGTTAAGTCAAAATAAAGGCTAACCTTGCGGACGTGCTCGAATTATGGAAAAATAAACGGCTGAAAAGGTGTATTATTCCATTAGAAATGGCGCACGTTCTGAAAAAAATTTTCAAGTGTCGCTGAATTCGCTGATATTTATATATTACCCCGAAAACGTGTATATCTTCGAGTGAAAGTAATTCAGTTATGCAAATTTATAATAATCTTATTCAGTCTGTCGCTGATCCGTGTAGTCTACCCTAATTCTATTTCCTTTGATGTTTGCAAACGTAGTAGTTCCGCGCAAAAGGGCAAATTGCTTTCACTGTTTCGAGCCCTGTTTAAAGACACTCGCTCAAAAATATTTTTCATCTAAAATATCAATCTACGTATGAAAATAAACATTCGAGTCGAAGTTTTAACCGCATGCTGGAAATTTTAAATTATGGATCATTCCTAGATATGTGTATCTCTTTTTCTTAAGCTGCCACATCCATTGCCATTGGTAGGAAATCTTCAAACAATTTTCCAAGGAATAGAGAGTTTTTTGTAGAAGTTTCATATTAAATTCCACAGTTGATTAAATTATGACAAGATTGTTTGAATATGAACTCGCCAAGTTAAATTATATTATTGTTACAAATCGGGTACTCAGAGACGGCTACTTATCAATTATCTCAGTATTTACTTTATCAGAAGCAGAATATCAGTTTAAATCTAAAACAAGAACAAGAAAATATTCATATTTTAAAATCAGGAACTTGAACCGCTATTTTTTATTTCGGTTTTCGATCCGGGAAAAATAACGACAATTAACGGGAAATTAAGAAGTTCCAGATTAGAGTACATAGCACTAAGAAATAAATAGATATCTAGGACTCTCAGTCTAGGTACACAGCAAATATATAGGAAGAAATGGCCTAAAATTGCATAATAATCTAATATATAAAAATCAATGTTTGTTTGTTCGTATTTAATGCACTCTCATGCCGTTCATTTAATTGCAATAAAACTTTGTAAAATTATTATTTATACTTGCGACAATAACATAATCCTAATATAAATATTGTTTGTGAACGCAAATCGCTAATACGGCGAAAATCATGACCTGATCAGATCATTGCCTTTTTATGGCTACTCTCTGTTTAAGACTATTGATGAGCATCTCTTTGTTGAAAAGTTTGTTGGATATCAGTGCCTTTGCATGGCGAATCCTTAATTTTATCTAGTTATCTGTGATACCTAAAACTTTTTGGGCTTAATAGAATTAAAATTGAGATACTTTTTAAAGAACGAATCATTTCGAAGTTTCATCTTCTAAACCAGTTTTTCAAAAAAGATTCATCCTCTATAATGTTTTAGTTATAATAGTTTTTAGTCTAACATTATATTAAATTATTATGTTATGTTTTATTTAAAAAACGGATGCAACACTTCTTATAAACTCATAGGTTATGAATGGAGAAATGCATTTTTGTATGATCTTAATCGTCTTGAGATGAGTAGAGAACTATTATTTATTTCAAATTCCTTCTTATGAAGAAATATTCTTAAATGTAGGTAATTTATGTATAGGCAATTAATTGATTCAACACGTTGATAACTATGAAATTATTCCAATTAATCTTTGATGACTTTTGAACGACTTTATGACACAAATTAAACATTTTATCATATGGATTTACTTAAAGATGATGTAGTGAATGGAGATTTGCAAAAACAAGCCCAAGAAGATGTGGGGCATTGCTACATATTAAATCATTTTAATGGATGCTTTCATGTTTCAAACAAACAGACTGTTTCAAAACTTAAGATCGTACATAGTATTGCTGTTGTGTTTCGAAATAAAATAATATGTTTATGTAGAGTTTACCATCACCTTTTACGACCTATTGTGAGGAATCAATAATTGACATGAAGATATCAGTTAACTTTGAGGTCATGGCCTCCTTCTGCTTTCAAGCACTTCGATAATAGTCACTAACCACCGTCGTAAATATATTTTAATAAAGCAAAAGGATCTCATTTGGCACCATTACAGAGACAAATTATCGTCGTCAACAAAAGATCAGTAATTTGCTGAAAGTTGTTCAAGTTGTATTCAAGCTAGTTCTCGGTAAACAGTAGCAGAAACACTTAACGAAAATGGTAAATTATGGCATTACAATTGAACAACAGCTTCCAATTTCCTTGGATAAGAATTAATAAACAGGGTGAGCAATTTATGAATTGATGTATTGGGGCATTAAACTGATAGATGATTCAATATTTCAATCAATTCTTCATTAATATCGAGATAAAATAGATGCATGCTATATTTTAAACCATCGGAGATAAACGTGACCATATGGTGACGATAAATATTGATATAATATCCCAAAACCGTGTATCTGTATAGCGTATTTGGATTACAGACACTTATTATAAAGGTGTAGAATGAAATATATTATAGATTGTAAATAATAATAATATAATAGATTGTAAAAAAGAAATTCGCTGTACAAACGTATTTGTTATTAACCAAATATTTAGACGTTTAATTATGTGGAGCAGGTTCATCAGGAAGGTATTAAATCAAATGCATTTATGCTTTGCAAGATACGAGGCATATCCCGAAAGTAAGTGTACTGTGACAATAACGGGCTGTGGTTTTTGTTTTTTAAGGCTTGGATATACCGAGTGGTAGAGAGGGATCTTCTGACAAAGGGAACATAGCAGGAACACGTTAGTACGTAAATTCACGTTGTAGTATCCAATTGCGTGAAAGATGTCGGTAAGAAATCCCGTCAAGTGCGAGCGGGTCAATAGCGCCTGTGAGTTTTTTGTGCGACTTGAATTGGAAGGTGAGGATTTTCTGAGCTCTATTTTGACTGGGGATAAAAAATTGAATGGCTCATTACACGTCTGAGTCAAAAAGACAGTTGTCACAGTGGTCTCACATCAATTCCCTATCTGCCAATTTAGGCCAAAAAATCATGGCCCCAGTGTTTTGGGACCGAAAAGGTATCATTTTGGTCGAATTTTTACCCCAGGGAGAGATCATCAATGCACAACGATATTGTAAGACCCTAAATAAACTCAAAAGAAGCATTCAAAACAAAGGAAGGGTATGCTGACGAGAGGAGTCGTGCTTGTTGCACGACAACGCCCGTCCTCACACAACTTTAGCCACCATGGACTTATTTGGTTGGGATATATTGAACCACTCCCTGTATTTCCTTGACTTGGCGCCTTCAGATAATCATCTTTTCCCCTCCTTGAAAGAACACATGGTGTGAAAGTGAGGGAAGGAGCTGGTGGGAGAGTTCTTCGAGAAGGGCATAAAGAAGCTTGTGTAACGGCTCATCAGATGCATTAAACGGGATGGCAATTATGTTGAAACATATTTAAAAAGTGTATCAACAGTATCCTGCTTTTTTTTAAATATACTTTTTTCTATTAAAAAATTAGTACACTTACTTTCGGGATATGCCTCGAATTAATTGATGTATTTCAATCAAGTACATTTTAAAATAATTTAGATATATAAGAAATTCAAGTTTCAATGAATGTCATATTTATTTAAGTGACATTTTTAAACGTTAGAAATTTTCTATTGTGCTAAAGCTCAGTGAAGGAGCTCTTGATTCTTATCAATCTTTATTCGAATAGTAAAATTCTCTTTTACAGGTATCATTAGCTTAGATAGAAAGCTGACCCTTAAAGCTACCCATGCTAATATAGCATCACTTCAAGAGCTTTCTCTACACTATGAATACAAATGTATGGCAAAGGATGTTGAATAATGAATTTTAAAACAGCCTCGCCCTTTATTGTTCTTGAATTTGAGATTTTTCGAAGTAAAACTGTGCAGTCACCTTGGCTGTTTAATTCCCTGATCTCTCCAAAGCACACGGCGTGTTTTATAAAATCCCCTATTCTCGGAAGTTTCCCGTTTTATTCCTCTCACGGAGTAGCCAGACTCGGGACTACTTCCTGTACATAATTCTATTGTGGTGAAATAAAAGCAATAACGCAACAGTGAATCCACGTAAATGCAGATGTGTATATTAAATGCGTTAATAAAATTGTTGAAAAATGTCCATCCTCCATATGAAATTTTAATTCATATACAAAGCCTAAACATTGAAGCATTTTTCCTTCACATCAAAAATATAAATAATGTATGAATTTCATAAAATAAACAATTCTACCCACATAAAGTTGCAGGAGCTTTTGAGAATCCAAAATTAGAGTCAAGGACCATAAAAGTTGCGTGAATAACTCGCAACATCGGAGAAAGCCGCTATTATTCTTCATCTAAGATGTTGGCCTTTCATCTCGCTTTTGCTCGCAGATGAAACTTATACAGAAAACTGCAAGGGTGAGAGGATGAATCAAAAGTTTGAAAAGCCCTTACATAAACAAAATCAAGCCATACGGAACATTCTTTAGTCTCTTGCTTACGGAAATATGCTCTTCCCGAGAGCAAAATAGTACACGATGATATTTTTCATAAACTTACACATGATGCTTGAAATAAAATTCTTAAAAAAATATACAGAGCATACTTCTTAGAAGAATTTATAATCAAGTTTTCAATTGCTAGTCGAATAATCAAATACAAAAAAAAATGGGTTTGTGTAATATATAATAAAATAGGCGCGCTATTAGTCTAGTGGTTCTTTTATGTTACGTATACACACACAGTAGAAGCGATGCAACACATGATCTGTGTGACGAAGACGGAGATATTACAAACTATTCTTACTTTTCTTCTAAGCAAATATCGGTTAGAGTTTCATTTTGCGTGACGTTTTAGCTAATTTACTTTACCACGCCTTTAAAAAAAAATAACATATTTAAAATTGACGGAATCATACAAAACACCAAACACATTACGCGATGAAAAGAGAAGTAAGTTATGCAGTAGCAGGCAACAACCGTTTGTCAAAACCGAATTGAACAACGTTAAAGTATAAACACATCTGTCTCCCATCGAAAAGTTAATAATCCCTTAGCCTCTAGGAAGAAGGAATATCGAGGAACTGTCTAAGTTGATTTAATAAGAAGCCCCCTGTTTTAGCAACCAATGGGATTCGGATGGGGCAGACTGAAAAGAAGATTTCACATGGTACGGGCAACACACCTCTCTGAGACAACAACATCTGATGTTAATCTACTTTACCTGGTCTTTCTATTATTTAACAATGTGCATTCGCCATTATGTTAAATAATTAGCAGAAGGCAAACTACAATATAAGATTATGGCAAGTTGAAGGGAAAGTCTATGATTTTTTTGGAACAGCTACTCGTCAGATGGAAGCAAAGACCTGTTAAGATCTTAATTTTAAGCCACAATGAACGCCAAAAATCACATTTAGCGTATTTTCACGGATCATACCATAATGAAATAATTAAAATTACACATTTTGAATAATGTTTTTTGCTTTCGACGCCTAAATGTGTCTGATTTGTAACGATTATGATAATTTCGCATCAAGCATTTCCAAATGAATTACGATAATAGTTTTGAACACAGAAAGCTAAAAAAACTGATTTGCACAATTTTCTCTTTGAACCTGGGCAATAAAAAGATTTAATGGACGTTCTATTTATTTACGATGACTTATTATAAGCGTAATTTTTTTTTGGCGATTTACACGGCTATAAACCCGAACATATTACGCGATAAAACCTCTTAAAATAATTCATATAAAAGCTATTTCATCAAACTGTGTATTTACGATGGATTTATATCCTGTTGTGCGATATTAAGTGTTAGCACTTTAGCGATACGCAACTTCAAATTTTCAGATTTCCGAAACAGTTGCCGTTCTTTGGATGACTCAACTATTACGAAATATGGAGAATTTTATCGAGGGTGACTTGCAAATAATACCACCCCATGTGTACTATGATCAATCTTAATAAATCATGCGCGGGGTCGTTAAGGTCTTTTCAGAGCTATAAATTGGCTCTCACTTGTTATTTCATAAAGGATTTATTCGAACATGCGTTTTCTTCGCATGATATATTACATGGAGCGTCTATAAGGGTTGTTTTTAATGTGCGATACAAGAATGCGCTAATTGACATTGAACGATTAATACTTTTATATGGCTGTATTACGCAGATTATCCATTGAATCCTGGTACACATTCCATGAATATTACTTTAAAAAATGCCACATTCCCTTCATGCCAAAATTAGAACCAACCCAATATTTCGCTTTGTTTTAGTTCTTATATTTTGTCAGATATTTGAATGATTGTTTAAAAAAGGAATGATCTTACCTGTTTTGCCAACACCACCTTGTCCAAGAACCATAACTTTGATTGGCTTGGGCTTCACCCCCAGACCAAGCTTCGCCAGCGAAGACTTGGGAGAAGTCGTGTTCATATCACGTTTTTGAGATCTCCAATTAATTTAACCTGAAAAAACAAAATAAAATGGGTAAATTACATATTAAAATATATTTTTTAGATCCTTACATTCAGTTATTATATAAAATATGTTAATTGATGTCTGAAAATTAAATAGATCTATAGCGTGGGCGATTTATCATCCCCACGTAGTAGCGCTGTTAACAGCGACATCTTCCGTCTCTCTTCAGGTGCAATGTGCTATTTTAACAGCGCCATCTCTTGTGGCCCTACGGAGACATCATATGCATACCGACCGATCGCTTCTTGCGAGTGTACCGTTGCCGGTTGGATAGTGACGCGCAGGGGGCGGGAGTCGAAAGAGTCGTCGGTTAACCTTGGTTGCGGGAGGTCGTCCCCCCTGCGGCCAGATCTCTCTCTCTCTCTCGCGTGGAATAAATAGTTATTTAGAGAAAAGAGTCTTTCTATTCGACGCCCGTCTATTCCCATCCATTCGTCCAGTAATATCACAGCCCCGTGTTTTGAACCTGATCTGCATAAAAATGATATGGAGTTCCTACAATATATATAACAAACGCACTCGAATTATGAGCCGAGTGGGTTCTTGTATGCTCATAATCATTCACTGCTCTAAATTATTGATTGTTTTCTTTTTTAAATGAACAATCATATTAGGAGGAACCAAAAATATTCGCGTATTTAGTAGACTTTATATTTGAGCTCAGTTTGTGTCCAGACATAGTAACGGAAACATATTTTTAAGTCATTTTTTTTGTAGAACTATTGTTAAACATTATTTTTGTGCGATAATTTTTTTATTGTCAAGGATAAAATATCCAGATCCGAAACTAACGAAATTGATATCTGGAATTTTATGCTGTTTTTATTTGGGTTAAAATGTCATAAAAGTCAGTGAAATACACAAATATGTTTATGGTGAAGTGGTAACAGTCCGCGAATGTCAATATTGGTACCATAAATTTAAACAGGGTAATATAAGCTTAAAGGATGGATCGATAACGGGATGAACTGGAATTTTGATAACCATGCACTAAAATCCCTAACCGGTACAGATCCACGGCAAACAATCGAGGAATTATCGCAAAGCTCGGGATCTCTATTGATCACTGTGCAAACAGATTTAAAGGTCATCAGCAAAATGAATAGGATGGATGTATGAAAGCAAAAAGCAAAATTGATATTGGATCTAATACAGGAATTAAACTGGGAAGCATTACCGCATCCTCCTTATTTACCGGACTTCATCTCGACGGATTTTTACCTTTTCAGGTTGATAAAGCACAGCCTGAGAGAAAAATGATTAAAAAATGCAACTGAAATGGAAATGCATTTAAAATATTCTATCATTAAAATCACACGTTGGAGGAAACATCTTTTCAAAATATATTATAAAATCTTAAAAGAGACTTGATTATGAGCACTTTTTGATCGTTCGAAGAGCATTCTGTATTTTATATATATCGACAAAGGGATCATCCATTATATTATATCATATCTATATAAATTCAATATCATACAGGTAATCGAATAATAAGTTTTTCGACGGAGAATACGACCTTATTATAGAATTCATCCATTAGAATCGCAACTTCGAATAGAGATTGTCCCTCTCAAATAGGACGAGGACTTTTTTTCTCGAATCGTTTAACCGAATAACTCGAACAATGGCAATATAATTTCCGATAAAACGGGATCCTTGACGAGAAGAGAAAGAGTTTCGATTTGTTATGTCGTATAAGTTTAATCGAGCGATTTTTTTTCCTTTTAACAGTGTTGATACAGGAAATCGCACTTCGACATATTATTCAGGGTGGATTTTTATTTAGCAGGATAAATTGATATATTTTTTTTCCATCTTCGGATGGGATTTAGGATGGGGAAGTTTATCACAAAAGATCGTCAGAAAGTTTTTTTATGTGGGTTTAATGATCACAAACTGAGCCCTCACAGATGGAAAAAATCCTCATTTTCTATTAACGCATGTTTAGTTTCCCATATAATAGTATTTTTCTTTTATCCATTTGAGAAGAAAGCATTTCAAAAGCAATCTTTGCTGGACTGTGGAAATCCAAAGAAAACATTAATTAGAGACATGTTTTAAAGGATATAAGTTCTGAATCTCGATGAAACTTTCTTCAATCTGATAGACCTCAGACTTCTATAAAAACTTTGATATGACACCATCTAATTATATTCAAAATAAATTTTCATCTACAAATAGCGCATCTTTGATACATGGCAATGAGAATATTACATTTCAACCTTGAATATTTGATATTTTTGATTTATTCTGTGGATATTATTAGTCTATTTGCCGAAAATCGTGAATTTGATTGTACCTTTAAGAGAAGACAAACAAAAAGTAACATTTCAAGGATAAACTTAAAATAAAACGACACGGGAAAGGACTTAACGAAGGTTGTCGCCATTGTCCTCGATTCTCTAAATAATTTTGTGATTTTCTAAATATAACATTAATGTAGAAACGTAAGAATCGTTAATGAGTTGATATTTCACAGTATATAACGCTTTATGTTACGTCGCACGACCCATAATGATATTGTAGATATTATTGTATTAGGACGTACCGCATGAACGTTCGGAATTCGTAAGTAAGTATTAGAACGCTATAACTTTTACAAAACAGAATCCATTCAATCAAAATAATCTCTATTTGCTTCAATAGTCTTTTATGAACGAGAAACTAAATTACGAATTGCATTTTTATTAAAGTCCACACATTTAGAATTTTAGAATCAATACATTTTTCATCCTGCTGAGTTGCCTCATTCTGGTTTCGAAACTTTTTCAGAGAGATCTGGTGAACAAAGTGGATGTGATCAAATCTCATTCTTTGCAGTATTAAATTTTGAAAAACATATATTTGAATTAGCTGTTTCATTTTTATTTTCTGGTGTCTATTATTAAAGCATTCTGATGAGCATAAGCCTGTTGTGATGCATTGAAAGTTTTGGTGAGATTTTTTTTTGAGATTCAGATATTATTTTTGGCGTATAAAACATATTTTCATCATAAGTTATGATGCAATTTAAAAATGGGGTTATATCAGCCAACAAATAACACACCTCCAAGCGTTTCGGTGTTCGTTCTTCCAACAGTTCGTGCGGCACCCTCTTATCCAGCGTTTTAACATTTTTTATTCAAGCGAGATAAAAACAATTCTTGAATTGTATCATCACAAATCGATCCTTTTCTGAGAACTCATATAAAAAAGTAAGCAGGATCTTTGACTCTCTGAAATTCCGAATCTTCATGTGAAACATCTACGAAATAATATTTCACTAAATTTTATCATTTTTGTGATCAATATCGAGTCACAGTGAATTAAACATTTTTTCAGTGTAATAATTTAATATTTTTATGCAACTGTAACGTTGAGGCGGGGGCGCTCTTGAGGGCAGAGTCCCCGGGCGGCTCCCACGTGCTCGTCGAGATGACCGCGCTAGCGCACGGGTCCGTTCTTCTATCAGGCCGTGATATTTCTGAACGAATTGATGAGAATAGACGGGCGTCGAATAGAAAGACTCTCTTCTCTAAATAACTATTTATTCCAAACGAGAGAAAGATAGAGATCTGGCTGCAGGAAGGACGACCTCCCACAGCAAGGCTATCCGACGACTCTCCCGACTTTCACCTCCTGCGCGTCACTACTCAACTGGCAACGGTACATGCGCAAGAAGCGATCGATCGGTATGCAGGTGCAATGTCTCCGTAGGGCCACAAGAGATGGCGCTGTTAAAATAACACATTGCACCTGAAGAGAGATGGAAGATGTCGCTGTTAACAGCGCTACTACGTGGGGATGGTAAATCGCCCACGCTACACAACAAAATGATTGCTAGGGGTTAAATGTTCGATAGCTGTGATAATTTCCAATTGCCTCAGAATACTTGAACTTCTATCAAGATCTATTAATTCCTTCATCTGCTTGTAAAATTGATGAGTTCTGGATATTTCACGGTAATTCTTAACATATAAAAACAGGGATTGTCTCAAATTGACGCTCATATTCAAATCCATAAATCCAATTTTGGGATGAGATTGGTTTTAGAATAAATTTGTTTTTAATTCTTGGGGTAATATGAAAAAGATATATTAATATCCAGCAGTCGATGGATAGTTTATAATTAATTTTAGTGAAAAATATGATATTTTCCTAGAAAAAGTATGCCCATTTCAAGCACTTTATATAATATAGTTTTATATGTACAATGGAATATGTACTTAGAATGATTGTATAAAAAATGATTTACTTTTAGATTTCCAAATATTTTGATTTATTTATGGGTATTTAACGAAATGCTTGTCGATTTTTAATTTTGATTTTGCCTTAAATCAATTAAATGATTTTTTTTTCGGGAAATGTTACTATTTTATGCCATAATTCCCAAACAAAGGGACATCTGTCACAATGGCGACATTGTTTGGGTACACTCGGCAGGTCGAGGCTTCTGCGGGACATTGTTTTATTAAATTTAAAACTTTTTTTCGTTTTATCTCATTAATTTAACGTCAATCGCTCTCGGAATATAAAGTAGTTATGTTTTAAAAAGTTCGACGTCAACTTTCGTGGTGTAATGGAACGACTATGGGCGCCCATTTTATTAATAGGTTGCGATCGATTTGCTATAAAAATGATTAAAATCGTATTTATTCAATTTGTCTTGTATGGTTTATGGCCATTAGCCTTTATAGTAAATTATGATTGTCTTTTGGCAATTGCGATTTTTTTGTTAATTCTGCATGCGGAACGAAAGAGAATATTGGCTTATATTATATAATGGATTGTCCAGTTAGAAATGTCGTTTTTTCATATTTACTTTTTGACCATCAGTTGTATTTCAGCCATCTCTTTAACAACACTTATTGTATATTTTGTTAGTCGACTAACATCTGGAAAACGTTATTTACTACAATTTTTTTAAATTTAAACCGCGTTTCAAGATTTTGTGCTGAACAAACAATTTATGCAAAATTGCATATTGTACGAATATCTTAATAAAATTAATGCAACAAATGCAATTAAAAAGATTTGTGATATACTCAAAGAATCTTTAACTGCTTGTTAATGCCTGTTAATGCTTGTCCTGAGACTTTCGAACTTTGTTTGCTGTATCGAGTCCCGGGACTATCAACGAAAAAGTCGATCCCGGGATTGTCTAATGAAATCCCAGGATCGAAATTTTGGCTCGGGATTAGATTCCCTAGTTGTATCTACTGAATGAGAATACATTGTATCGATGAAATTAATTTTTTGTTTGAATTTAACTATTTCATTTAAAAAACGACATTCCTAACTGGACAATCAATTATGAAAGGTGTAATTTTGGGTATTTTTTCAAAATGTTGAAAAAAAGTCCTATTTCGACAATTCTGACACTAAGGACATAGGGTCTATGTGTAAAACCTAGCAAAATACCCTCTTAACGCCCAAAAAAAAAAATTGTCGGACCATATGCAAAACACTTTATATAGTAGCACATTTTTAAAATAACAATTAAATGTATACTCACGCAATAATACAATAGCATCAAGCAAAATTTAGTTGTAAATACTAAGCATAGAGATAATAGAGGATTATGGTTTATCCTAGGGTTTCGAAAGGTTTTCATAGGGGACTTGGGTCATTGGGAAATTCGATTATCGCGGAATCAAAGCTGTTGCTGTTAAGCTGAGAAATGTAATTAATATGTCGGCATGTGAACTTGAACTATTGACGAAAATTTCTATTTTAATTTGCAATATATATATTTAGCTTAATCCTTTGTTAAAATCGCGCGATAGAGCTTCGAGGATTTAAAACCACAATATCGATATAACAATATAATATCGACGTCAATAGAAAGATGTGTATGATTTAAATTTTGACTAAAATAAGACACATTTTTGCTGCATTTTGTATTGTAATATTCAGGCAACCTTGCGTATAGAATGTATAAATTATAACAAAGCAAGTCTTTCAGATCTATCATACTTCATGCAATTGTATCATTTCAAGGATCTAATTATATGCAAGGATGAACGTGACTGTAATATGTTTCATTGTCGGATCGCTCGGTTGATTCTATAACAAACTCGATAAGGACGAAGCCAAGACAGTTTGCTATCAAAAATCAAATACATTTTTTTTTTTAAATCCTCATCCAATTAAAGTCTTGTGTTACACTGGATATTGCGAAATTTACAAGCAAAATAACATTGTGAGTTATATCTTCGTTATCCGTTTATAACGAAGCTTCTAATCGTAATCTGAAACGTGCCTGTGAAAGTTCAAAACCAATTTAATATCTTTAATGCAAGATAAACTACATTTATTTTGTTTCGTATTATATAAAGCAATACGCGTAAGAAATCTTATATGTAATAGGTATTTCAATCTTAATGTATTTACGAAATGTTAATATTTCTCGTACATAATGTCATCGGATTTGAACGATAAAACCTGAGAAAATCTAATATGATTATTTGTGAATTATTATCAGAAGAACTGTAATCAATATAAAAATTGCGATTGAAAGTATCAAACGTTTTCATTCAATGCATATTGATAACTAAGATTTACTTCAATACACAAACATATCAATAATTTTGATCAGTGAGTGGCCATAAGAAAGTTAGAAGCCGCTTGGATCTTGATTTAAACCCCTATGTACTTTATTTGGTTCAAGCACATCATCTCCATCTTTAGTTGACTCATCAATGTTCAGAAGAATAAAGTCCAGCAACGGTTATAAATATTAGGGAGACCCAAAAATATTTGCGTGTTTTGAGACCTTATGTTTGAACTCAATTTGTATAAAGATAAATATTTTTTTATAGAACTATTTTTAAATATTATTTTTGTGCAACATATTGTAGAGTGGAAATAATTCGCGATTATTTTTGAGTAATTATAGTAATATAAGAGTAAATAAATTAATTAAAATCATAATTTCGTCGTTAATTATCGATTTTTGGGGATGATCGTATTAATTGTTGGCGGCAAACCTCATTTGCCGCCATACCATTTCAAATATATAATAATAATTTTGATAACCATGCACTAAAATCCCTAACCGGTACAGATCAACAATCGAGTAATTATCGCAAAGATTGGAATCCTCATGGACCACTGTGCAAACACATTTTTAATTCAGTGGCAAAACGAATAGGATGGATATTATGAGGTAGGATGGATACTGCATGCCTTGACTGCCTCTGCGCGATTTAACAATACGGGAATTAAACTGGAAAGTGTTACCTCGTGAAAAACGATTCAAAAATGCAGCTAAATTTAGGTAGTTAACCCCTAAAGGAGTACTATCCCAGGGCCTGGGACCAGACAGAGACAGAGAGAGAGCGTAGCGCCGTTCGAGAGACAGAGACACTGTCTCACAGATTGTATAGATCGTTAGCCCAAATTTATCGACTAATGATGATTTCGATTTCAAGTGTGTTATTTGTTTACGCAAAAAAATGACCAAATATTTGTGCTATCGACAATGTTTATTTATTTAATTGCTTCCTGTTCGTCGCTGCTTGTTGAATGAGTCTTTGTCCAATTATTATTTCCATCTAAAGCAGGAGGAAATTAATCTATTTTTTGTGTATTGTTTATGTAAAAAAATGACGTGATCTTGTATGCTATCAACAGTGTTTATTTACAATTGAATCTGCATCGAATTAAAGATTGTCTTACGCTGATAGGAGCTGACAGAAAGTAGTTGGTGTAAAACGATTATGGCATCAACAACTTCATCGATTTTAAATTTGCTCACTCCTCAAAAGGTTTATATATTTAAACTTTTTTCTGCCCTTAATTTTTAGTATTAATAATTAAAAATTTTCAAGCACGGATCATAATTTAATCGACCCTGATATTTCAGCGCTATATTCTACCTTAGAAACGTCATTATTAGACGTTCTTTGAAATTTCTTCAAAATCTATTTTTACAAAAATGTTATTGCAATATTTCCATTAATTTATTTTTGCAAGTACTTTTTATTTGTTGCATTATAGAGTACATATGACTATGCAGTTACAGAGATCCTGTAGAGATAAGGTAAATACTGAGGCGAATAATAAAGTCGCGGAGGACCGCCTATGAATGATTGGATTAACAACGATAATTAAATTTCTTTCCCTGGAGAAGTTTTCAATTTAATAGAGATATATTTTTAACGATGTTTGGATAATGGATAATGTATTATCGTTGTTTTATTTATTTCGGGATTTGTTCGAATGGCTCCTAGGATGAGGATTAAAATTTAATTAAGCACCAGGATTTGGTGCTGTCGTGATGGAAGAATTATTTTATATAACAGTTTCGAGAATAAGGTGCGTAATATTATTCCAGCTGGATGATTATATCTTCAGGCGCCATGAGATCGATCAAATACTTCAAATTGTGATTAGTTTCCCTGCGATATAAATAAATAAGGATGTTGTATCCTTCGCCGTGATTCAGACGTAAATAAGGCGACAATTTTATTTGTTCGTGTTCAGGATTGCTCGATTGATATTCAGATCGGATCTTGTTCTATGCGAGAACAATAGGATTGCCATTTTGAGGATCGTCAAATTTATGAGCCATATAAAGCTTGCAAATTTTAACTGCGTTTTCAATTATGATTTCATGGACCATTGAGTGATTTCATGGAGGATTATTATAAGATAATTGACGTCGTAGTCATGAACATACGAGATTTATTGAATTCAAGGACCTCGTTAAATATGCGAGATTAATTATTATTTATTCAATCGATCAGGAAACGTTCACAGCGAAAGTTGAATATACGAAAATATTTTAGGTTTACGAAGCATTTGATTTATGTGCGAAAATAGCTTTCACAGTTTACAATGCGTCTGTACAAAGTGGCTGTACAATTTATGCTGTGACTTTATTGGTACTGCGAAAAATGTCCAAAGCTTCCTAGTTCAATATGTCCTAGGATATATTTATTTCGAAAGTTTTTGTCATTATTTGTGTTGGGCCAATTAAGTTTGGATATTGGAAATGGCGCACAAATTCGACTGTTTCATTTTAGCTACATCGGAAAACTAAATTAATTTCATTGCTAAATTTCAAAGTGGGCCTCTTTCTGGATTTATATGAAGTATTGAATGAATAAAAGATCAAAAGGTTTATTAAATATATATCAATTTTATGTATTTCGACAGTTTTAGTCATATTTTTTTAAAAATTTTAAGACATGTCCTTTTGTAATCAGTTTGTATTGAGACTACGGTTCAGGAAACGCGTATTTTTCTTTCAATTGGATAGTGAGAGCTGTAAATGTAATGCTTTTGATTTGAAAAATTGTAATAAGAACCATAAAGACGTTCTTACAACGGGAAAATCCCATAGGTTTTGTCAAGAAATGTCGCTAATTGCATTAGAGCAATAAAGCAAGAATCTGTGCATTTATCCTATCCAGGAATAAAACCAACCCATTTTTCCTTATAATTAAGACTTATGATGATAAATAGATACTGTATAATAATCTTAAGTGAATAAAATAATATTGATTTTCTCAGGAATAAGTATAAGGTGCGGCAGAGAAACTACCTTATTTTAAAAATGAAAAACACAAAAAGTATAAGAGATAACATTTCAATTTTTATTTCATGTTACAGAGAGACATTTAAAGTTTTTATTTATATGTTTTTAAAATAGCATTATTAAGAAGACTTTCATTCTGAGATTTTTTAAAAAGAAAATGGTAATACTTTTGTATAAATAGGATTGCACAATTATTCAAACGATGCAAAAGCGACTTGTGTGGGAAGTTATTTTATTGATTATTTAAAAAAAATATTATTGTTTTTAAAAAAATACTTTAATGTTGGCTGTTTATCCGAAAATTCACCATTTTCATAAATCTAAATAAACATTTGTGAAAAATCAAAGCAAAGATTGACGCAACGCATGTTTTTGCTCGAAAATAACATCAGTATTAACAATGTTTGCACAATTCTTTGAGTAAGATTTATGAGTTTTTTTAAAGCTTTTCCGATCTAACTTTGTAATATTCAAACAAAGATGATGGGATATTTTTTTCGCATTACACATAGATTTTCGCAGCTTACGAGTTAGAGTTACGACTAAGTTGTTAGGTCACTTAATTAATGCATTTTTTTCATACTAATTTCTTATTAACATATTTTTAAAAGCTCTCAAATTTATTTATTTATTTATTGCCACCAATTCTAGGGCAATTCTTGTTGAATCCTCAAGCTGATTGTTTAATCGATACGTTACTAAGACCGAGAAGGCCCTGCGTTGTAAAGCCCCCAAATTTCACAAGAATGCGATTCCAGTTGCGAGACTATAGGAGAACTGACGGGAAGAATGCGTCTTCTTGCGGTCAAGGTTGTTGGTCAAATCTCTCTTCTTTTTTTCGGCGCGTTTACATTTCAACTTCACACATGAATCTTATACTTATACTTATGTGCTAGAATATCAAGACTGTATATCATTTTTCAAGGGGGTTCAATTGCTGTCCACAGATCAGTTTGAGGAGTGGCGGAGAGAAGGCAGCTACCCTCGTCCAGCACAAGGCTAACTGTTCATTCCCTTAAAGCCTCGAGTACAAAATCTTCCCCTACTGGGGTTTTTATATTCGCTGGCAGAACGCCTACGATCCTTAACCCTTCAATTTTTTATCGTCGTCCGCACGCACAGCAGTACATAAAAGAGCCCCCTTGTATAATTTAATATCATACATTTATCTGACAGTTTGGATAGAAATTAAAGCTGCCGAAAAATAGCACTGTATCAATAAATTCGGCACAATTTTATCGTTTCGACGATTGATTTCAAATACAAAATTGATATTAAGCATTTAAATTTTTCACGCTTCCGAATGAACTTAATCATAATATTTTTTCATCAAAATCGAATAGCTGCACACTGCGAAACTTTATATCATTTGGCATTACAGATGATGGTTATTAAAATTAATAGGGAAAATTTTTGCCTCAATTCATAAATATTTATTTCGAGAGCTGTCCAGATTTTTTTTAATGGAAGCAATACACAAATTACAGAATATACAGGATGAGATTTATCGCTTCGATTAAACGTTTACAGAGCAGTAAATACGCATCGATTTCAAACAAATTTCGTTCCATTCCAGCGATATGAAATTTAATATTATATATGATGGATTTGATAGTAAATATGTGTAGGGAAAATTAATTCAGCGAACGTTTGTGAGATCGGATTTGGGTAGCTGATGCTGAAATCTGAAACTGACGTTTGATATGCGAATCCTGAATTTTTCACTGAAGCACACTGCCATGTAAATTTTCGTATGATGAATTAAAATTTTATTTTTTAATACAAAAAATCGCAAATGAATCTGGTATTCGGTGTAATATGCAAAAAAATAATTTTGAGCACATAAAAGCGCCCGTTTTCTCTTTGGGTTAATTCATTTGGTCGCGTTAAGGGCAATTGTTTCTTAAAAGCAGTCTTTTTCGAAGTAAATGGACCATTTATCAAAACACTGTAAGAGAATTATGAATCACAAGCTGAATATAAATCTCTTTTGGCCAAGCAAAATAATGTTCTTGGCTTCCGAAAATTTGATGATTAAAACTTAGTTTTGATAAAGTGTACCGCAACAATTGTGTCTAAATAGATGTTGCGTGATGGATCATGAGGAAATAAACGGCTTAAATTTATCTTAACGATATGGATATAGAAAGATAAATATGATTTAATAGAATATGAAAATAGCCTAATTTTCGGAACTTTTTCAGCAATCTCTTGGGTTTTATCCATCATAAATGACAGTATAACCGGTTATCGGTTCATTTTCAGTTCAAAGTCCCGCTTCTTTGACTAATAATTCTTGAATATCTCCGTCATTTATATCGCTAAAAGACTTTCCTTCTTTCAAATAATTAAAATGCTATTGCTGCATTATAAAGTTTTCCTGCAATTATTCATTTAAATTGCAACTAAAGTACCATTCAACATTATTGCTTGCGTGTCGATCGCCTTCAGTGCATTTGCAATGCTGCACGTCAATGCTAATTGGAATAATATCCGGCAAACTTCCTATGTAGTTACAGCAAAACTGTAGTTAACTAGGAAAATGTAACTCAATTAAAATCTTATCGAATCTATATTATGATAGTATATATGCAGAGGACATACATCTACGATAAATAAATAGCACATCACTCAATAAGTGCGTAGGATTTTTTATTTGAAGGGATTGCGAAAAACGACCCCAAACGAAGAAAAAAATATTTAAACATTTTGATTGGAGATTTAATTTTTGAAGCGCACACGCTCCAGGGATGAATTTATTTTTTTAGATTTTTTTAAAATTGATTTTTTGTGCTTATGAAACTTTATTGGAAATGTAGTTGGAACTCGAAAGAACAATAAAATAGGTAGTAAATGTAATATTCGGTGTCGTTATTTAAATAAATAATATTCTATCAGAAATACAAGCACTGCATTGTAAACAAAGCGCTATGGAGCGCTGCCCGCAACATTTGCGTGCATACTCTTCAAAGGGTTAAGGTGGAAAAAATCCTACGAACATTATTTGATTACTTGCAGTTTATATAATAGTAAGGCTCTTAATTACGTATTTTGAAACTATAACACATTGAGAGTATACGTTAAAAGAGAAAAATCGGAATATTAAATATTTAAGTCAGGACAAGTAAGAGCGCTTGGAGCTGAGCAACCTTTCTTTCACTATAAATTTGTTTAAATATTTTGTATCTTTAATTTTATTATAGGAGATGTTCCTAAAAATATTTTAAACAAAATTATCGTTATATTGCACTCATATATCTCTAACTGTAGGTATGCGAAATTAAAGTTGCTCGAAGTCAGCTCGAAGTTGCTCGAAATCACGGTTTAACTCGATAGTTTGTCGTGTGTGGTTGAATTTTCGAAGCAAAAATATTTCAACAAAAGAACGAAAAGTAGAGAAGTTTGAGGAATTAAAAAAAGACATTATTTTGGGAACCCAACTGGAGTCAAAAGCTGGTGCAAATAGTAGAAAACTATCGCTTTAAAATATATTCAAAGCTTGAAGACCTGAATCCATTTCTTGACCAAGAGATAGAACAGCATCTCTTATGAATTTATAAAGATTTGTCCAGGGATGAATTACTTCAAAGATGCTCGGGTAGCCATACTCGACATTTAACTCGACGGTTTGGCGACTGGCTCCAAAGCACATGCATTCTGGTGTAAAAATCATTGAAATATCAACATACATTGCTGCTGGGATAATTAATAAAGACTACAGCTTCATTTTGAAGATGATGAATAAGTTAAATATAATTATTGGCACCTAATGTAAAGTCTTTGCTGAAAATACCGACGAATCGCCCATAACGAGGTAGAACCGTAAGAGTCTTTCTGCACAAAAGTAGCTCGCGTAGCTCGAAAACAACAGCTACTCGAAAATAATCAACTTTTTGAGAAAGCTGAAGAACTATTATGTACGCCTGGAATCATTGATTGATCGGTAAGTCACTAAAATTGATAGTTTTATCGTATTGAAACTTTAAACGAGATTATCTCGAAACCACATTTTCAAAATGTTCGCCAGTTGTAGCTCAAAAAGTTGTTGATCAATCTGGCTGAAATTTTGGCATGCTTCTCACTATAATATTATCTAGTCAACTAAGATCTGATCTTATAAATGCAATATGTGACCATATAAAGATCATCTAAATTTATAAATGGATAGTCCAAGGTTGACGATTGACAACATTCAATATTGCAAAGTTCTTTGGGTCTTTTTTACTTCGGTATTTTTGCCCTCAGGGCTGAGAATCCTTTTACCGAAATGAAGTTTGAAACTATCGATTTGGAGTCCAAAAACGCACACAGCATATTTTCGAGACGAGCTTTCATATCCTCAGCTATTTTTTATTTAAAATTTAGCATTTGAAGGTAAATGGGCATGTTATATTATGATCCCTTGGGCGGCCAAGTAGGTTAATTATAATTTATACTCATTGTTATGTTAAGTCATGACAGATGAATGCCATAAATCACAGCTTTACCCGGCACAGATGGACGTGACTCTAATTCCATTAACACTTTGGAGGCAGATGACATTTCAAATCATAAAAAGATGAAGCATAAGAATTTTTATTCATATTTTTGGTTTATCATCACTTAAAAAGTTTATTACTTCTTCGTGTAATTAAATAGATTTTTTTTCAAAGGGACATTAAAAACATTTTTATTGTTAAACATCATTGTTCAATTTTATGACATATCTACAATATAATCAATAACCTCAATTCAAAGTTAAGTACATAATACCAAAGGTTAATGCCATTTAATCGGCATGACTAAACATCGCTGTAATTCAATACGCCCATTCAGACTTTCGGGTCGCCGGACACCAGTGTGTTAACGCCGTTTAATAAATGGCATTCTTATTAACACATTTGAATTTATTTATAGCATAGCGGTTGTGAAATAAATATAATCTAACGTCTGTCTATTTATACCAGTTATTTTCGGAACACCATGTGCTCGTCTACCGAAATTCAGACCGAGCATAAAAGCTCCTAGCGCGAAAAACAAGGTCGCGATAAATAGACAGTTTGTCCTCTGGGAGAAATAAAAAATATCCGGGATTCCAAAAACGAAACAATATTAAAATATTTACTATGGATAAAATTGGACAGCGGAAATTCCTTCCTGGAAAGGGTCCTTTTAGAAAATTTAATAGCGTTTCAAGAAACACCATATAAATAGCAGGATTGAATGTTTTATTTCCGCATTGTTGCTTTTAAAGCCTCAAGCTGGAATATAATAATGGTTTTCCAGGAATTGAAGATAAAGGATAATACTTATAATTGATTTATTTCTATACTCTGACACTAAAAACGTTTATAAGTGTAAATTAGAATTAAATAAGAATATGGTTATATAGTTGCTGGATCTTGCCGTATTTAGACGTAAATTAATGAAATATGACTCATTTACCATTTAAATAAACATTTCTTTAAGTATCTAACTACACTCCACTTCCAGTGCTTACAATACTAAATAGACGGCCTCCGTGGGTCCGTTTATGATCGGCTCGTAGAAGAGATCTGCATATGAAGGAGACGCGGATGAAGAAAATACTTCTTGATTCTATGTTTTATTCATACTACAAGAACCCACAATTATAAGACCGGAGAAGTTAAACTAACTTGACTGACTTAATTAAACCAAACCACATGGCTATCTGCACCTCTTTTATATTCAAACATTTTTAACATTTTCGCGATAGTTTTTAAAACTTCGCATTCGCATCATCAACTCGGATAGTGGCGTCACTATCCGAGTTGGACTCTTATGCGAAATCTATACCTAAGGAAGAAAATCAGAACAATGTCAGATTTGTACTGCAACCCAGGACCATAACAAGGGCGTGGCAAAGCAGGCGCTCGCCACGGCTTGGGGCACAAAACATTCTGTAGACATGTTTAGGTATAGCGTCCGATCGCGAGGTACTCATTTGTCATATCAGTGGCCCGAAAAGCGGACCGATTGGACAGACAAACCTTGTGAGCACTCCGTCCTCTTTTAGAGATTTCCCCGGCATTTTTTATTATCTGTATTTGATCACGGAAGCTCCATCAGAGGCTAACTTACATGTGTGGCTCGCACCAAATGTGGTCGTGAACGAGTCTAGACTTTCCCACGCCCATAAAAAATATATTTATCTATCTAACTAATTTATGCTACTATCTTAGCTAATTTTAAGCTACAAAATCTGAGACAGCGGAGGGTCTCCATGTTCTTTTGTCTCAGATGTGATTATTGCTGTGAAACATCGCCAAACACTCGATTGAAATATCATCACGACGCTGATTTTATTCCATTGTGAGCAAACGCGGCACCCATCTTGCACACAGCTTTTTCATGTGCAAATTTTCAGTCATATGTAATGCATAGCATTTTTTTTTTAAATTGTAATCAAATTTTTACTTTTGTCCGATATTTCGAATCAAGGATTCACTGCCGACAAGAAAGGTTTGTGAATATTTTTTGTTATACCTAGAACCCTAATAAAATCTTTCAAACGGAATGCATTTTGGCAGAAACTCACTCATATGCAGAGCAGTGTGATAAAAACATAAGCGGTTTTATTTGTATAAAAAATATTCGTATAAATATTGTTTTATACAATAAAAATTGATTTCTAAAATTTCTTTAGAAATCAGAAAAATTCTCGAGAAAAGAAAATTTTAGATTAACATTTTGGATGCTTCAGTCGTCATCTGCAATGTTTCAAATATGAATCAAAACCATAGCAAACATATTTATTTTTGTGATAAATATCCAAGATCTAATTTCACGACCCGATCAGTTTCTTCGTTTTTCATGGCAATTTTTTGCTCTAAATTATCAATAAAATATTTTTAATAATCTTAAATAGGTATCAGTTTTAAGTTACTATAAAAAACGTATAAAAGCATCGCTCGAACTGCTATTTTATAGCGGCAACCCGAGCAAATTGTGCCATGAGTCTGAATTTCAATGCACAAGAGAGTCCTTTGTGCTTTGATAAAAATCTAATTACGCATTTTTTCATTGTAGGAAAACCAAATTCGGGATGTGTTATTAAATTAAGTTTGATACAAAAAATCGCCCATATTCCGGGAGTACGTGCCTGGTTACAAAGATATGAAAATTCATTGCATATTGAAAAAAGCGACGAGAATGAAAGCATTGAAATATGGGGGTCCATTTTAAAAGCTTCCCTCGGCATTCATTCATCCTTAATGCGTTCACCAGCAATTTAAGAATTCGAATATCCATTTTATCTCATCCTTATCGTATATAATGGCTTTAAGTCAAACAAGGAACAATGAAGCATTAAAAATACAGACGTGGTTCGGTTAAAAAATAAATTTGTCTGCGTGCGAATTTGTCTTAAATTTACAATTGCCCTTTGGGACATTTGTAATGCATCGTTTTTGTGGTAAAAATCTGTCCAAATAACAAAGTATGTTTTGAAAGCTTTGTCAAAAAATTTGAATTTAAACAACGCACTTACATCAGGGGATTACAACATAAATGTATTGTAATCAATTATAAAAGCTTATACTGGTAAGCACTGCAACATTTAATGTAATGATTCCTTTTCACCTTATTTTTCCTTTATATTTCTAAAATAAATAATCCTTATGCTTATTGTCACCATCCTCTAGTTTATGAAAAATATATAAAAATCCTCACAGTTCCAGCGGCACATAGGAAGCTGCAGGCGAGACTGCGAGGGTGAAAGAGCACTGTCGCTCCTGCAGTGCCGACGTGTTGGAGGATGATAGTTTTCTTACTCCGCGTGTAATGTGCTTAAAAATCATGTACCATGATATAGTATAAAATTAGATTATTATTCTGTTTCAAGCTAACATCCCCACTAGTTTTAGCTACGTGCTGCCACCGCTGAAATGATTAATGAAGTGGGGTAGAGTAATTGATTTAGTGATATAGTAAGTACCTTAAGAAGGTACTCTTGAGAGAGACCCAGCTGCGAGACTACCGCAACGACGAACCTCTTCCCTAAGTAAATCCAAGGTCAGCTCGAAAATGACAAAAATAAGATGTTTTTATCATTCAAGATTCGAGATTTTCGCCGAATATCTTCATTTGCTTATAAGGTCAACAAAACTGACTTTTCTATATTTTACAACTATGCGACCGCGTCATGTTTTTCCGCGCCTGCGCAATAGAGGGTTGCCATTTATCCCGCAATCAACCCACATGAATTGCAAAATGCACTGAGGCGCATTCAAATTGCGGCTGCCCGTCGGTTTAATTTTACCCCACACTACGGAATCGTATGTCATCATAACAATGCACGTCCCTATATAACAAAAAATTCCAGGAATAGACGTCGGGAATTAAATCGGGAAGTTTCATCGCGTCTTTCTTATTTACCCGATATCATTTCGGATAATCACGTTTTAAGTTGTAAAATGAAAATGAATTTCAAACGCAATTTTTTGCTAATTTTAAATCTAAATTACAATTATTTTATACTTATATAATTGAATTTTACTAATTAGAAATAATGGATTATTTTTCGATATGCGATCTGTTTTTATTTGATGGAATAAGTTTCTTTAAGGCTTGAAATTTTTAATAAAACTTTTAAGACCTGGAACTGTAGATGTTCATTGGTGTATGATATAAAAGTCTGTACGAGTTTTTGATATCATTTATTCCCTTATTTATTAGATTTTTTATAGACAACTTCAATGTACAAGAAAAGTGTCAGATAAATATTTTAATATTTGCATTAAAGAAGACCTTTGAAATTTAATTAATTATTACTTCGTCCTTGGAAAAATATATTTGCCTCCAAAGCGAAAAAATTATTGTCGACATAAAATTGAATTTTTACAGAGTTTCCCCTGAATAAATATTTGTTGTTTTAAGTAATTCAAATCAAAGAAAGATAGATTCCACCTTCCATGAAATTTGCCAGAAAAATACGAAATATTTTCGCGTAGGGCTTAATCGAGAGAGCTTTTTGGTTCATGTCGTACATTCGTGGGATTTTGCCATAAATTGTTATGGATATAACATAAACATGTATTTTTATGGAAAATAAACATATAAATATGAATTTATATCCCTATGTAAAAAAATATTCATGGCTTAAATGTTGTTTGATTCAAACATACAGAAATACAACCGGCAAATGTCTTCTGAGCTTATTTTTAATGCTACCCCGCCATTTGTAGACGGTGTACATTATTATTTAATAACTCTACTGAAAGCAAAAAAATTGAAAAACAGGTAGAATTGTCGATGAATATAGTACTCTGCAAAAAATCCGACTAAATATGTAAATAGAATTTTGAATAAATTTGCATATTATTCCAGATTATTCATTTATTAAGACGAAAACATTTTTTTAACGTTCATACTTAAATATTATGCACGGATGAAATATTTTACATATACTAAAAATTTACAATTCAGAGCGTCGCGAATATTTGAGCTCTGGGGGTTTTTCCAAGATCGATAAAAAATAACCAAAATATATTTTTATTATACAATTTTATATCAGATATTTATTGACATTTTCAGAATATAATAAAGTGTAAGGGGTGAAACAGAAGGTGTATCCTGGTTGACATGGTTTCAACCTTTCTAGTTATGTAAAATTTAAAAAAATAATAGATTCTTAATTAATCATAATTTGTTTATAGGGTATGCCTGAAAAAATAAAAATAATTATATTGTCACAAAATGACAACTGTTTAAAAATATTGTCATTTTTTGCCTTTATTTTTTCAGTTTTAATTTTTTTTTTAATAGCTAAAAATAAAATTTTAACATAAATCTGGTAGGAACGATAATATATATTATATAATAAATATTTTTATTAAATTTGAAATAAATCTGTATATTAAAACTTGAGATATCATGTCAACCGTGTTGATAAAAGTTGTTGCGAGTAAAACGCGTTTAGTTAGCTAAAATAGCTATAACTCCGTAAATGATCAAAATTTTGGAAATTCCTTTTCGAGAATACATTCTTAAGAATCTATACTGCAATTGTTGCATTTAATGTCAATGATTATATTATTTACATATGATCAAATAAGCATTCGCGTGTTAAGTTTAATCGCAGTGGGCGGAGTTTGTTTGAAATCTGTCAAATATTTTAAAATTAATAAATACATTTCTCTTTTGATGAAACCATCGCACGATTTTCATGCAACATTTTAGCGATAAAATATACAATGAAAATCGCGCTTTGCTGAATATATTTGAGGAATATAGCTTTAAGTTTGAGCGATATGTACGTATTTTGATGTTAAAATACACGTACAAATAATATGAGGGGTAGAATCTGACGAATAGGGTGCATAAAAAGCAATTCGAACTCATTCATTTTGGCCACTGCGATAACGGATGGGAATTGGTGCATTGTCTTGATGAAACAAAACCTTTTTTAGTCGAATTCATTCAAACATTGCAATAAGTTCACATGATATTCGCCGTTGATTGTTTTTTCCTTTGTGATGTTTCATTCAAGGTTATGAATCAATGCAAAAAATCAGATTTATTGCTGTGAAACATCGCCAAACACATGATTGAAATATCGTCATGACGCTGTTTTTGTTCCGTTGTGAGCAAACGCGGCACTCATCTTGCGCATAGCTTTCTTATATCCAAATTTTTAGTCAATATACGATGCACAACATTTTTTAAAATGCCTGTCATGTCTACTAGCTCATGTACTTTCAGTCGAAGGTCTTACCAGTTTTTTTACTGACAAAAAGGAGAAACAAAGAAAGCGACCAGAGAAACTACCATGGCGGTGTAGCAGTCTCAATGGCTGTCCCATTGACACAAAAGGTCAGTGGAAACATAAACTAACACCAACTCTGGAATTTTGGATAGCCAGGCAACATGACCAAATGAGCTATACACCTGACCCGCATCCCCTACTGAACAGACAGCATAATCTTACCTGAATAACTGAAGACCCCAAGAGGGATAAATCAATGTCATCCTAGTGCAATACTTAACTAGTAATTGGGTGGCAGCAGGAGAGGAGGGGGATTTTAGTGGGTAGATATCCCACACTACCACAAAATAGTGGTGTCTTTGGAAGATTTCTCCCCTTAGAAAAAAAAAACATCGACGAAAAGGACTCCACAAGGGATTGATTCCAAAGATGATTGCTTCTCCACAGTATGTTTATTCGCCTCACTTTGAACAGGGTGCAGCTTCAAGGCGTAAAAGACCCAAACTCGAGCTTAGAAGTGAATCCAAACTCAAGCTTAGACTTAGAACAAGATTCGAAGCACACTTAAAGCTGACTCGAACTTTGACTGTATGGCGACCTGCGACTCTTTTATACTCGGCTAAATGCTCGCCTTTTCTCGTAGCGATCTTTCTGTAATTCCATTGCTCAGTAGATATGGAAATTGATGTAATTAAGTTATGGACGTTGCTCCTATCACCATCTGGAATGTTATTATGTTATGCTTCCAGAAAGTTCAATGATTCGCATTATTTTCGCAATCTATTGTCGAATCGAAATTTGTTTGCAATCTTATCAAGATGTTTAAATTCGGCATTTGTTCCAGAAAACATAAAAAAAACCGACAAAATTGAAATTGCGTAAGACAGCTGACATATTAAAGATATCAAGAGGCAGTGTATTCAACATTTTGCATCAACGTTTGTCCATGAGAAAGCTTTGTTTGAAGTGGGTACCGCGCTTGCCCACAGTCGATCAAAAACTAAAACGCGTCAACAGTTCAGAGCGCTGTTTGGAGCTGTTTCCATTGATAAATGAAAAACCATCAATAGTAAATATTACATGGCGTTATTGGTGACGTTAACAACTTACAAAAATAGCTTAAAATTAGTAGATAAATCGTTCTACAAAAAAGGCATCTGAATGATAGAGAAGCGTTGGAATTAATGTTTTATTTTTGAAGGAGACCATGAAACTGTTTTATTAGCCATCCTACGAACTTATTGAGTTATGTGTTACACGTACGGTAAACGGATGAAAGATAAACAAAATAGATTAGTGGATACGATTGATAGGAATATTGATGATATGCCCTTTAGAAATTCAATTTCAAATAAAGTTTCAATCGATTAACGATTACATAATCAAAAACAATTCATGTAATGATCCTCTTTTACCGATATTGTTTTAATATTACATCAAAATGCGTTAGTCGTAGCTTACAGCTTGAATAAAGTTTAATTTTGTATGATGGGTCACGTTTTGATTTTTTAAATCACATTATAAGCCTAATGATATTAGACGAGGATTAAAAGGGTTTTCATATTTTTGAAATTATGAATTAAAAAAAAATACATTGAATATTTGTAATATTTTTCGCCATAATAATGATTCCAATCTTAATAGATCCCAGATATTAAATCCGAAAATTGCCTTAAAAATATAAATATTTAGATCAAATTAATATCATACATGCCTTTTGATATTTTACTAATAATTGCCTCCAATGGATCGAATGTTATTATACAACGATCATCGTTCTAAATTAGTCAATAACTTTCTATCGTCAAAAGGGTCAAAGTTGAGATTTAAGGCATGCTATCTAATATATATTTAAGTAATTTAATTGAATAGGGAGTGCAAAATATTAAATATTTTATGAGGCTTTGGGCTAGATTTGCTCTGTTTGAAATTAAGTATGCTGCTTCATTGGAGATTGTCTGAATTATTAGCAAACTTAATTGAGGGAAATTTAACTTTGTAAAAATATACTCAAAACCGATATTTTCGAATCGATTTAGTTTCGGTTTCCGCTCTGGCAAAAATAACGATTTTATTCAGTTCCGATTCGAAGCCCCGGTTTATAGACAAGCAAAATGATTTGCAAAATAAAACGTCTTAAAATGAGATTTGATGTCATAGACCAGAAGAAAAAGGTCTTTTTCGTAGAATTTATCAAGGAAGACTATCGGTAGAACTACAAATATAAACGCTTCCTTTGGGAATGAATCAGAAACAGGTGCTCTTCGAGTGTCTTGGGCAAGCTCATTTTAAGCGATCTCATCATTTGTCAACTGATATCCTGGGAAAGATGACAAAATCATTCCTCCTCGAGATTATTTTTGGGTCTAGCTCATACATAATGCGATTCGAATGTAAATCTGAGTATGAACGAATTTTTCTACGTGAATAGAAAATGTAGCAAACCCAGGGTATGATTCAATTTTTGACCTATCTAACAAAATCGCACACAAAAAAATGCACAGGAAATAATTTTAAATGATGAAGGTTGTCTCGTTAATTTCCCAAAAAAATATCTGGATCTTTGCCATTGCATAAAAAAGCGCGATCCGACATAAAAACCGGGTATTTCATTAAAAAAATATTTTTCTCAGTACTGTGATGAATGGCATCAATGTCGAGAGATTTTGAATTTCATTAAACATCATGATATAAGGACCGCATTGCGTTCCTATTCAAATAGACGATGATATTATATATTTGTCTATTACACAAAATATCTCATGAGACATGAAAGAATTTTGGGAATGCAATAAATATCAGTTTTAAGTATTGGGATGTTTGTTGATCGACCGATTTCCTTGAATAACATCTGTTTTTTTGTATGTTAAAGATGCCGATGTGTTACTGTTTTACTAGACGGCTTCTAGAAGATCTGGAAGACTTTCCTGTTTAAATATTTGTAATATCGGAAATAGATGGACACAATGTAATATAATATATTTATCCAGACCAAGTGTTCATAATACTTCATCATTGCAGATAACAAATCATTGACTCTATATTTTTCAATTAAAAGTCAGCTAAATCTGATCGAAAATTAAAGGAAACTCGCCTATTACAAGGTTTGGTTCTACAATATTAGTTTACTGCTTAATATATTTTGATAAATCTATTAAGCAGTCAATGTATCGCCACTCAGCATTTTTGGTGCAAATGTATCGTAAAGGTATAGCGCTGTTTTGCACTCAAATGGTTAAATCAGGCGATCATATTTTTACTCTCTGTCTATCTGAAGAGTTTGAAAGTAGTGACTCTTTGATTCTGATGGAAAAATTTGGATTCCCATAAATGCAACATCAATTTTCAGGCTTTATAGCTGCAGTGATGAGTTAGATTTTCGATTAAATATCTTCCAATTGTTAATATTTAGTAGTCTACTATGGGAATATGTTACCAATAATGATGATTATAAGCCAAATATTTATCTGTTGACCAAAAATCAGTAGGAATTCAAACTCAATCAATTTGTACTCCACCGTTACAGTTTTAAAAAAAATATTTTTAGGAAATAATTGATTAAAAAAATTGCAACCAAAGAAATGTCTATATTCAGCCACAGTAATAATAAAAAAATGTTACAACCATTTAAGGATCAACTGGAACTACTTATTTTTTTTAAGACTACTATAGGTTAATATCGTTATTTGAAAAGATCAACATGACCTTTAGCAAATTTAATTTCATATTTTCATGTCTATGCAACTTATTATAGTTTCTGCATTATATGGAGATACCATGCATAATACGGAGTATAATAAGTTATACTTCCTACTTCTACAACTTTCTACTTCTTCCTAACTTATACAAAAAACGAAATTTTTCAAAACCGGTTTTCGGTTTTCAGTTCTTAAACAAAACCGGTTTTCAGTTTTAAAAAATATAAAATTTAAATAACGAATATATTTAAATAATTCGATTTTTATTCAATGTTAAAAGCATTACATCTTATTTATTTATAAATGTGAGTACAAAAAAAGAGAGAACGAAAACTTTTAAACGTTCATATTTCAAAATATTTTTATACGCACCGTATGATATTGAAATCTCATCTCGTGTAAATCTTAGATTGTTCCCGCTGAATGTCGATGTAAGATTGAAGACACTGAACAAATTTGATATTTAAGAATTCTATTCAATCCTTCTATAGCATCGAGATAGAGACTACGCTATAGAAGCAAAACGCTATAGAAAACTAGGCACTCAAACAAAATTTGTACGTGTTTAGCTGGTTAACAAGTGCAAGTGATTAACACGCACGACCTTATGTATTTTACCCGTTGCTTGTATAAAATATAGTGCAAACGAAGTGGACGCTATAGGAGGGTTGACTGTAATAGTACATGACGTCATCGTGAATGTTTATAAGTAGTCCGCGTATCCTGTTTGTGAAAATTTCATAAAAGGTTCGTATTTTACTCCAGCCTGCCCATTGTAAAGATAAGGATTAATTCCGGAAAAGATTCAAAACTATCTTCTGAAAGAAAGAAACTTTTCTTACCTAGATCAATGTATCATCACGCCGAGTTTTTTTTATTTGGCGTTCAAAATTATTAAATAATGAACATTTTTATATTCAAACCTGGATTTTCAGGATAAAAAACCGATTTTTGAAGGTCACAATTTTTACCGGAAAACCGACAAGCCCTATCCACTTCATATGCTTCCAATTCCAAAATGTATTGATTGAACCCCTAAAATAGACAACAAGGTTCTATTTATCCACCTCGTATACTAAGTCGTTGTTTTTGAACAGTCTATTTTCCTTAAAGTCAAGACATATGCTCGCATGGTATCGAATCGTTTTATATACAAAATTTCCATGTTTTAATTATTGGAAATTGTTAACGCTTACTTGGACGCTATAAATGCATATCGATCCTCTGTGTCACATATCAAATTATTCGTTCATCAGGAGATTGCACATGCAAATTTCACTTTGTGACAAAATACTAATATACAACCGGTCGAACTCATCAACGGACAACTACTGATTGCTGATGCATTAAAGTCGACAGCTAAACGCAACTAATAAATGGTTCGACCGACAGATTCCATGGGGAAAGCAGGGATGCTAAAGCAGGGAAATTAAAAACGTTTAGTTCGAGTAGACCCATTTTTGACCAATTATTTAGCATATGATATCTCTCAAATGTGATATCAGAGACAAATTTACGTCATTTTTTGATATGTCTTTGATATATTTGAAATATCTTATGAAAACCATGAGGAAGCTGACACAAAGATTGTAGACAAAGACACATAGGTGGTAGACTCGACGCAAATTTCTTGTTGACTTCAGCAAATTTAAAATAGTCTGGTACTATCTTAACAAGCAGTAAATAGTCTGGCAACATATATAAATTATTGTTTATATTACTAATTCATGGAAAATTAAAAAAACTAAACCCAACAGCACTCTGTCGACAGACTATCATAATGACAGTCCAGAAATACGCCAGAACACAAATATAATAATCTCATTTGCTATTAAATGACCTACGATTTACGCTGCCAGCATTCAGTCTACATACCTCTTCATTTGGACTATTTTGGATGTTAATATTACAAGACGTGACTTAAATGCAAATCTTCAATGAGAATGCGATACATTGACTGCCCAGTTCAAAGCCATTGTCTTGGTTCAAGGTATTATTGAATCAACTATATTGAATCAATTAAGTACAAATATCTTCGATAATAGTATATCCTTCATCAAATATTATGAAGCTCATTTTGAATTATCGATGAGTTGGGCAAGTGGGCTACAAAATATCTCAAAATTGGGCAAAATTGCATCATGCCAATAAATTTAGAAGATCGGGAATATTAATATTTCTGATCGATTGTTTCGATTTAAGCTTAAAAAATCGGACAAGGCCATCAATGACTGCTTTATTGATAATAGTATAAAAGATAGAGAAGAGATTTGAGTTAGTTCGGCGGGTCAAACTTCAGCTGGTTCGTTCGCCGCCGTATCTATTTTGGTCGATGAAACTGCACTCCAACCTATATTGATATTATAAGACAATACACGTTGAAGATAATTAAACAATCTTATCCTTATTTATACACATTTTTATTATTATCAAATTAAACGTGTTTTTTTCATCATAAACATTTTTGTGATTGTGTACGGGCTATTTAGCTTTTTATTAAAACGCCAAGCGACAGTAAGAATTTCAATTCGGAGCTTAACAAGACCGTATTGTGTTATTTAGAATTACAAGCAGAATAATCGCTCTGTTCCATCTCTGCTTTATTTCTACCCGAGAAGAATTCTTTGAGCATCCCCTACGAAAATTTGATCGATAAGACGCGCAAGGATTACGGGCCATTTGGCTATTTTCCATATAAATAATAATGCTAAATCCTGGACCAAAATTTGCGTTCCGCTTCGAAAGACGGCTATTATGATACAAATTTATTCTGGAATAAAACTGTAATAGCGTTTGACGTGCCCGAGTGACCATTAAGATGAAAAATAAGGTTTCTCGACGAAGAAAATGATCTTTTCTCTTTCTCCATCTTCCGGGAGGGTCTTCGATATCTTTTTGCTTTGTTAAGTGCCTTAAGGAGACGTAATGATGCGAATGCCTTTATAAGAAGCGATTTTTCTTTGATATACACACAATACGCTTTTCGCAAAATAGATTTAATCATAATATAAGGGGTACCGAGAAGTAATCCATTATTTTAAAGTTTCAAGCAAATCAAATCTTCGATTTTTATGAAATGAAATAATGTCGATTTAGAACTAAAATAATCATTATCCAAAGGTCTGAATAACTAAAAGGAAAGGCCATCAAGAAAATTCGGGGTATATAGGGTGGTGTGGTAAAGCTCCCTGAGTTCATCTCCTGAATTTGATCATGTGTAATTTTTGCACCAGATGCAGATGAAGACTTATTCAAGCGTTAATTTTGATTGAGGATTTGAAATCGGTATTTTATTTAGTGAAAATAATTATTTTCCTCGCCTAAAATCAATGTAAACTATTCACTTCTTAGTTAAGACTTGCCTATTATATTCAATTTATCATTATTCTTAGTTTCTGTGATATTTTCTCAATGCATTTCTGAAGATCTGATCCAATTAGCAATTTCAGCATGTAATAGTCTTGATTTAATCATCCTTCAGTAATTTACTGCCAGACTAAAATTTATTACGCCATGATTGACATTTGTTGGCTCTTAACACTTCATTTTATGTTTTCAATGGTTTTATTGGCTTTACCGTAATCCAAAATTAATTCCTGGTTATTCTGATGTTATTTATCAGGATATTGATCGTCAAGGCAGATATTTTATAGTCAGTATTAAATTAAACGAGTGTTTAAGTCGCAACGGTTAACGTCGGCTATTTTTGTTCAGCGTGCTGAAGAAGTATATTTATGGCGAGACTTCACCAGAATTGAATGACGTAGTTGTTAAAGATCTTTTGTAGTTCTTGACGTCCGAGTTTTAATTCATTTTTGGGTTCATAGCAGGATAACGATTGAATGACGATGATTCTGGAGAGCGGAGATGTTACTTCCTGTGCGTAGGAGAAGAGCTTATATGTCGTTTATTTCGGTATATGATGACTTTTTTCGTTCGAAATCATGATAAGCGGAATTAAAGCTTTCAGCACTTGAATGAAAAATACGAAAGTAAATCATGATTCAGATTGAAATGATCTGATATAGCAAATACGTGGAAAAAATAAGTAGATAACGAACAATTTTCAGATATCTTAGAACAAAGGCGTGATATTAGGAAAGTATGTTTCCATCGCTTTGGTAGTCTTAAATCCCTTTTTTATAAAAACTTTCCAGGTAGAAGCAAAAAACGATTTTAAATGCATTTCCACGTCAGTTCCAGTCAGATTCAATTAAGGATTATAGTGGATTATTATCGAAATTCGAAGATCCTCCCGTTATCGGTTCATCCCTTAAGCTTGCCTGATTTATATTTCTGGAACCAATATTGGCACATGCTGACTGTAATCTATGAACATCGATGATTGTTTCCTGGTTTTACTGGTTTACTGACTTCATCAGTTTCAGATCTGGACATTTTACCCTTAATAATAAAAAAATTTGTTGTAAAAACATTATGTTTAACAATAGCTTTGCAAAAAAAAACTAGTCAATTTACTGTATAATAAAAATTAAGGGCTTTGAAAAGTAAAAAAATAACGAAAAAACGGATGAAAGTATTGAACTACACATACATAGTTTAAATTCGATAACATTTTCTCGGAAGAAAAACTGTTCATAATCCAGGTATTTATAAAAAAACCATTTTAATAGATACAAGTATAAATCTAGCAAAATTTTGAAGCAGTGATTTACCATGGAAATGTTAGGACCTGTTTAGGTTTTAGGTAAGATCACGTTTTATACAGCAATATCCATTGTTGGCGTTTTGAACAAGCATATAAAAATTAACACAAATACACTCAAATCTTTTTTGTGCGACTTTTTTGTGCGATTTCGAAGTTATGCGGTTTTTTGATAGCAATTTTTTATTATTTTTTATTTGATAAAGAGTATGTATCGAGATATTTCGGATAAAATGAGAAATAAATCATCAATACTAACCGAAATTTGGAACAAAAAATTTGTCGTCTGGTTGGGAATTTTGAAAAAATTGATTTAGCTTTTTTTTTTGTTTTTTCCAATTTTTTAAAAATACATTTTCTAAAGGAATTTCCAAAACTACTTACGGAGTTATAGCTATTTTAATGACGCAGCAAATGCATGAAATCTTTTAACTTATTTTTCTCGAAATTACTTTTTTCAACGCGGTTGACATCATATTTCAAGTTTTAATTAATTCTAGTCTGGCATTTGAGATGTCAAATGTCAGAAACCTTAAATTTACCAATGATGCAAGACCTTCTTTAAATGTTACCATTTTTTTTTAATTGCCTTATTGTTTTCCTTTTTTTAATTAACTTTTTTTGTGCGATTTTGGATATATTTTATATGACTGTTTCAAAGTTATGCGGTTTTTAAAATCCATGGAACGCATCACACTTTTTCTATATAAGTCATAGCTCTTTTTGTGCGATTTTGCACGGAACGCATCTACCGCACAAAAAAAGGTGTAAGTGTATACCATTTTTCGAAATACATATAAAAAAATAGTTTGAAGTATTTTAGAAGGTCACTATAAATTACTTAAAGTGTACAATTCAGCTGGAATTCAATTAAATTTTGGCGAACAATATTTATGCAGCGTGTTACGTGTTCATCACTAGACTCAACGCTATCATCCAGGTCCAAGGTGATATTTTCGAACGAAATCCGATTTACACAAATAACACTTTCTAGGGTGGCCTAAAAATTAAAATTAATTTGAATACGATAAAAACCATAGTTCATAAATTATCTCAAATATTATTTGTACCTTACATCCATGATTATATACTATGGTATCTTAAATTCATTTTTCACTCAGAGAATATACCCCAATATCGACCCCGTCCATTATTAATGCATTAAAAATTCGTTTGCTTGTAAGCGCTTTCATGTATAATTTATTTATATTTACGAACATATATACGGAGGATCGATTCGATGCGTTTGCTGATGTTCAAAGCCTTTTCCATCGGCCAGGAAGCCCTTCAATTATTTTCTTGTTTGCTTGAAATATTTCAGATCTTTTGTATACCTTATAATTATTAATAATGCTAAAATAACGAAATTTTGAGCTCTCTTCACAATCAAGACCCTCGATTTCTCTCTATAAGAAATATCCATTTGATTTTTGTTTCTTAGGAATTCTATCAGTACGTCCTATTAAATACACGTTGTTCAGATATCCAAGCGCAAAAAATGATCAAAATCAATCACTTTGCCTTAGTCTCCGCAGGTATTATTCGATGGTAGTTAAGTTATATTACTGCGATTTCTTATTATCTTTTCTTTTCAATTCAATTCGAGCGCTGAAGGTGATTCTATCTTTTTTGCTGATATTCTCAATCCCGACGAAATATTCCCCAACGGAGCTATCCGAGTTCTGATTAAGCGTTTGTGATTACGCATCCCTCATCTGAAAGGTCGATAATTTGACTTTGTATAAATTTTATAATTTTAAAATATTTTCGTGAGCTATTCGGTTGTAATATTATAAATTGAAGTGCGGGGCAAAGTTATGCTTCGTTTGCTGGAGCTCAAAAGCTTTGATCCTCCGGGAGCTTTCACTTCTTAAGGGTGAGCAAGCAAACCAAGTCGGTTATGTTTACTTACAATATACAACTTTCGAGCTTAAATTTAAGCAGTCAATATGAATTTTATTAAAATGGTATATTCGATTTTAAGATATTTATATATTTTTTCAAACGCATGCAAATTTCATAGATGGTTATACAAATTCGCTGGACTTTCGCTGAATTCAAGTTATTAAAGCTTAATGGAAATATGACATATAAATCCTTTGATCATAGGAAAAGGCATTGAATAATGTTAGCAGCTTCATGAAAGTTGTTAAAAAGTAAAGGGCTATAATGGGAGAATTTTCCAAGATAAGTTTCTAGAGAAATTTAAATCCAATAATATATTTTAGGTCACGTAATTATAATTCTATACAATCTTTGTTGATATCTTAATTTAATTAATATTTATTATACTTTGAAATCATTATGATTATATAAAATCGCCTCGTTATCATCCATCCATCAAAACAAACGTATGACCATTATTAAACCTTCTTTAACTATGATGTATTTACTACAACTCGACTCTAATAATGGGATTATCGATATGCCATAAAAACTACGTCAAAAAGGTTGGCAATGATCTTATAAAAGGGATTGCTAAAAGTTGCAGTGTAATGTTGAGGCAGGGGCGCTCTCGAGGGCAGAGTCCCCGGGCAGCTCCTCGTCCCCCCCCCCCGTGCTCGTTAGGATGGCCGCGCTAGTGCAGGGGTCCGTTCTTCTATCGGGCCGTGATGTTGCTGGACGAATAGATGGGAATAGACGTATGTCGAATAGAAGGAATTCTTTAAATAACTATTTTTTCCACACGAGAGAGAAAGAGGGAGAGATCTGGCTGCAGGAGGGACGACCTCCCGCAGCCAAGGTTAACCGACGATTCTCACGACTCCCGCCTCCTGCGCGTTACTCCCCAATCGGCAACGGTGCCTGCGCTAGAAACGATCGGTCGGTACGCAGGTGCAATGTCTCCGCAGGGCCACAAGAGATGGCGCTGTTAAAATAGCACATTGCACTTGAAGAGAGATGGAAGATGTCGCTGTTAACAGCGCTACTATTGTACATGGGGATGGTAAAACACCCAGACTTTAAAAAAATATTTTAAGCAATATAAATGATGTCGTCGAAGCTGTCTTTATACATTATAATACCTTTGTAGTATCATACTACACACTATTTTATATAATAATGGATATTAAAATAAAACTCAAACAAATGTATCTTATTGTAAAATTTTATAATAAACGTTTAAAGTCCATTAAAAATATTGTTCCGGCGAAAACATGCATAAGAGTAGAGATAAGAAACTATTAATCAGTGAAAAAATTGAATTAATCTGACGGTTCAAATTTCTGCTGGTTCGTCCGCCGCCACGTTCATTTTGGTCTATGAAACTGCACTACGCTTCATATTGAACACTTTTGCCTCATGATAGTCGTTTAGTATTGTTGAATAGGTAAATAAATTATATTAATTTAATCTTTGAATTCACTTGGCTTTTTCCGAGTCCTTCATTTTTTACGTTATTTATGAGAAATGAGCAGCAGTTGCTGATAAAGAATTGTGCTCTCCTTTGAAGAAAACGAATGTCATCTTCAGCCGGAGTGATACTGAAAGACGAAGCTGTTCCAGCAGGGTTCAATGTTATATTCAAATAAAATGATTCCAATTTATTACATGAAAATCCTTCATCCCTACAAATTCTTACCATGCAGTTTTACATCCCACGGCAAATATTTGTCGTTGATCAAATTGCGTATAATTTTTACTAATATTCATAAGTTAAATATGCTTTTCTTTGGGGTTTTTTTTCATCAGCGTTTTAAGAATAAAGCTCAAAATTATTATATTCAGGGATAAAAGACAACGATATATTTGCCTCAATATTTCTATCGTTTAGTTCGCGCCTAGCATAAAATCTCGTGCGAAGGGTGATTTATCAGTTACGAGAAAAGTTTCCATGAAATTCTCAATATTTATGTTGACTTTCGATCAGACGCGAGCAAAGGGGGTTGAAAAAAAAGTAAATATGATTCCGTGTCGTCCGTATTTATTTTACAAAGCCTTTGACACGAAAATATTTCGTATCGTCTCTGGGCGTGAATTTGTACAATGTACAGATTGATGTCGCTCTCCGTTGGTATTTTTATGTCTGCTCTGCAGAGTTTTGGTGTTTGAATATTCGAATTTTGCTTCCGGGAAGTCGCGTTTTTATTTTCCTTTCTGGAGTCAAAGCGGAAATAATTGAATCCGGAAGGAACTGTTCCGCGAGAACAGGAATTGTCGATCGTAATTGAAACAAGTGTAAGCGTCGTCCATGATACTTTTATTTAACTTTTACACAGGCAATGATTAAAAAATCTTCATAAACATCCCTATCACTATATATTAAATATATATTATATTAATTTATTTTACCTAATAAAAATATTTTTGAAGCTTGGAGCTTGAATATGAATGTTGCTTATTAACCGATTTTTCTTCAGATATCGTTGTTGAATTGTAGCTCCTAATAAGGGTTGTTGAATCGTAGTAGATTTATTGAAAATCATACATTTTTTGAATTTATCGAAGCGAAATATTTTAGTGAGAATTGTCGAGATGGCCATTAAAATTTTACATCGTTCAATTGTAAGACTACACATTGTTACAAATATAAATTCCAATTAGTAATCGAAGCGAAAACTCGCCATTTTATATATTTTCAATTAAATAAAAACATTTTTAAAATATCCTATTTGATTTATTACGGTGACATACTTTTTCAGATGTAAGCAATTGACATTATTGACAATATTATTCATATAAAATATATTTTATATGAATACACTATAATATTGATACGAATAAAGTAGACTCTCGATTATCGAGGGGACTGTCGGGGAGGACAAACACGGATAATTCAAATCATCAAATTTCTACTTGGTTTCGATTATAATATCATACTTACAATACAAATTTTTATTTCATAATTATTTCATTATTAAACTGTATGGTAGGACGTACAAGAGTGCTCTTTTTGAATAACTGGAATTTGCTCGCAAATACGCGATCATCCTACCATACAGGTTAGTTTTAGTAATCAAGTTCTTATCACCCCGGGTTATAACAAGATTTCTTAAACTCTTGCTCGGTTGTTTTGAAAACTAAAGTAATTAAAACATGAAAACAGGCGTTTGTTTTGGTTGATAAGATACAAATATAATCCTTATCGCTTTGTATTAGATAAAGCGGAAAGAAATGTCATTTTTTTGTTATTTGGAGAAAAAAAATATTTTAATAAAAGCTGTACAATATTACTCAATTAAATAATTTCCATTGTTATTTATATTCGCTATCCACAGATTAAGTAGTTTTTTATTTCCTCTTTCGTAAAATTCGGCCGGTTTTCCACTAAAGTAAGAATCCAAATAATTTTTCACTTGTTCCACAGAAATGAATTTTTTATCGTTAAGCGAATGTTCTAATGACTTTAAAAGATAATAGTCTGAAGGTGAAATGTCAGGCTATTATCCAGCTCCCTTATTTTGTTCTGCGTAATCTTGCTGCGTGTAGTCTCTCATTATCATGCTGTAATATTCTTCTTTGGTTATTAACTAGCACTGCTCGCTTTTTGAGTATTTCAGCTTGATTTAAAGAAAGTCACTGTTTTTCCTTCTCGGACTGTTGTAGAGGACCCACTTCTCATCCCCAGTAACGACCCTTCTTAAAAATGGATCGGTTTCATACCTTGACAATAGCGATGAACAAATGGTTATCCGTTGTTCTAAGGCCGTAGATGACAACTCATGCGGTGTCCAAATTCCCTGTCTATGTTTTTTCCCGAGTCTTTTCAAATGGTCTTTTACTGTCGAGCAGGGACAGCCGATGTCTAGCGATAATTCCTTTTATGTTTTTCGAGGATCGGATTCCACCAGAGAATTTAATGCGTCATCATCGATTTTTAGAAGTCGTCCTGATTTTGGTTTATTTTTCAAATCTTTGTCGCTACTTTTGAACCATCTATGGCATTCTCGATTATTCAATATGTTGCCATATGTATCACAGATGCTCTGGGTAGCTTCTTTTGCTTTTAATCCTTTGTCGAATAAAAACAGTAAACAAGATCGCAAATGGGTCTCATCAATTTCTAGCTTGGACATTTTCAGCATGGCTAAAAAAATGTAAAAACATTTGAAAAAGTAAGACAAATAAAAGAGCTTCAAAATGACACTAACTTTGACGTATTCACTCGATAACAACCCGAGGCAAACTGACGGCAAAGGACGCAACCAAAAAATGACATTTCTTTCCGCTTTATTTAATATATACCACCCCAATACTATTCAGAAATTGCCTTATTATCCGAGTATCAAAAACTAAAAATCTAAACTGTGGTACGCGTACCAGCATGATAAAAAACATGTTATAATTTATAGTATTTAATTCATGTAAATATAATAGCTAAGCTAAAGACGTACAGGTTCATCTACGGATAGTACTCTAAAGACGCATACCCGAAGAAAATGTGTTGATATCATCAATTTATCAAACTGTGCATTGAATCTGATCTTGAATCAAAAATCCATGAATGTATTCACTTTATCGGTGGATTACACGTAACCTTAAGAATATACTGGGTATGATTATATGATGAATTGTATTCAAAATTAATAATACTTTAGAAGCCATCATATGATTGTATATACGGCTATAACGTGGGGTGAAATTGACCCCATGAGCGACCACTATTTAAATGCACCGTCATATGATCTAATCGAGAGATATTAGCAACCCCTAAGTGCTTGTAGACTTGGAATTGTGGCTTTTCTTCCCAGCAGGTGGATCAATTTTCTGGAGTGGTGGTTTTGGAATCGACGCCATAGAGAGCGGTAGAATAAGTTACTATCTTTAGTTTATTTATTTATTTATTTAAAAAGGCTCACCAACAATGTACATACATAACATTACATGAAAAAAAAACACAATAAAAGCATGACTGGTGTGTACATCAATTAGAGGTGTGCTCAGCATTGGTTTAATAAAAGCTTTTCCTGTCGCTCTTTTTCAGAGATTTAAATAAACATCCCGAACTGAAAACCGATCTGAGAGTATTCTTTATATCTCAGTTATTAGTTATTTACGATTGTAAGAGCTTGTTTTATGGTTTCTTCGTTAATCTTGGGACTCTTAATGTACTGAAATAATATCACAAGATATAATATTAAGCCGGCAAATAGCACTATAAAAAAGTCTATGGGGATGTACTTCGTAGCATGCAGACAGAAGCTGAGCTCAAACAACATGACCTAAAAATAATGGACTAATTCCTGGTATCATACATTGTATGAAGTTTTTCGGTTGTTTATGTGTTTATTTCACTTTTCATGGGCATCATAGGAATTCATTCAGACAGTTCATTGTGCTCGAATAAAAGACCTTTATCGGGCAATTTATATGGAAGATTTGAACATGACAATTCCATTACTTTAATGCGTTTTCTGGCTTGCTTGCAATTTTCATACAATTTCCGTACATGCATCAGAATGGGAGGCAATCCATTATTAAATATATTAGATTGGAATTGAAAGCCGACATGTTCGCCACGAGAGAATAAGACACTTTCATAAATCATTGGTAGTTTGAATGTCGGCATTTTGGGGTAGTATACTTCCATCGCTGTATTGTTACAGGCAGCTTATGAACAAAAACGAGGAAGTCCTTTATTCATGGGGTTGAAATAATGTAGATGATGGATGTTCTGTTATTCGAGACGGAAAAAATCCACCCTTTCTGGAGCAAAAAATATTTATTCGCAATTTTGCGTAGATAAATTGAATTCTTCTGCGAAAATGGTACATTGTGAATATTTAAAATTTAACTTGGATAAGACATTCTACCAAGCAGGGATTACTATTTTTCACTCAATCAGGTGCAATAAATTATATTAAGAATATTCTGTAAAGATTTTAGATTTTAATTTTTGGCATATTGATCTACAGCATAGAGAAATACGTATGTGACCATGCGGTCACACAGATATTGTATATTATTTATATGCGTTTATATATTTATTTTGAACCGGTAAAACCAGTAAAACTGAACCAAAACGAATACTGAAATGAAAATCATAACGGTTCGAAGCCCTGAATTTAACATCTACCATCACTCGCATTACTTATCCTTAAAAATTACACTATAAAATAACCTTTAGGTATAAATACATGTTTTAATATCGTTTCGATATAAAATTGTACAGTTTACATTTTATGGAATTTCTCTCATGAAATCCCGTTACAATTGCCTTTATTCAATCACATTATTTCGAATATATACACACAATAGAAAAATAAATGTAGTATTGATATAAAAACCCACGGAATTGCGTGTTATATGAAAAAAAAAACCTATTCAAAGAATTTCCCATATCAAAACATATTGGATTTTATAAGTAAACCTAGAAAATCGGTCAAATTCCGAAACACGCATATCGTGATCAGATACGTAAGCATTGTTATATGTTAGTGTAAAATATCATTCAAATTTATTTTTACTATGCAGATAGCCCCCACATAAAATGATCGACAAGTTCCTTAAAATACGGTGCTATTTGAATTTGTATTTTACTCTTGTTGTATAAGATTTGCTTCATTATCTTTAAGGGGGGCAAACCGTTTACAACGTTCAAATAAATCGTTTTATATATATATGATAAAACAGCATCCCTTACAAATTTATAAAGATCTGTCCTAGGGATGAATTACTTCAAAGATGCTTGGGTGGCCATACTCAAAATGCTAATGAATGTTTTGACTCGACGATTTGGTGACTGGCTCCAAAACACTTGCATTCTACTGTAAAAATCATTGAAATATTAACATACATTGCTGCTGGGATATTTAATAGCGACTACAGCTTCATTTTGAAGATGATGAATACATTAAATATAATTATTGGCACCTTCTATAAAGTCTTTGCTGAAAATACCGATGAAGCCCGGGTAGCGAGGTAGAAATGTAAGAGTCTTTCTGAGACAAAAGCAGCTCGTATAGTTCGAAAACAACAGTTCGTCGAAGATTATCAACTCTTTGAGAAAGCTGAAGATCTATTATATACACCTGGAATCATTAATGATCGGTAAGTCACTAAAATTGATAGTTTCATCGCACTGAAACTTTAAATGTGATTATCTTGAAACTGCATTTTCAAAATGTTCGCCAGTTGTAGCTTAAAACGTTATTGATCGATCTGACTAAAATTTTGAGATATTTCTCACTATAATATTATCTAATCAGTCAAGCTAAAGTTTTAAGATTTTCGCATAAATAAATGATTTTTTTTGGTGTAAAAATTATTAAAAGTGTAAAAAATATGAAAGTTTAACTAAAAAGTCTACCATTTTTTTAATTTTATACTTTTTTAAATTTTTATAGCTTTGTTGACTGTCTACACATAATAAAAATCAAAAACTATTTCCATTTTTGATATCAGTTCAACAGGAAATCTTCGACAAGTGGCGAGCCGTTTGATATCACGAAAAAAGGCGCCCAATGGAATGCCTTATAACTCAGCCATTTTGTTTTTTGTTTTTAAAAAAATAAAATAAATCATCCCTTTAAGGTTGTAGTAAAATAATGTCAAAAATTTAAAATGATACGATTATTTTATCAACATTAAAAAAATCCTGGAAAATGACACATTTTCGAGCGTCTAAACGGATTGCCCCCCTGAAACAACAAAATTTTCTCGTACGCTCATTTTTAGTCTTATGTTCTATTTTTTGCAATAAATCTATGAATCGATGAAAGAAGCAAAGATCACATGAATTTTTACTTAAATTTAGACTAGACCTTGTTTAGTAAATATCTATTTGATTCGAATATTAACAAGAAAAAATCGTCCTTTTCCATAAGATCTGGTGGTGATATTTTCATATTTACCCTTTTAATTCCACATAATCCAGCAATTTTTCAATACCTTTCAGCGGCTGAAAGGATTGTCTTGAAAAATATTTTGCGGCCGTGTTGATTGGTTCGAATTTCCACAGCGATTTCTGGATTTGATCTTGAGGATGTTCCAGAATGTCTTTGTGCTCTACCGTCTCATTATTCCTTTAAAGTCCTTATCCATTTCCGTCCATGCCGTAGGGCTTTTATTTAAGCTTCCGCATCCAGACGATTTAAACATCCCATTTATATTTTTTCATGACCAAATTCGATTTGAAAGGCTCCCGGGAGTAAAAAAATGTACACCAAAATTACTAATGGATATAAATAGAAACACATTAAATGAAAGTGGTGCGACCTGTTATGATTTTCAATAAGAATTTCATTCGAAGCTTGAAGTTTTTGCAAAAGTCAAAGTATGGCGAGGTCTGCTTTTGGGCTAAAAATATCATGTTCAAGGAATCTTTTCAATGTTTCTTTTGAGCAAACTGCGTCCAAAAACTGATGTAATTTATAAAGGTTTTTTGCGATGAATTTCACAAGCTAAAAAATGGGATGGCTTAAATATACTATCCTAGAATAAATATTCTTGCTTCCGGTCTGGTAATTAAGAAAATCAAATTGAGAGCTTTGTCGAGCTAAATCCTCGAGCACATAAATTAGTTGGAAGCTTTTAATGCAGATTTGAATTTAAATAAAATTTATTAAAGAAATATTTCGAATAAACGTTTTCTTATATAAAATAATTTTTATGATCGATATTAAATTACATAAAAGTATAAAATCATATTATAGAGAAGCCATAATAGCATTCTCTAAAAATGCTTAAGATAATGGACATTTTTAGATGGCTATAATAAATAAATTCCTTATTTTTTGCAATGTGTTTCCATCGATAAAAATATCATACTAGAATAAAATTGTCTTCGTAAATGTCATCTTTGTGCCTCATGCTTTTTAAATACAGGATGTTTTGCACATAGACTGACAAAATTTATTTTTGAGGGATAGGGGGGTTTTTGATACGATTTACACATAGGCCCTATTTTAATATTTTGAAAAAATACCCAAAATTTCACCTTTAAATCGTCATATCAATTTAATCTATAATCGTAATAGCACGCATAAATATTTTTGTATTTTGCAATATATTTTTGATCTAAATAAATCATAATTTTATTCCATTGGTTTTAAGAAAATTAATCCTGAGCTTCTAAAGTCATATAAAACGTGCAAACGATTAACAAATGTCTACTTCTAAATTCTATAAACGAAAAACGGAATAGGGCACGTCCCTAGATTAAGAAATCCAGTGGTGTCAGGTCTGAAGACCATGTAAGCTACGGAATAGGGTACGTCCTAGGACAAAGAAATCCATTGGTGTCAGGTCTGATGACCATGCGAGCCACGGAACAGGGCTGCCAAAATAATTCATTTACACCACATAGATGCCACAAAAGAAATCCTAATTGAAAGAACTATCGTCGCCTTTGCAAAAATGAAAGAAGAAATGCTAATTACATTTGAAATAACAAAAGGGTATTATGCTCGCATATGAAGCAAAGGTGGCGAATTTGAACCAATTTTGTAAATAAATTTAATAAAAAGATTTTAAGCATAAAGAGTGTTTTCTTAAACCTAACTCTGGCAAACTGGAACTCTTCAAGTTTATCGACTTATTGAATAATTTGTATAATATGTAGCATATCGTTGGAAAGGGTATAATTCAGAGAACTTTTTAAATTAAGCTCAAAATAGTTTGTTAATCTATTTCGATAATCCTGACACAGAACATAGAGTCTATGTATGAAATGTAGCAAAAAAAACCCTAACCCCCAAAAATGTGTCGTCCGTGTGCAAAACAACCTGTATATCTTGAATTGGTATATCTTACTTATTATCTTCTTCGTATTAAGACATATTTTCTTCGTTTTTATAGTGAAGGAACCACACAGATAAAATTCAGACTAAATTCCAATTTACTCCAAAAAATGGGAAAAAAAGCCAACATATCAGGCGGGAATACTTTTCACAGGTTACAAACAATGCATAAATTGAACTTCGATTAAAAATAGCATGTTGTTATCGGTGGTTTGACAGTTGTGATGAAATTTAAGCGTCTCGGCTCGGCTTTTCGTTAATGATTCTGAGACGAGAATTTGATTTATCATTATGATAAATCATTATTATCAATAGACACACAAATGTGTATAATTGATACTACATATGTAAAGACCCTTTTTATTCAAGTCACATTTTATCGGATAGGTCTTAGATTTTATATGTTTTTTATTACACGGAGCCTTTGTTGAATGAATAGATTGGAGTACAAAAGATGTCAAGTGAATAGAAAACCGATTCGTTGCGGTTTGCATCGGTTTCATACATACAATCATCATATTGCGTGATACACAAGAGTAATCGATCCAATATATCATTGCAATTAGGCATGCCCAAATCCGGGGTATGCGAAAAAATAAATTACTCATTCGGTTCGAGCTGACGGATACGAACGACATGTTTATGGGGATTCGGCGGGCGCCGGGTTAACAGCCCTTGAGGTGTAGTATCCAGGCACTTTTATTTGATTAATAATGACCCTTTCACTGCTTGTACCGAATTCAATTAGTAACTGAGAGACCCTTTAAGGCTTTACTTAGCGTAGTTGAAGTTCGCTGATAGGGCATTAGCATACCTCAAAGGTGGCGGGCGGAGCAGCACTGAGACAAGGGTGGGATCTCGTATGGATTAAAAACACGGGCTCTTTAAAAACCAAGCTAAGCGTTTAAGGTAAAACGGAAAGAAATTATACTGTTAGAAAGACCTATCCAAAAAATGATTTTAAAATATATTATTCTCTTAAAAATATCCATTTTTATCTATAGCCTTGTTTGTAAATTAGGAAAACTTTCGAGTTATTTTCTAATATGTCTGTTTAATAAAAGTATCATTTCTTTCCGCTTTACCTAGTAATTGGTTTGTGTAAATTATTGTGTTAAAGTGAAGTGGATTTATGACTTTTAATTATGCTTTGGATGGTTCTAAAGACAAATTTTAATGGAAACAAATTAACATAGACAAACGATTTCTGATAGAAATTGATACAAATACCATGATTATTTTCATCTAAAATGAATGAAAATATGCTTGGAAATCTTGTTGAATTTTTCCTTGTTTGAGTTAATTATCAAAGAGGATAAAGGAATCGGGAAAATCTTCAATTATACATCCGTTTCATGATGTCCCATTGTGTCTTTCCTAGTTTTTACGCAGCATTTAACAGCAATGGCTTCATAAAGGATTAATTCAAGGATTTTCGGTCCGGATCCGCATTCTTAAGTGGTATTTTACGCAGTCGTTGTTCACACGTACCACCCATAGAAACCATATGCTGCGGATTAACCATGAAAAATTACGCACAAGGAGGATCAAGGCGACATGTCTGTACCCACTCTGGAAGGATCACGTTAAATTCCCTCATACCCTCGATCCATAGTGGCAATATTGAATGAAAATGGACCGGAAATAGATTTCATCATAAAAAGTCGCTATGAATCAGTAGTGGCACCCACGCCAGAATTAAATCGTAGGAGTGGACCAAGTTGTACGTAGTAACGCGAAAGAAATGTTATCTAGTTTATGTGGGAGGCAGTGACAAAGCGATGTTAGATAATATGAAAATATGGAATTTATACTTACATTGAATTTGTTCGTACGTGCAAATTTTTCGCTACAATAAATAAAAAAGTGCCATACAACGTTGATAATATTAGAAATATATTGGTTGATGATTCAAATATACATCGAATATTGCAAAAGTAGCATGATAATATCGAATGGCGAAGGATCAACTAACATAGACCGACGAGATGCTAAGATAATTATTTTGTTCTAGTTTGAAACTTATAACGGGATATATCATGGGATCAACGGGATAAACACTTTGATATTGTTGAAACCATGATGATAAATCGATCAATTACGAATACATATTTTAATGTGACTTATTAACCAAAATATGAGATTATAGTGACATTATTAAAGATTCATTTTAATATACAAGATGCGGCAGGGAAACTACCTTATTTAAATAATTAATAACACAAACACGATAGGAGATATCAGTTAAATATTTTTCCATGTTACAAAAAGACATTTAAAGACAGTTCACAGCGTGATCATTACTAAATCTACACGAAAGAAAATTTTACCACCCCATTCTTTTCGGAATAACTGTCGCTTCAAGGGACGCGTTTTAAATAAGGCAATTTCCCTGCCGTATCCTGTATTATATATTTGTATTTACATGTGCTCTTATTGTGAAAGCTAGATTAAATATAAATAAATATGTAAATGAATGAATCTTTACACAAGAATGTAAAACTACTGATGTATAATTTATTCTGTCGTCTTGAGAGTGGCGTTAAGCTTGATTTTATCCATTATAAGAATGCATGCAGAGTCTTATACAAAATACATCATATTACATATCTTCCTTGAATATTCAAAGGGGATTATGTTAAATTCCACATGATAATTCAGATCAACTCTATTCAAGAAGAAATGTTTTTATAAAATTATTTTTAATTCATAGATAAACACCGTGAATACACACGAATTCGAAAATGTATCCCCCATTGAAATGTTATGAATTTCATATAAATACTATAAATACAATGTTTGCATTCATAAAATATATATATATAAACTTCAGTTTTCACAACAAATATAATATGTGTGACCGCACGGTCACATAATAATTATTTTCATAAATCCAAAATTCGACAAAAACGCTAAATATAAATGATTTGTTTAAAATTTGAAGTCGGAAGTCTTCTTTAAGATATATAGTTTTGGATTTCATATATTTTTATTTTTCGATAGATTTGTTTTTCTGCCATAGGTAGTAAACGTTACAACAATCTATCTTATTTTATTTTCATCTTTGCCCATTCTTCTAACCATCTCCAAATCTATCCCGGCGCAAAGTTGATTATTTATACACTTGGGTCTGTTTTTATGCGAATTTGAAGTTATGCGATTTTCAAAAATAATGAAACCTGCAACATGCTTAATTCAGTCACTAGGTCACTTATCAACATATACTGGATAGATTCAATTTTGGACTGTATAAATAATGTTTCATGTGCGGTATCTCAGATAATTCTTTAAAATCTTGGTGGAAAGCAGTTTAGCCTGAATGTATTTCAGATTTATTTATTGTACATGCCTCAAATTCTTAACGAGCTTTCAAAATACAACACGAGCTACGATTATATCGATGATATCACTAACTGCGTTAAAAAAATAATGGTTATAACATCGCAAATTTTTTTAATGCGATTTTTGATACATTCTACCACATCGATTTGAAGTTATGCGATTTTTAAAAATAATGGAACCTATCCTTCAGTTTTCTATATAGTTCAAGTCATTTTTATGCGACTCCCCGTGGAACGTATCTATCGCATAAAAATAGACCCAAGTGTACATTAATATTTCGATATAATCGTTATTAAATACAATTAAATACACTTTCATAAATATGCTTTAATTTTTTTCTTTGAATTTCTGGCAAGGTCCCCAGGGATTCACATTTCCAAACGAATGACCACCTTGAGTCCTTTTAGTATCGATTCGTAGAAGAGATTCGCATAAAAAGAAGATTAAGCCTTTCAGCGGCCAAGACGATTGGTTGAACCTCAATACTTACTTCGCTCTGCTAATATTTATTCAGGACGAACTAAATTGAACTCAAACTCAATATCGAGCGAAAACTGACGTATAAGGCTCTCTGCAGGCTTTTTTATACCCGACCTATCTTAATTTTTTCCTGATTGTTCTCTAAGCTTTCATACCGATATCGCTCTTATCGTCTTCGAGAATGTTATTGACAACCTTTGTCTACCAGTATCACGCTTTTATAAAGCTCCATTGTTCATATTGTAAGACCAAGCGTTTATTTTGATAATTAAGCCAGGAGCATCATTTTTATCGCTCTGAGGAATTTTGTTTTTTTTAAGCTTTAATGGTGTTTATATGACGACTCGTCTACTGTTCTGGATAGGCGTCATTATCCAAGTTTCACAACTTCTTTACAAAATCTAGCCCTTAAGCGGAAAAACAGAAAACTGACAGGTTTACTCGGCAATCCCGTCCGTCTATGTTTGCAAAAGCGCTTGCATTTTACATTATATAAATATATTTTCTAATAATTTCTGAAAATATTGAAAGTTGACAGAGTTGACATGTAAAAAAATTAAATTTAGACTGTTCTCAAGCTGTATGGTGTATGTTTTTAAATCATTTTGCATCGTCTGAATTTTGACTTAACTAGTCGACGTCCATTCGCATGCGGTTGTCCATTCATAATTGACAGGTTGGAATATTTGATGGATCGAATTTCAAGCACAGCCGACAGCTCGTACGTATGCATTCTAAATTGGAATAAAGCACTCATATAATTCTGATTTTGCACCGAGTTTCCAAATCGTGGCTCTTCAATTCCGCGAAAACGTGGACGTACGTGCTCCTGGATGCTCGCATATTCGCAAGTTGACTTAATCTTAATCATGAACCTCAATAAATTAAAGCAGTTGACAAGATTCATAGATGAAATTTTCATTCGGCGGTACGAATTTAGATGTCATCTATGAACCAAGATTTCTCGGAAAACGTTGAGGAAAATCTTCGAAAGCAGAAGCGCGAGTAAGCGATGTATATTTATCGCGGATCTTATCTAATTATATTGGATGTAATGGGATCATTATTCGAATGTCTTCCGAATGGTTATGTTTCCGGTTGGACTGCTGAGGAAATACGCTCCATCAATCACTCATAAAGTTAGCATAATGTAGCATGGTTCCAAATCTCAGCATTGGTCATTTTGTCTAGAGCCATCACCCTGAAATTTATAAATAGTCGCAAGGTTGACGACTTCAAGCGTTTCGTTTATTTCTTATTTTCAGACAGCATTTTCAGCGTGGCACGGATTCAACGACGATAAATCTCTTACCTGCCTCAACAGAAGATCTGATTAAAATTTTGCTGCACTAGAACCACTGCAGTCGTCTTTGGATGAATTTAAAATGCATGGATTGCACTCGGATAACAAATGGCATCTATCAGAAGAATATTCTTAGATAAATATTTTCCTCGAGGGTGGAAAAATGGAAAAAATTGCATGTCTCCCGCCTTTTATATTTTATGCGTCTTTGTTGTGTTTTGGTGTAATTAGTTGTCATAGAGACTTGTCCGGCAAACAAATAGACGTACGATAATTAATTCAACCACCCTGGCTCATCCATATGACATTACCACTAATGTATAGTGTAATGTGGAGTTTGCTGGGACAAATTCTAATTGGTTTGCATTAAAACCCTTTCTTTTGACCGCGACTAATTACAGTGGCTCCATTACAGTTGAAATTGCTATGATTGTGTAACTAAATGACACACAAATTTATATATCTATCGTATTTAATTGAAAATATAATATTAGACTCATATTTACTCATAATTGGGCTGTAGTCAAAATGAGCACACTCATATTTTACTATTGAGACTAATTTAATACGAAACTATTGATTTGAAAAAAGATTGAGAATGTTTTTTAATTGAAAATCTTATAATTATTGTGCAATATTTGATGAAAAGGGTAAGTTCATTATTCAATTACATTCAGGATGCGGCAGGGAAACTACCTTATTAAAAAAATGAATAACACGCACAGTATGGGAGATATCAGTTTTATTATTTTTTCCATATTACAGAAAAACATTTAAAGACAGTCCCCTGTATGAAAGTTACTAAACCTACATGACAAAAAACACGATTCACGGTGTGTGTTTCAAATTAAGAAGTTTCCCTGCCGCACCGCAACGAAAATTATCATACAGCGATGACAGTTTGTAATTAAAATAATTAGTATTTCTCTAGTCGATGTCTGGAATTTGAGATGCCAGACGTCAGACATCCTTAAAATACCACCAATGATGCAAAACGTCCTTTAAATGTTATTTTTGAATTGCTTATTTTGCTGTTTTTATTAACTTTTTTTATGCGATTTTGGATATATTTTATATGGCTGTTTCAAAGTTATGCGGTTTTTAAAATCCATGAAACGCATCTTCACTTTTTCCATGTAAGTCATAGCTTTTTTTTGTGCGATTTCTTTTTGTGCGTATCTACCGCATCTATTTACTATTGGTTCGTAGAAGAGGTCAACATAAGAAGAAGATCAAGCCTTTCCGCGGCCAAGACGATTGGTCGAACCTCAATACTTACTTCGCTTTTCTAATGCTTAATTGAACTCCAACTCAATTTCAAACGAAAATTGACCGAGCATCCTGTTTATAAAGCCTCAAATGGTTTAAATTTGAACTTAAAATCCCGAGCGTTATTTAAAACCCAATGCATTATAGACGAATTTATATTTAAACCATTACTATAAATATTTGCGCTGATGATTTTTATAGAGAATTTGACACTGTAAATAAAATTATCATAAGTTGTCTTCGCAAACAAATTATGACTTCCCACAGGAATACCTGTCGCTGAATTTTAATTGATTGACGTTGATTGATTCAATCCAATGGGAGGGAAAAATCAGGCTTTATTTTCTGTTGTTTCGTCGATTATCAGCCATTAATTTTGTGTGTGAAAGCAACATAATTAAATTAATTTTGTCGAGATATCACGTATCGTATTTTATCCGAAATGGAATTGGGACAATATATTTTGTTGGTCTTTTCTTTTCGTGATATACACTGTACACCATCGCTTCCCCGGAGGACTTAATAACCTCTCAAGAGGACGCTACTGTGATCAAATATCTTAAGGGACGTCGTTTTTATACAGGGTTGATATTTGTTGATCAATATTCTAAAAAAATAGTACAAATTTGAACATATCGTAAATTTAGCAACGTCGTCAACTGTTCGAGTTTCATTTTGACATCAAAATTCATATTGATTTTATTAACTTGAGCACAATTTAAATGTATATTAATTAATTGCAATATATATATCTATAATGAGCATTTATAATAGATACTATGGATATGTTTTTCTTCTCTTTTGATATAGAATATTTTCCTATATTTATCGTCTGATTTGTTCGGTCTCTTCAAAGACGACAGATCGAGAATCCACTATGCTAAAAAACGGCAGATAGTAATCGAGTGTATTTATTGAGCGCTTGAAGTACCTTTTTGTATATTAAGTGGGGTCGATAAATATTCAAGAGCGAATAGTTACCTTTTTTTAAGTATATAGGTCAAAAATAGCATATTTGTCATTGGGGGGGGATATTTGAAGAGTGTCATTGAAGTCATGATGTGTCAGTCATTTTCCATTATTTCCGCTTTGGTTAATCGATCTGAATAATGAAAGACAAGCAATGCCCTTCTAGAAGCGCCTTGACCTGCTGAGGACGTATTGAATTTGTACCGTGGCTTGGCTGTTGCTAGGATAAGTGATAATGTAACTCTTAGCAAAGTCTCAGGTCTCAATTGCTGTCATTACGTTTTCTTACAAGTGACTAATTTATTGCTTACGGCTAACATTGGGTCACGATGCCAACAGTCTGTTGGCCAATAGAGCAATGACGGCTTCACGGTCCAATTTACGACTCTGTTCGCTGAGTGAGTAATTAGCGTGACCTGTTGAGGTGTATTGTTGGATGAAGATGTCTTCATGATGAGACCGTCTTTCAGACAGCAAAAATTAAGCTTTTAAATTAAAACGTAGATAAAAAGTTAAAAATTGCAGTCAACGGTAATGGAGCAGAGTAGAATACCTCTACTATCCTTGTATCTCTACGCAGCGTAAACCAACCATTGGATTAGTAGTGCGCCTATTTTTATATATATTACACAAACATAAAATTAACTTTTCCTAAAGATATAACAAATTGGCTTGAACGTCACAAAAAATGAAACTCCAATCATAAACTGGTTGTATAGAAAGAAAAGATCATTTGTAGTATCTCCATCTCTGTCGCACAAATATTAGACACAATACGTGCATGCGCCTTGCTGTACATGTATGTGTATACATAACATAAAGCAATCAGTAGACGCTTGCCTATTTTATAATATATTACACAAACAGGGCTTTAAACTACCAAGAAAAGTATCAACATGTACATTGGAAAAATAGAGTTTATCAGAGCGGACAAAAGTCAAAAAAATATTAAAATCGTTAACAAAGGGAAAAATAACAAAGCATGAAATCAGATTTTCTTCAAAGCTAAGAAATTTTAATTCTTTCGTAAGAAAATACTCGACCAATTTTTTTATACAATATTATGCAATATATTAGTGTACACTTGGGTCTGTTTTTATGCGATTTTGATTTTATGCGGTTTTCAAAAATAACGGAACCTATCCTTCATTTTTCTAGAGTACAAAGCTTTTTTTATGCGAATGCGCGTAAAAAAATCTAAGATTAACACTAGTGCAACCGTTACAATATAAGTGTGTATAGGGCAATGGGCGAATGGAATTGTTTTTAAATCTGGCAACTCTTTACAAAGGCTTAAGAATTAAGTAAGAAAACATAAACAATACACTTGAAATACACTTGGAATCGATTCATTATATCATTCATATCATTATTAGTCGATAAGTTTGGTTCAACGATCTATATAATCGTACGATGTATGCAAGGTTTGGGGTCCGTCTCTGTTTCTCTCCAAACTCAACTTGCAAGACATTCTCCGTCTCTGTCTCCGAGCTCAACGTGTAAGAATGCTCTTTATGAGTCATTGGAACTCGGACACAACAATGTCCTTTACCTCATGAAGGGGTTAATCAGCGATTACATTTTAACCCCTTAAGTGGATATGACGTATATATCCGTCAAAACTAAAGTCCATGCAAAGTGGGTATGACGAATATATCCGCATTGTGATAGTTAAGCAAAACTTAATAGAAAATGACGGATATGTCCGATTGCATTGTTGTGTACGTTAAATGTAAGAATGATTAATCTCGGGAACTGACTTGTTCGAGCTTGATGATATACTATTTTCGTATACTAGATATGACGCGAAGAGATCGAAAAGGCGAAAAGATCGCGTCACTACGGATGACACTTTTAACAGTGAATCAAAACGTTGAAGGGGTTAAAAAAGACGATGTCAACATAGAAGGATGACGAATAAATTTATACTACTAAATGTGTAATGTTTTTATTTATATGAAATCTTTATAAACTTTTTTTATGCGATTTTTGGTACATTCAATCGCAGCGATTTGAAGTTATGCGGTTTTTAAAAATAATGGGACCTATCCCTCAGTTTTTTATGTAGTTCAAGTCTTTTTTTATGCGATTTTTTTTATATGCGACTCCGCGTAGAATGTATCTATCGCATAAAAACATATCCAAGTTTATATTATAATTTCGCTCCTACGAACAGGGAGCAATTGGAAGGAGGGAGGCTTAGGAATATGAAGGATATGACAAAACCTTTCAGAATAACTCCTGATATTTTTGGCATGGTCAAGACTTTGTTGTTAAACAAGCATAAATTATTGACTTTTAATTTTTCATTTAATCTATCCACCTGTCCGGGAGTCAGAACGTTGGTTTTTTTGTTTTTCTGTATGCTAATAATACTCCTATATGTTTTTTTATGGGGCATATATATGATAAACGGGATAGATTTAAATTGAAAGCATGTCCTCGCCAATTGAGGAAGTATTATTGAATTTATTATAGATGCAAGCAGGTTTAATTGAAGAATCGCCGAAGAAGTTAAAGGTCTAGGATTCAATTGTATGCATTTGCATCAAAGTGAGAATTCGTACTGCAAAAACGTCTTGAAGCTTTATAAAAATGCTCACATTTTAATTTTAGACTACATTGATCATTTTCGACGAAAATACTTGTTTATTTACAAAACAGAATCAAATAAAAGCCAAATAAGCTTCACAAAGAAAGGACATGCTTTGCTGATACATTATTCTATATTTAGGATGAAAGGATATAAATACATCCCGAAAAAGCGTCATCGACTCTGTTTTGAAAATTCACATAAAAATGAAATCCTTTGCATAGTGAATTATTAAATACCATTGAATTTATAAGGTGTGTTCTGGCGCATTATATATTTTACGTTTATTAACCCTTTTTTCTGTAACGTGCAATTTTTATTGTTATTTTAGGATAAATTTTATTAACCCCAGGGAGTAAGATTTTTTGCCCCATCTTTTATTAGGGATGCGGGTGTCCTTGAAGCAATTTACCGGTATTTTTCGGTTACCACACAAAAATTGCTGATGAGAAAAAATACCAAAAAGCCTAACTGAATGTACCTCCTAATTTTATCACGAACGAGTATACTGAAGAAGAATATGTGTTTGTCCCCGATTGAGAACGCCATATATCATCCAAAGTGAACGACAATATTTTTTTCTTCTTCCGAAATGTCTTTATGTTACTTTTTTACAATAGGCTTTCATTATTTTCGAGATTAAGGTTTCTGCGGATTTGAAATGTATGTTTTTACGAGGCGTTGTAAGGTCTATTACGTACCGTAACACCTAAGACGTTATTCTCTACATGATTTTCTTTAGTATTATTTCGGTACATAACAACTAGAATTTTAATACTAAAATAATTCTCATTGAACGAAAAACAGGATTATTAAATAATTGACACATCATCTACTTCAGTTTACGTCTAATATATTGGATATTAATCATACTTGAATTATATTTCATAAAATTGATGGGACATTAAAAAAACAATTCAGACTGTATATTAGCTTTCAATAGAATACGTCAATTTAAAAGTCATTCAAAAGGTTTGATATCAATACAAATTTTACAATTTGCTCCACAATGTAGTATTGAAATTGACAGGGAGATGTCGGTTAATTTATAATTGAACTTGAAGTACAATGATCAATTGAACAAGTAACAACTAAGAAGATTGATAGAATAAGATCATACTAAAGAAACCTTGGCATAATATATATGCCTACTAAATTATATAGCTAGATGTCCGCTATTTAGAGTTAAATAATAGGTCTTTACTTTTAAATTTAAGGAATAATACATAGTCTAAGATCTACAAAAAAGGTTTAGGTAAAGTCCAGAAGCTGAGTGCTGATGTATTGTTAAATTAAATAGTCTTGATAGCAGTCATGTTCTGGAATAGTCCTAAAGGTTTAATTGAACAAATCTAATAAATTTGTCAAACTTATCACGCTCTAGGGCTGCACCCCCAAATTTGATCCCGATAAATCACTTGAGTTTACGTGGAGTAACTATATTTTCGAATAAGGATACGAAGAGAACATATGGAAAATGTACAATGGATCGATAAAATAATGTATGTCAGCTTATAGCTTAACGGTATGTGAAAGGCAATGGAAAATCACCACATGATTTTTTTCTCAGGAAAAGTATTACATGGAGGTCTTCCACAATATATATATATATGGTACTTTAAGAAAAATAATTGTTTAATGAACAGACAAACATATCGTACAAAACTTATGGATAATTTAATTGAAATAAATTTCCATAGCTTAAAACACTCCGGTCCGCCCATTTAAAAACGCATATTTTGTAGTTTGAGCTTTTGACGCACAAAAAATAATATATCAATGTGTTGCGTGGATCAAAATGTTCTTTCGTCGACAGTTAGTAGTAGACAGACTTTAAGCTGGCCATAATTTTGGTGATGAAGACCCGCCCAGATTAAAGTGTTAGATTTATAAATGCTTGTATTTAATTGAAATTCAAAAGATTTCTTGGGTGAAAATCTTCTCCCACCTGTGCAAAACGATCCGAAAAAGAGGCGGTCACGTAATTTTGACAGTGTTCCAGTTTGATCATTCTGGGCGTCCACCTCGCACACAACTTATTGTAATCAAGTTTTTTCGATACAATATCACCAAAGAGACTTGAAGAAATGTCAGAAAATTCTTCGTGAAGATCTTCGAGCATCACACGTCGGTCATTTCGCACTTGTTCTTCAATTTTTTGCATAAGTTCGTCAAAAATCACTGATGATCTCTCACTCCTTGCCTCAACAACCTAACCCATTCCGTTACATATTGTCGACTCATCACATCACTACCATAAACCTTTATGAGCTCTATGATGGATTTTCACGGCGGCGTTATTCTACAAAGTAAAAAAACGCGGATCTCAGACGAACGGGAGGTGGTAGGAGCGCGCGACGGTCTCTCCATCGGAAGAATTTACTGCGATTGAAAAAAATGGGCGCTCTATGGTTTTCGTCCGAAGTAATATGTGTGAGTTTTAATTTTTTATGACTGATCTTATGACTAATATTTTGTCTTCATATTATAGCGATTTCTACAAAGAAGATTTGTGAGTTTTTTGAAATTGACTGGAATGTGTTAAGCAAGAATAATTTATTATTGATCATGTGAATTCCATGAAAATTGGTAGGCTAACATGTCCAAAATGCTTTAATAAAATTTAAAATAGAAATTAATAAAATATTATTCAATAAAAAATATTTTTTTACGCTTTTGATAGAGAATTTGGAACTAATTTATTATTTTTTTAATCCAATTTATACTTAAAAATCGACATTGATTACCTTGATTAGTGTTTTTATTAACCATCAGATGCTTACTATTTTTCCGACGAATGGTTTTATACTATTCAAGCGATTGATTTATACATATGTATTAATACCCAGCACTCAATCAATGTTTAAATCGATTATTGCCAGCACTCAGCGAATCATAAACGTTCATAAAAGTCGATTATTGAAGCAAGTGGGTGTGTATTTGTAAACATTTATCACAAATTCTATTAGTTGTGGAGCTTACTCGTGTACTGTAATTGGTTTTCCGACGCTTTAAGAACGAGCTTCTTTCACAATTGCGGAAAAACCAATAAAGCCACCTGAGTCAAATAAAGCGTAATGAAGCTCTCGGGAAAAATCCCCGAAACGCCACTAAATGTTTCACTGGTGTTTTCCAATTTATACACAGAGTTGACAATATGAGAAAATTTAAATTCCACATCCGTATGAACTTCATTTCCTGTTGAGGTACAGGAACCGAACAAACAAAGTGAGCGATCCGAAACATGAACGTGATTATTTATCAAAGCATAACCTGTCTGTTTGTAGAGGGGTTGATTTTAATTAAAATATAATTTTTGAGAGAAAATTCCGTTCATTTTCAAACCGAAGTAAGCCTAAATGACACCCACGACGAGTCTATCGTTAAATTTTAAAGCTGTCATACAGTATACTAGAGTGGGCTTATTATTAACTGTGCAAGTATAATTAGTGTGTGTCAAAGTTATTCGTCCTGAGGGATAGTACTTATTGGATTAGCATATTTTCCCTTAGAAACTCTGTGTCTATAAAGGATCATATAGAAAAATACACAGTATTATTTTAAAAATGTCATACCCCTGGGTTAAATGTATTCAACATTAAGCTATACCTATTACCATATTACAGTATTTATATATTAATATAATAAGCATTTTTAATAAAATATGCGCGCGGAATTAATGTTTGATGCGGGCGGTGGAAGATGTTATTGGATTTAGAGGAGTACAATTATTTTTAAATGATTTTTAAGAGGCTATTCTAGTCTATAAGCATACATTTTGGTTTTTTTTTAATTCGATTAAAAAAAATGTTATAGGATGATAAAGTGTTAAGGGTAAAAAAAAGACGTATCCTGATTGACACGATTTCAACTCTTATAGTTATCTAAAATTAAAAAAAATAAAAGAGATTCTTAATAAATAATAATGTCGCTATAGCTTCTACCTCAAAAAATAAAATAAAAATTTAATTTTCAAAAAATTGCGACTGTTTAAAAAAAATGTCATTTTTTGGCTTTATTTTTTCAGTTTTAATTATTTTTAAAACATTTAAAAATATTTTTTTATATAAATCTGGTAGAAACGATAGAGTGATATATATAAAAGATTTATAATAAATTTGAAGTAAATCGATTAATTAAAACATGAAATATGATGTCAACCGCGTTGAAAAAAGTAGTTTAGAGAAAAGCGCGTTTAAAGATTTCATTCCGGTAGAACTGGCTTAGTTGCCGCTTCACTAAAATAGATATAAATCCGTAAATAATTGAAATTTTGGAAATTTATTTGAATAATATATTCTTTAAAGTGTAAACTTTGAATATATGCAAAAAAAATCGATTTTTTTCAAAATACATTGTCACAGTCTTTCATAAACGATCGGCGTATAATACTCATTCTTATGTGAAAAATCGATTAGCTTGTATCTATAAGGATCCCATTACAACGACACGCTGATTTAATATTTGCTCACATCTCGAAGGATAATTACTAAGATAATTTTAACACAAGAAGAAATATGTACGGTCCATTTCATCCTGTATTTTGGACAAATTTGCGCGATAGTTTGACAATTCGCGCAAATCGAACAAAATGATCCAAAATAAAAATATGTCATGGAAAGTGGATTCCGAATACAGAGTTGTTTTGCATCAACAATCAAATATTGTAGGCCAATTCGAATAGATTTACGACATTTGAAGGGCTCATCCAGCTCTCTGATTTTATGTTGATGGCATTCTAATGAGGATTTTTTCATAAAATATGAATAGCTTTCATTCGATACAAAATACATAGCAATATACCTAATCTTTTTATATTTATCTCCCGATATGGTGCAGATAAAACCATAGGGTGCTTGATGTGCATTACATAAGGACCTAAATTCATCGAGGATAATTTTTGAGCATTTTTAAAAATATCAAAATGCTTCAATCCATTGTGTTTCGCTTGATAATTTATTAAATCAGCCAAATCATATAGAAATTCAACCAAAGAATCAATTCAATTGCGATGGATTTCATTAATTTAACCTATTTTTGTATGCATCATATTGATTTTGCTATTGCAGTATATTGTATTTATTGTGTGATTGTGAATTGGAATGCATTTGGTCAAAATTATGATCATCCCTTATTGCAGCAATGGGCCAGCTGGTTCAAACTCTCTTATTCTAGTAAGGTTTTTGATCATTCAAAAAATATTAATAAACATTGTTTTTGTATATATAAATTGGGAGATCATCGAATATGTGTATAATTGTCATATATATAGTGTTTTAATGGCTTTTTGTAGTCTCTTTTGTAGAAGCAGGGCTCAGCACTTTGACATGGTTTTCATAGCGTATAATACAGTCACATTTCCTATAGATATGAATCCAAGATAATTCAAATCTATAGAAGACTGAATAAATATTCGTTTAATTGCATAGCTTTTTGAAGAAAAATATGCAGTTTTTCCAAGGAAGATCGGATGTTTCTTAACATATTAATAGCATTAATTGCTCGTTGATTTGTTTTTTTATTGTATATATGGTTACATATGGTATAATTGAAAATATTGATTATATTAGTTGAAAAATATCAATGTTGCTTACCCAATATCAACACGTTGCTCCGTGAAAACTCATCCTGCTGAATGATTTTCCCCACAACAACACTATGTTTCAGTATTGTATTTTAGTCTGACTGGATACTATGTTACTTTTCGACACTATTTAATACGTTTTCCAATAATATGTAAGCGTAATTCTTCCCCGCACACTGCACTCGTGTGTTGATAAGATTCAAACGAAAATAACAATAAGCTTGAATTCAACGGACGTAAATAAGACTTGAGCTATTTGCGAATATAGAATATATATATATCTAATTTTTTTGGTGCAAAAAAGTTTGTTGTTGGAACTGTTTGTTATCACTGTAGGAATAGCGCGCTCCGAAGAAGAGGCGCGGAGGTCCCGCGCATCGCTCCGCTCAGCCCAGAGCACAGTTCTGCACTAAGACGGAGTCGGTAGGAAACGCTGTAAAGAGCCGTGCGCGGTGCGCATGTGCATGTGATGCGACGCAGCATCCTGCTCCCGGAAAATCTCTCCCGAAATCCCATCCAAAACGCAGCGAGCTGCATCATCCCCTATCCAAACACATACATATATATACAACATATCGTACAATTTTCAACATGCCCAAACTTCTATGGAATATAAATATTTTTTAAAGATTCTTTCACATATTATAAGTATATACAAAATACGCAGGACTAAATGCTACTTATTTCGTTATATATACTATTTCATTCAAAAGACTTAAATATTATATAAAAACGAATTTATATTATTAATCTGTTAAGCGGAGAAGTTCCTTTTCAATAACGCAACATACAGTGGGCGCACACATTTTTGTTAGGACGTATATATACGTCCCGCCCACCTGGCGTGAGTTCATATTATTAATTTTTTTAACAATGCTAAGAAGATTCATTCCATTTTTTGACATTTCCTGGCTTTAGTTCCCTTTCATTTGTTCTTTGAAAATGTCTTTCAACTAAGCGTGAGGGTTTAGGTGTAATGTTGTTTTTTGATGGCATTGTTTGGCTTTTTACTATGTTGTCTGAATTGAGCATCAATACGTCTTTTTTGTCCTTCCATTTTAAAACTATAAGTTTGCCTTTGAATCTTATCTTATGCTACTAGTCACCGCTTACTAAGTACACGTCCACCACAACACAATAGCAAAGTGCGGCAAATTTGCTACCTATCATAAATTCATGTCAAAACATGTATTGACAACTCACACATTCGTTAAACAAAAAAAAATTCCGCCTGTTTTAGGACCCAACATAAATTTCGAGGACGTATATATACGTCCTAACCAATTTCGATGCAGTTAACGTTGGACGTAAATATACGTCACGGCCACTTAACAGGTTAAACAAAATTATAGCTTAATTGTTCATCATTTATCATCAAAACTAATCAAAATTCCATATTATTTTATAAATTCTTAGTTTTATGAGGGGGATTCAAATATAATCCATATTTTTGCCATACAAATTTGTTAGTGATATCCAATGGAATATTTTTTTCTAATAAAGGGAAGTATTTATAAAAATAAGATACTTCATTTTTATATATCACTAATACATTTATACAAACATGTACAATAAAAATTCCAATTTATATTTGAATCCCACTTGCATGTATTGATTCACTACCGAATACCCGGCATGCGTTGCAGCGCTTAACAAACGGACAACAACGGACAAACAGACATTAATTTTTATATATTAGACTATACCTATGTTACTTGCGTAATTATTAGTAATAAGTGAACGAAGTTTTATGGCAATCTAATGAACGGTATGGCAGCGCATTACATACAAACAAAGATATATTAATTTTTATATATTAGAAGATTTTACTGTCTTACAATAGAATTTCTTTGTTTTTCTTGGTTTTATTGATTTATCTAGTTGCAAGATAAAAAATCATATTGTTACATTATATCAATAACAAAAAATAAGTATTAGGCGTACCCATAAGCAATGTCGTTTTTTCGATGAATCATTCTCAAAATGGTCTCTTTCGCCTCTTGTAAGCATTTATTTGTTCGTCAACCTGAGACATTGGTGCCAATAATGCCATTTGAAGGAAACTATTTGATAAAAGAAAATTTAAATAAAGCTGAAGTTAAATTATTTTGAATTGCATTGAAAAACGACATTATTTATAGCCATAAAGACTTTAACATGAAGTAAAGAACTTGTATTATATTTTATTTACGAAGAGAGAATTTACAGCTATTAGCTTGTAGGAAGGAAGTCTTCCCGCAGCCAAGGTTATCCGACGACTCCCCATTTTCTGCGCATCACTATCGAACAGGAAGCAGTCCTCGCGTAAGAAGAGGCAAATTTCATTATTCCAGACGCAATATATCCGCAGAAAAACTAAAAATGTCATTGTTAAATTTTCATTGTCATTTTATTCACGCCATAATAACTTGAAGTAGGAGTTTTAAAATAAAATAAGAAAATCAGTCATTTCGGCTACTGTGGTGCTTCTAGTGTTAAAGCGAAAGACTCATCAAGGGTTGTTAAAACCACTTTTAGGGAAATACAAGGATCGGAAAATATGCTAAAAACAAGGGTTGAAGTCAGGGCAGTATTTATTTTATAATCCGATTAAAAAATGATTCTACGTTTTGTCTAGCAACAAAAAAAAATTACAATGTTTGTTTAAGTATATTACATACATTAGGTTTGAGTTTTAAAGATATATTCATCATACACTGAACTAATTGCACAAAACTGTAGCAAAATTTCGGGTATGAAGAATATATTTTAAATAAAATACAATCATTCGGGAATTGGGGCAAAGCCCTTTAGATAGTAATAATTAAAGAAATCATATTGAAAATTAGATATAAATCATACTTTAGCTTCTGTCTAATAGAAATTACTCCATCTTATAAACTGAAATTATTTCATATGTACAAATTAATGCATATATTAAAATCATCATAAAGTCAAGACAAAGGGAACTTATGGCAACCTGAAAATCCAATTCTAGTTACATTTAGCTTCCGTGTCAATTCCAGTCACACGTGTGATTTATGAGAAATTCCAGGTGGGTAGCACTCGTGTGTATCTCCCGGGCGCATAACTTTAGGGGGTGCGAATTCCCTCATGTGTTGAGTCATTAAATGTTAAAAACCTTCACAAAGGTGAAAAATTAAATTAAAGCCGAGCTGGGGAATAGGAACAATCTAAAATGTTTGGGATTTCATTTTCCAAAGATGTTATTAAATTTAATACTTGAATCTTGCTAAAAGATTTCCTGAAAGGAATACAATATTAAACTTCCGCCACAATGGATCGACGTTTCTTTCAGCAAGCACGGATCCTTTCATCGCTTCATACGATTCTTTCAAAGCGGTATTTTCTCGAAATTGAAAATGATGATCGCATAAATAGACTATTAAACAATTAATTTGATACAATGTGTCCAATCGATTATAAATAGACGTCGCTCATTGAGCAAAATCGTGCAACTTGATTGAGAATTTAAAGCTAATTGCTTAAAAAGGGGGCTCGTTCATTGTAAATTTTTGCACTCTCCGGAAAATGTTACATGAATATTTCCAAGAAATTTCTAGATATGCAATTTTCCGACGGCTCAGATTCAGTTATAATTGAATTACAGCCAAAATGGCCACACCCAAATACCCCATACAAAGTACAGTCTTACACATTTATTGGCTAAAAAAATACTTCAAAGTAATTTCTACAAGGAATATGATAATTTAAAAGCACGGCAACATCGGCATCATATGAGATAAACCCATACATGCGCTTAAATTTAATATAAATCATATAATTTAAAGTATTGTGTATTTATTTACTATTATATGCATGGAACGTCATCTTATTAAATTACATTATGAATAAATAGAGCAAGCACCCGGACTGTGAGAGGCTATTGATTGGAGCATTGCTTGTTGTTATTTTTTTTATAAATATTACTAAATTGTTCATAAAAAGCATTTGTAAATATAATATTAAATTTTATTTTACAGAACAATATTTTTTTCTTGGACGTTCAACGTATTATACAGGGTGTTTGGCACATGGACCGACAAAAATTTTGTGTGGGTTAGAAGGGTTTTTGATACGTTTCACACATAGAACCTATATCCCAAGCATCAGGGTTATCGAAATAGATATTTATTCAATATTTTGAAAAAATACCCAAAAATTCACATTTAAATCGTTATAACTTTTTAATGTGTGGTCGTAATAGTACGAAATAACTGTTTTTGTGTTTTAAAATATATTTTTAATCTAAATAAATCATCATTTTATGCAAAGGTTCAAAGAAAATTAGAATAAATAAATCCAGTGGTGTCAGGTCTGGATACGTGCAAGCCACAAAATTTGTTCAAATTGGCCACCTCTGCTCCATATGCACGCACGACACCTTTTTCTTATTTCAACTATAGTTGTCTAAAGTAGCATTTCCTCTCTCATTTTTGCAAAGGCGGCGCTTATCCCTTCAATTGGGATTTCTTTTGTGGGAACTTCTGTCGTGTAAATCAATTCATTTGGCGGCCCTATTCCGTGGCTCGCGCGGTCTCCAAACCTGACACCAATGGATTTATTTGCCTGGGAACGTGCCTTATTCCGTGATTCATACGTTCTCCAGACCTGGCACCACTGCATATCTTTGTCTGGTGAAATTTTGGATATTTTTTCATAATGTTGAAAAAAAAAATCTATTTCGACAACCCTGATACTTATGGTTATAGAATAGGGCCTATGTGTGAAACGTAGCAAATGCTAAAAAAGCACCCCTTAAATATAATATGAACCGGAATTCGACCAAAAACCGTTATATTTCCCAAAACAAAAACCAGAACTGAACCGATTTTAAAATATCGGTTTTTATCGGTTCAGTACATGTCTTGCAGAATTTGTTTGATTTTTGTGTTGATATCATATGTGATTTTTACTATTTTTATGCAGAGTTTATTTGATCGTACACATATGATAATACTGTAATCTTAACTCTATCCATCCTGTTAATTGTCCTATTAGATCAATACTTCAGATAATATTGTTATCAACACAAATTCCAGCTTATTATGTTTAGGTTATCTCTTACTATGTACCCAGACTGGGACTCCCAGATTTTAATTTGTTTCTTAGTGTTATGTACTACAAGCTGGGACTATACTTCTAGTTTTAATTAATGTACCTTCAATTAATTATTTTTCTTATATTTATTATTTACGTGATAACTCTACAATTGTAAACATTTTATAAAAATAAATTTCTATAAATATATTGTAAATTCAAACCGGAAAAACAGTTATATATAAATATTTAAAAATGAACCGAAACGAAAACCGATATGAATAACATAAAGATTCGAAGCCCTGATTTTAATATTCAACTAAATAAAATCATTACGAACATTCATGTAAATATATTTTCAGGATAGTCTACAGTTATTAACATTTGAAGGTGTTGTAAATATTTTTGCTAAAAAAATGTAATGAAATTTATTTATGAATTGGTTTTTGAGACATATTGCATGTCGTATTTTACCTTATTTATAAAAAAAAAGCAAATTGGCCAAATTTTCTCAAAGTATATATTATTTTACCCAAAATAGGACCGGGACAATATATTTTGTTTGTCTTTTCGTCGTCGCAATGTAAACATATTGTACATTATCGGTTCACCGAAGGGCTTAATAACCTCTCAAGAGAATGCTATTGTGTCTTAACACTTCGAGGAAGACTGTATTTATTTGGAGGGTGTTAATATTTGGGCATTAGATGCGAAGGTTTCAAATCAGAAAAGTTACAGTCTACCAAGTTTTCAATGTTGCGAACAATAATAAAATTTTTCTCAAGGTTCTGTTTTCATGCGATTTCGAAGTTATGCGCTTTTTAAAAATGATGGAACGTATCCATCATTTTTCTATAGAGCACAAAGTTTTTTTTTATGCGAATGCGCATAAAAAAATATAAAGGTAATCTAGATTTAGAACATCCAAATGTAAAAAATAGTGTTTCTTCCACCAAACACGACAATTAATTCGGCCACTAGATAAGGGCATGATTTCCACGTTTAAAAAGTATTGTTATGAAACTGCAGAATGAGTCATTAACTGTACCTGAAGTTTGGAAAAACTTTTCAATTTTTTTATTCAAAGAAATTTCTGCCCTTAAAAAATTATACAAGAAACTAGTCAATCTGTTTATTGTACATGACTCGAATTCTGAACGAGTTTTCAAATTCCAGCGCGAGCTTAAGAATTATGCGAACTGCATAAAAAATATTGGTTAATCTTCGCAAAGTTTTTTTATGCGATTTTTGCTATATTTAATCACATTGATTTGAAGCTATGCGTTTTTTAAAAATAACGGAACCTATCCCTTAGTTTTCTATGTAGTTCTTCTTTTTTTATGCGGATTTTTTATATGCGGCTCCCCGTGGAACTTATCTATCGCATAAAAACAGCCCCAAGTGTATATATAAATATCAGTCAGCTTTATAGGAAAAAATACACAAATAATGTGCACTGTAACAAATATTAATTCTAAATTTAATTAACTTAAAGAAGAACAATTTCCTGGAATGAGCGTTAACATAAAGAAACAGTTACGAGAAAATCGGCGGATAAACTTCTTGGATATCTTCTCAATAAATGGGTTTCTTGTTTTGCTACTAATTCTATGATTTCTATGAATTCATTAATATTTAAGAGCTCTTATAAATAACATTCATTATTTATTTTATACTTCAAAGGCAAGCCGAAATAGATTGGGTATCAAATTATCAAAATACATCGCAAATGATTCAAATAGTTCATTCTCAAACCTGAGCTACATTAAATATACATTTTTTTCATATAAATAGAATATAAATGCAAATACACACAATAAAGTCAAAATTACCCCCAATCTCCAATTGGTTGCTTGAATCTGTATTTCATGTATGATTTTATGACAATTTTCAAAGACTCGTGGCCAAAATGTATACCAATATCTTCAACAAAGAGCGACAAACTTTCATTCGGCTTGACCTACATGTCAACCCTACTATTCATATTAAACCTTCATAATGTTATATAATACAAGGCTTCAATCGTTCCTTGTATAACATATTATATTTCGACCTTTCTCATTCGTACGAAAAAACAAGTCTTTCGCCTTTCATAACATCTTGATACAAGCATGTTCTTCTAAAATTTGCATCGAGTATAATATATCAAACAAGTTTTAAGCCCTATCAAATAAATCATGGTTGAATTATGACCAATTGAGTGCGATCGTCTTTCAGTCGAAGCTCGAACATCATAAATTTCAATAAGCTCAAAAATTTGTCGTCGCACTTATTTATTTATAAGGACATATCACATTCTCCTTGGGAGCCATAAATCGGTCCGCCTTTGTCTCACGACTTATATTTTTTCTCCATTTTTCTATCGAGTGATAACTGCTTGACCCTTCCGAATTTATGTCCCACCATTTTCTCGGTATCGCCCTTTCTTCTCCTTGATATTCTGAATTTTATGCTAAAAAATACGCATGATATTCCATCCGATGCGTCATTGTAAGCCGATATATGCCCATTGTCAAAATATGGTAGCTCGAATTCGTTATAATATGGAATATGAAGGGATTATTCCTCTTTTGAGGTTGTATAACAAACGAGAATTAATGTAAAATTGAGGACGTTAAAGCTCTTTTGGGAGCTTTTAGAATTAGGCGCGCACAAAGCAAAGAAGTATGAAAAATAGGTTATCAATTTTCACGCGAAATGGTGTACGATATTTTGCGACGCAATTCCACGAAAATTTAATAATGGTCCATAGTATCTATTTCGAAGGATGTCAAGTCTGTTGGAACTGTATTCATGCAAATATCTGATAAATTTGATCAACGTACAATAGTTTATCTGCCTAAATATTATAAAAAATAATGGAACTTATCCCTCAGCTTTCTATGTAGTTGTAGTTCAGCCAAAGAACCTATATTAGTATTATCTATGTTGTATTTCAAATTTAAACATATTTTTACATATACAATAATTAAAAAAGTTGCCCATAATAATCAAAATGTAGCCATCCTTGATGTAAGATAGTCTCGTCAAAGATTGACATCCTAATAAGAAGAAAGAAATAAGAATCGATTAATAAGTTTGTCCTACTTTCGTCCAAGTCATACTGACGAAGCTCTCTCGCTTATAATTATATAGATGCTCTTTAATGATAAAAGTTTTTAAAGAAGGAATTAGGTTGTATCTTATAACGACCCATATATTCCTCATTAAAATTTTCAGTGTATACCAAGCATATTAAAAACTGTGGACTGTCCAGAGAGACATGAAAGGATTTTAAAAGGGCACATGGCTGAAAGATTAAAACAATGAAGCTTTTTTAATAATAGTATGCAGATTGTCTGGAAAAGTGAACGATGTTAAATTAAAAATGTTGGGGATGGATGAAACTTTTTTTTTTAGGTACAATATCCATTATCGCTTGCAGGCGATTTCCATAGGAACCAGGGAAATGTTTTTTTCATTTGGTGGTTTTCCATTGCCTTTCACATAAGGGTAAGTCAGAATAGAATTGTTTGAATTTTAGATTTAGAATGATGATCTTTTTGACAAGCGAAAATTAAAATATTTTCATCCACTCGTCAATCGATTGCTATTCGATATTAAATTTCAAGTTATATTTACGTTGCTATCATTATGAAGCTGATATCGTTTGATTAAAATACACGCAAACCTCGTGTAACACGACATTACTATATCACGTTTTCATTATATAATACATTTTTTTAGAGTGTGTTAATACACTATAATATCATCTATCAAATAAATAAGATCGTCAATATTGAATGTATGCTACAAAAAAATATTTCCTGAGAGAATTCTACTTATAAATCTAATCTAGCTAACTTAAAAAACTCTTAGTGTTAGACAGCGATAAATCGATGTTAGCAGAACTTGCACAATTATGTCAACGACGATATATCGTTGCATTGCGAGATCAGTTGCCTTAAAATTATTATATAGAAATTTATATCAAAATAATTTTAATAAAAAAAATATTTTGAAGGAATATTTAGATGCAGAATTGCGACAGCTAAAATGTAAACCCCATCGCAAGAAGCATAATAGAAAGATCTTAACCCTATCGGATCGGAAATCGTGAGACAGAGACAGGTGTCTTGCATCTCATCATACACTCGTGCATCGATGGCAAAGTCGTGCCATAAAGGAACCCCTACACGTCTAAACATTCTCAATATATACACTTAAACCTTTTTTTATGCGGTAGATGCGTTCCGCGGAAGATCGCACAAAAAGAAATCGCATAAAAAAAACTATGACTTGCATAGAAAATATGAAGATGCTTTCCATGGATTTTAAAAACCGTATAACTTTGAAAGAGCTAAAAAAATTTAATAAGTAAAAATGTCGCTATAGTGCCTACCTCAAAGAAAAAAAATAATTGTATTTTCACAAAATGGCAAATATTTAAAAAAAACCATTATTATTCAGTTTATTTTTAATAAAAAATATTTTATTAAAAATTTATCTTTCATTATTATTTTTTATCCTTATCTTATTTTTTTAGTTTTTTTTTTTTTTTTTTAAATAGTTAAAAAATAAATTTAACAAAAATCTATTAGAAACAATAGAGGGCTATTTAGAAAAGATTCGTACCAAGTTTGAAGTTAATTAATTAATTTAAACTTGAGATATGATGTCAATCGTGTTGAACAAAAGTAGTTTCGAGAAAAACCCGTTAAAACATTTCATTTTGACACTAAAATAAATATAGCTCCGTAAGTTATTAGAATTTTGGAAATTCCTTTGGAGAATGTATTTTTAAAAGAAAAATTGGGAAAATGCAAAAATAAAAAGGAAATTATTTATGGAAATTAAAAAAAAATTGTTTTAAAAAAAACGCATAACTTCGAAATCGCACAAAAAGAGTACAATTTTCACAAAAAAATATTGACATAACTTATATCCCAGCATTGCTTACATCTACATTTTTTTGTCCTATTGTTACTCTCATTTCGTCTTTAGTGATATCTTTCCAGCGTACGTTTTTTCTTGTACCACTCTCTGATTTTGATGATTCTTTAACAGCATACAAGTTGGTATGGCTTACCACAAGGTGGTATAAATCGTCGTTAAATATCAAATCAAAATAATCTATAGGGTTTTTACTCGACATCTGAATTTTCAACCGGGGTATTTTCGAAAATTTTGTAGCTCCAACATCTGGTGTTCTTGGCATCTGCGAACTCATTTGAACGTCGTTATCATTTTCAATATCTGAATCGTTTTCGATGATCATCGTAAAGTCATCATCACAGAAGTCACGAAATTAATAATTCATATTATCTTCGATTTTTGGTCTTTTTGAAGTTGATGGGCGATTTATTTTTAAATACACATATATTACTATACTATATTTTTTAAAAGGCGCTTATTTCTGCTCATAATTCACTGTGTCACTGTTACGAACAAGGTTTCAGAACAGAATGAGTGTCTAGAAGTCGAGGCTTGATTGTTCGTGTTGTCTTGAGAAGAGGCGTTTGTTTTGATAATTAAGATACACGCATAATTACTATCGTTGATTAATTTATTATTCCCTCTTGACTATCCTGTAGTGGCGTCATTAGCCAAATATCACCACCCCTTTGCAATATCTACTCCTTCAGAAGTAAACTGGCAAGTTTGCACGATAATCCTGTCCTTTAATTTTCGCAACTCATTAATAGGCAAAAATAGATGAACAACAAAAAGTAGTGCCATATAAGTTGAACGTTTATGAAGTTTTCCAAAGAAACGAATGAATATTATATGTTATCAACAGTGTTAAGGTTTATTTATTGAGTTTGGTTCATTATCAAGTTTGTTACACGCTGCGGTGGAGTTGACAGAAAAGTGGATTGACATTAGTAGACAAATAGTATAATTGATTGAATAGGGAATAAAGTATCATTTTTTCTCTAGCCTCATAAAAATATGGCTAATTAGATCCTCTTTAAAATTTTTATTAATAAGTAACACTTTTGACCGTCGCCATTTCAATAAACTTATGTATATTGCCTGCATATTGAACGAAAAAGAAGTTGATCAAGATCAATAATCTCGTTATTTAATAGCCAAACCTCGTATACATAAAATAAGCTTTTCATATATCGTCTAGTAGTGAGCTTTCCATATATCGTTCATTATCTATGAAATATTAATTAAAGACAAATCAATATGGTGGGATTAATATTGAAAAGCCTTTTCGTTACACTGAGCTGTCGAATAACAATCAAATTGGATAGAACTTATGATATATGATGCCCGACATTTGTCCAAGCTCTCACGCTTTGAATCGGTGGCATTGGTACATAACAGTTGTTGGACGTATTTGTTTTGCAGATTTAAAATGAGAACCTATATTTAAACGATCATACGTTTAAATAAATATAGCCACGACTCGTTTTAACGTTATCTGAAATAACAAGAGTATCCGGGTGAATTCCTCGAAGTCTTCTTTTGTGCTCGTATTGAAAATGACAACAAAGACAGCAATAGAACTGACACGTCGTAATGAACGCTGAGACCAATTACCTTCCGTGGATTTTTTCAGAAAGCATGAAAATGAATCATGCCATTTTGAACTCCGCATTATGATTTGCAGTGTGAAACATATTTTTGATATGAAACATTTTTTGGCAGTAACATGTATTGAGCTCAAATTAACGAACGACTCGACTGAAAACTGTACGTGGAACCGTGAAGTGGAATTAATAAGGGAATGTACACATTTTACCTCTCATGAATAGATTCTGTAAAATTAAATAATTTTATGGACGATACATTTTCATAACTATATCGCATGGAAAATTTAATTTGTGTAGAAGTAATTGGAGCGATTTTTTTTCCTATCAAAATAATAAACATGAAAGTCGGAAAAAATATTTTGATGAATTTGTTTGCTAAAAAATCAATCCTCTCATAGAGTTTTTTCACTAATTTTGAAGGAAATATAATCACCCGAATTCTCCATTAAGATGACTATTTAAACGCTTTTTCTAAAAGTTCTTAGTCCTCCACTAACTGCATATTTTACTCAATGTGTGATCTTAACAGATTACTCAATAAGTTCGTAGGATGACAAAATACTCCACAAAATAATTTTGGTAGATCGTAAATAGAAGTTTCGTGATATAAGTTTTCCTCAAATATATCAGAAGATAATGTATTCAACATTTTGCATCAACATTTTTTTTATGAGAAAGCTCTGTTCAAAGTGGTTACCGCGTTTGCTCACACTCGATCAAAGACAACAAGGCGTCCACAATTCAGAGCGCTGTTTGGAGCTATTTTAGCCCAATAAAAATATTTTTTTCATATAAAATGTCTCTTGCCACAATATCATCAAATCAACCCACGTACTGGCCAACTGACAGGAAAAAAATCCCAGACACCATTGACTTTTGCGTTATAAGGGGAATATCAGCAGCCTACTTCAAGGCAGAGTCCAGTCTTGATCTGTCCTCCGACCATTCTCCCGTCATAGTCACGATGAGCAGTCATGTGAGGAAAATACTAAAGCCCTTAACACTAACCAATAACCGCACAAACTGGAACGATTATCGCGAACTAATTGACAACTACTTGACGGCAAATATACCCCTTAAAACAAAAAAGAACATCACGGACGCAGTTGAACTTTTTAACTCTACTCTGCGGGAAACCGCAAAGAATTCAACTCCGGAATGGACGCAAAAAAATAAAAAAGAACAGTTAAGCACAACAATCAAACAGAAAATTGCAGAAAAACGCAAAATAAGAAAACTTTGGCAAATAACGAGATCGCCAGAAAACAAAAACAAACTAAACCGAGCTATAAAAAACCTTAAAAATGCCATCACCAAAAGCAAAAATGAAGCAATCAGTGACTACCTCAACGGGCTAACCGCCACTGAAGCCACAGATTATTCACTATGGAAAGCTACAAAATATTTAAAACAACCCCAAGTAACATCACCACCTATCAAAAAGAAAAATGGAGAATGGGCTAGAAATAGCAAAGAAAAGGCGGAAATATTCGCTAGTCACTTGACAGAAGTATTCACTCCACACATAAACATGAATACTTCAGAAAGCGAAGATGAGATTCACCGGCCGCCAATTACAAAAAAAACAACCATTTGCATCAAAAAATTCACAAAGCGAGAAGTCAGATCAGTCATAGCAAAGGTCGACATTAAAAAAATCGTCTGGCTACGATCTCATTAATGGTAAAGGAACTCCCTACTAAAGGATTTAAGTTCTTGGTACAAACATTCAATGCGGTACTAAAAATGGGCTATTTCCCCCCGCAATGGAAAGTGGCTAAGATTATTCTAATCCCCAAGCCCGGCAAGGATATACATGACGTCAAATCATACAGACCCATCAGTTTACTCCCAATAATTTCCAAACTTTTTGAAAAACTACTACTGAAGAGACTCAAGCCATTGATCGAAGAAAACAATCTAATACCCAATCATCAATTTGGATTTCGTCAACAACATGCGACTGTGGAACAAATACACAGGATCTTCAATAGAATACACAAGGACTTAGAAGACAGAAAATATTGTTCGGCAGCATTCCTGGACGTAACTCAGGCTTTTGACAAAGTGTGGCATCCGGGATTGCTATATAAAATCGGAAAACAACTGCCCACAAACTACTTTTCCATATTCAAATCATACCTGACCAGCAGAACATTCTACGTCAAATACGAAGATGAAGCCACCACGCTCCACGACATAAAATCCGGCGTCCCACAAGGCAACGTACTTGGCCCAGTTTTATATCTTATATACACAGCCGACATTCCGACAACGGACACCACGACAACGGCCACCTTCGCGGACGACACAGCTCTTCTAACCTCGCACAACGACCCGGCAATAGCGTCTCAACTGCTCCAACATGACCTCAACAATATACAGAAATGGCTCAAGAAATGGCGTATAAAGGCCAATGAAAGTAAATCTACGCATGTCACTTTCACTAATAGACGAGAAACGTGTCCACCTGTCTCACTGAATGATTGCGCACTGCCACAGGCAGATGCAGTTAAATATCTCGGTATGCACCTAGACAGACGTCTAACATGGAAGACGCACATAAAAAAGAAGAAAAAGCAACTGGAAATCAAAATCAGAATGCTGTATTGGCTAATGGGCCGAAAATCGGAACTGTCCCTAATAAATAAAACACTAATATACAAAAGTATACTAAAACCAATCTGGACATATGGGATACAGCTCTGGGGAACCGCATCGAACTCCAATATAGAAATTCTCCAACGCTTTCAATCTAAAGTGCTACGTACCATAGGCAACATTCCATGGTACGTTACAAACGAAACAATACACAGCATATTGAGCATACCAACAGTGAGGCAGGAGATCGAAAGCCATAGCCAGAAGTACAAAAGAAGGTTAAACACACACCCCAACCGCCTTGTTGAAGAGCTGATTAGCCAAAACTCCGGAACGCGCAGGCTGAAAAGATATTTGGTTCATGACCTGGACAAAAGATTCAAATGAATGAACATTAGGTCCTCATTAACGAATGGGGACCTACACGAGACAGAAACGTCATAATAAGAACTGAATGTCCCCCAAAGGATAGATTGTTCAAAAAAAAAAAAAAAAATATATATAAAATGTGACAATGAAGAAAATATAGATCTATCGAAATGCTCTAGAATCAAATCTGCAGTCAGCTGAGTGGAAAACAATTCAAAGCTACCAAAAACGCAAATGTCACCTGATAAGGTTTTGGCTATTAAATTTTGGAAGAATTTACGAAAAAACGATCCCAGATTGAGAAAAAAAAGTGTAAAGCGAAAAAAATCCTACGAACTTATTGAGTGATGTGTTGTATATTATAAGTCCTAAATCATAAAAATAAAATACATTTACAGTTTGTTTCATCAAAAGACTTTGAAATAAGCGAAAATATATTGTCTGACAATATAAAGATCAACACAATCAAGTGTCACTAATATAATTTCATATTAGCTGTCAAACCACTGTTAACGACACGCTCATCGAATAAGTCCCAATCGATTATTGTTAGCGAGCTTAAATAGCTTAAAATTGAACAACATGCGTATGCGTCACATCGTTAAGAGTTGCAACAGTACTGAAAGTATTGCAGAATGTAAAAAAACATTTAAATTTGGATAAGATTCGTCACTATCAACAGCATTCAAAATCCAACAGCTTATAATAAGCGTTCAATTGAAAATGTCATATCAAGCATGTCAATAGTTTGAAGCAGCGAGTGGCCAAGAAAAAGCAATGACCTGATCAGATCTTGATTTAAGCTGCAACTACTGTCGGATGTCAGTCTACGATAAAAATAACTTTTATATTCATAAAATTTAAAGTATTTTGAAAGCCACTTAAAAATAAATGGCAAAGATATGATGGTTTAAATTAGTAACACTTGATTTGGTGGATCAAGTTTTTTATATTAATGATCGATCTTAAAATAGCGAAAGTAAATTTGATTGAGATTAGTGATTCAAAATCAAAAATTGAGGTTCAGTTGCATATTTTTGGAAAATAAATACCTACAAGAGGGTTGATCGAATAGGGTTAATTTTACAATTTGTATGCTTGGATTCGATTATTTTAAAATATTTAAGTCGCACAATAATAATTGAGTTGAAATGACTTTAAAATATTTGCCAGTCAAATGCCACCCCAATTAAAAAACACCACGTAAAGAGTCAAATAACAAGCCACATTGTTAATAGGAGTGTTAAAAGTATTGTTTAAAATAATAATTTAAGAAGCCTATTTTCATCTTATATTTATTTGATATATAATAGGCTATCACCAATGTTCAATCCCCCTATTAATTGTTAATATAATGATTGCCATAGTATTGAGCTTCGTGCTATTTATCAGAGATGTCGCTCTCAGTGTATCATAGAAAAAGGTCGTCGCTGAATAACATTTTTTTCTACTACCCTACATCGAATATTGAACCCCTGGTGTCATTACGGTCTTTCTTTGCACGATCAAAATCTTTTTTCAATTTTTTAAGCCACCCTTTTCGGCAATATTGTGGAACAATGTGGTTCTTTCGTCGTACACGGGTGATATAATCTTGCTTACGCAAAACCCTCGAAGAATACAAACAACGCTTTTTCACATATTGCCCATAAAAAAGTTCGCCTAAAATACACAAAGAACGCTTAGGAAATAATCGAGAGATTTTGATGTGCAAAAATGCAATTATGCATCTTGCGGTATTTTAAGCTCATTGCCAGGAGATGATGTTAATATCGAATTCGCTAGCAAAATCATTAAGAATCTCGTTTGATTTATCTTGCACACAAAAAAGTATTTATTTGCTTACATTCGTATACAAATTTCAGCTTTGTAAAACAGATTATAAATATTATTGATACGATGCCGTGAATGAATTCGGTTCATGGCCGTATTTCAGTTCATTATCGCTTTGTGATGATTCAAATATATAAAAATACCCATGTAAACATATTCTGTATAATGTGTCGATCTTGTGATTACAATTTCGACTACATAATGTATACAATTAAACAAATTTCCTTTGATCTTTATGAAATTTGGCAGAATTCGTGTAAATTCGATACGCTAAAAATCATCAATAATAAACAACGGGTAGTTTTATATGCAATGCAAGCAAATACATGAAAATGATTGTCCCTTCGAGTTGCCTAATGACCGAAATCCATTTACTATAGAACCAGAGAAAGAGCATCAAACATGTGGTAGATGGTCTTATCGAGACAATAATGTGGAAAAAGACAGTTAATCCAATTAAAAATCTAAATTTACAAGCCTTTGACAGAAGAGATCGAACCAACTGCGAGACTTCCAACGACAAACCATCCAAGATTTCCTTTTATTCAGGCATTTTTCACATGCTGCTCAAAATCTGTATGCAAATTATATTGAATTTTCGTCAAAAATATCAAAATATCTTAATAAAGAAACGAAAGGTACAGAAGTTCGAGGAATTTAAAAAAGACATAGTCATTGGAACCCGACTGGTGCAAATGGCAGATAACCATTGCTTTAAAAAATATCTAAAACTTGAAGACATGACTCCATTTTTGGCCAAGAGATAGAACAGCATCTCTTACCAATTTATAAATATTTGTCCAGAAATGAATTACTTCAAAGATACTTGGGTGGCCATACCCAAATCATTGAAATATTAACATATTGTACATTGCTGCTGGGATATTTAATAACGTCTACGGCTTCATAATGAAGATGATGAATACATTAAATATAATTATTGGCACCTACTACTCAGGGAGGCATTGGCCCTAAGGTCACAACCTCCAAAAATTAATTAAAAAAAAATTAAAAAAAAACCTACTATAAAGTCTTTGCTGAAAATACCGATGAAACGCAAGTAGTGAGGTAGAATCGTAAGAGTCTTTCTGAGACAAAAGCAGCTCGTATAGCCTGAAAACAACAGTCAGTCGAAGATTATCAACTTTTTGAGAAAGCTGAAGATCTATTATATATACCTGGAATCATTGATTGATCGGAAAGTCACTAAAATTGATATTTTTATCGCATTGAAACTTTAAAATAGATTATCTCGAAACTGCATTTTCAAAAGATTTTCGCGTGAATAAAGTGAAAAACAATTTTTTTTGGGGTAAAAATTATCAAGAAAATGGTAAAAAATATGAAAGTTTAACTAAAAAGTCTACCAATTTTTTAATTTTTTACTTTTTTAAATTTTAATAGCTTTGTTGACTGTCTACACATATTAAAAATCAAAAAATATTTCCATTTTCGATTTCAGTTCAATAGGAAACCTTCGACAAGTGGCGAGCCGTTTGATATCACGAGAAAATGCCCCTAATGGAATAACTCCGCTATTTTGTTTTTCGTTTTTAAAAAATAAAATAAATTAGCACTTTAAGCTTAGATTAGACATATTCTGCTATATCTGATTTTTAGATTAAAATAAATGTATATAATATTAATTTGCATAAGCTTCATATTATTTGATATCATCATATACACAATCATCCATTGTGCATATGATTTTTGATTGGTTGAATACATACATAATTTATTAACAAGTTTATATTAGATTGGTTATCGATTATTTGACTCAAATGTATTTTTAGGCAAGTATCATTCGAATTGGAATTTAACTCCTAAGCCCATAATTAATTATCTTGTCTATAAGTCAGTCAATATGAAATTACTTTAAATGCTGAAATATGTCTTAAATGAAATTTTAAGCCTTTAAATATAGCCACATTTAGCGATAAAGGTCCTTTGACCTTAAGGGACTCGCTTTTAATTATCGTCGGTCCAGTTCTTCTTAACTGCTCGTTTTTATTGAGTGTCGTTTTTGAAAGCTCATTTAAGCTCTAATTATTCACTCTCACGCAAAACACACAAGAGCTTTTGGCTAACATATTCGTTAAATTTTTGTGAATAATTTTTATGACGCTTTAAATCATATTTATGCTATGGACGATATGATTTTATAAATTATGGCTTTTAAAATAAGCAAAAAATGTTTCATCCCCTAAGATTATTTTTGTCATTGCGTTCACCAGAAAGGAAAACGTCCTAGTATCAAATAATTTACTACACATACCTATTGTATTTATATCGAACATTAACAAATTATATTTGTATTTATAAACTTTCGTGTTGTGTATATTTACATGTTAAAGAAAACTTCACATACAAACAGCAGAGTGGCATATCGTGGGTGGTAAGTAATTTCGAATATAGCATAATCATGGTAATGGAAGGAGCTTTCATGTTTAAAACAGTAAGAAAATTCATATTCATTTTTTGATACATTAATAGTTTGTTCGTCAATCGAAAATATATTTCTTATCCTCGCAATAGTTTTATTGAAAATACTATCAATTTACGCTCCAATAGAAAAATAAATTTCTCTCAGAACTCGTATTGCGAAATACGATCCATCATATATATGCGACATTTTGTGTCAATGTATTCCAATATCTATCGCAATGTTTTCAAACGTATAAAACAATTATTATTCATTCAAATGCATATTCAATCATTAATATTCATCCCTTAAAATAATATATACATTACTTAAAAATTAAGATAAAATAGTGATCTAGAAGGAGTATGCCGCATATGGGGCGTGCAACGCTTCATACTGTTTTATTTTCAATATTGCACATCTATTTCTAATATAGTATTATTATACAGGATGTTTTGCAGAAGGACCGACAATTTTTTTTGTAAGTTAGAGGGGTTTTTTTCTACGTTTCCTACAAATGTCCTAAATTTCAGGGATGTCGAAAACAGTTTTTTTTTTCAATATTTTGAAAAAATACCCGAAATTTCACGTTTAAATTGTCACAACTTTTTCATCTGTAATCGTAATGGCACAATTTTGATCTAAATAAATTATTATATTGTGCAATTACTTTAAATAAAATTACTTCAAAGCTTCTAAAGTCACATAAAATGTGTAAACGAATGTGTCAACTTTTAAATTCTTTAAACAAAAAACTAACAAATATTATGAATTTAATTTAGTTTTAAAAAGTTTAATAGATTATATCCTTTTCAACGATATGCTACATGTCATACAAATCATTCAATAAGTCGTTAAATTTGAAGAGATATCAGGAAGTATCGTTTTTTCTTTTATTTTAACAAAGGTGGCGATCATTCATTCAATTAGGATTTCTTTTGTGCTCACCTCTGTTATGTTAGTTAATTCTTTTGCACGTTCCTAGATTAAAAAAAAATCCAGTGGTGTCAGATCTGGAGGTCGTACGAGCCACGGAATAAGGTACGTTCCCAGACAAAGAAATCCGGTGGTGTCAGATCTGGAGACCACGCGAGCCACGAAATAGGACCGCCAAAATAATTAATTTACAAATGTCATTTTTTGTTACTAAAATTGAAGATACACAAAAAGTATCTAGCCTATTTCGATGCAATACAGATGTAATTGGCGTATATTTTAAATTCTATGAGGAGTTTCATTTGAAATATCAAGGCGAATCTTCTGATGATTGAAAACGTGTTCCTCATAGCCAGGATTATGCAGCATGCTGTATATTTATCACCTGACTTAACGCCTTATCCGAGTCAAAGACGACTCAAGCTTTGAAATACATTTGATTTAAACTGTTATTAATTATTATTTTTCCCATTCTAATCAACTCAATATTAAATACGTTTATAATAATTTAATAGCTTTCATAGAACACGGTGAAAACTTTGTTATAAATGTCAAATTCGAGTTTATTTTTTAAGTAGTGTTAACTGCATGGATCCCTTAATTAAGTCAAATCCTTGGAGGATTTCATTGGTCTAAACTTGTAAATTTGCCCTTTAGAACTCTATTTGTATTAAATATATATGAATTTGATTTACTTGTTTGTGCCATAAATAAGCATATATAATTTTCCCATGCATAATAAATTTTAGGGAATTTGGTCATTAAGTTGTTGAAATATAAGATCATCTGATGGTTTTACAAAAATATTTTGTTCTTCATAAAACCAAATGTTATGCGCAGCTTTTATATATTAAGATTTTGTCGATACTGACACATATTCAATATCTCGCGACGATAAATACATATATAGGGTTGATAATAGAACCACCCCATAATTTTCTCAAAGCTTTCCATTTCCCAGAAGCATATTTTAAGGGTTATTTTGGGACACCTGACGGGCGAAAAATTCATTAGGAGAATTTCTATCGGCAGCTGGAAATAAAATAAAATAAATAATTCATAAGGCGAAGGTTGTTTTATGCCCACGGGGACACATTTCATAGACGGTTTGCTTACGCGATGTGACCCGAAAATAATTTAAGACTTAAAATATAATAGGATAGGATTTTTGTTTACACTATGAATAAATTAGTATGGAGAACGCCGTTCATTTTTGAAATTCAAGGACTTAGATACAAATTTATATTGATGTAAACAAAATATCTTGCGAGAATATCGAGTAGTTATCAGAGACAAGTCTTAGGGCATTGCTTAAAAATTAGCTTGGAATAGTTTATCAGAAAAACAGCATTGTGTTCCCTTTTAAACGAAAAAATATTCATAGAACACCGACATGTATCACAGTTGGATTTATGCACATACATATGCTTGCGATGTAATTTAAAAAGGTTGACGAACCCCTGACATCTTCAACGATTTACAATTTCACTGTCTGGGGAGAAAATCTGTACAAGCCCTTCCAAGCTCTTGCATTGTAAAATTAATAGTTTGAAATCATTTAATCCATTCAGGATAGCCATAATTTTTTACGCCCAAAATTACGTGTATAATTCCTTTTTTTCCCCATTTTTATACTACATTCTCCTGTTTCTTTTTTCTATTTGGATCTGGCTAAAGATCATCATGTTTGACTTTTTTTAAATCTGATTCAAAAGCATTACAGCTTTCTCCTCAGAATGTTACGGAAAATTTTAGCTCATTCCAGACAATGATATTACGGCTTGTCTGGATTATTTTGGGTGGTATATTCTGGGTGGTATATTCTGCATATTTTTTACATCCATCCGTTTGTTAAATACACAGTGCAGCAGCGAAACTACCTTATTATAAAAATGAATAACACAAATACTATACGAGATATCCATTTAATTATTTTCCATATTATAGAGAAGCATTTAAAGTTATTATTTATAAGGTGTCCTCAATTCTGGCCAATGCATCCTGAAGTTTTGAAGCTTCTCACTGGGGTACGGCAGGGAAGCTTCCTTATTTGAAATGCGCACCCTTAAGCGACAATTATTCCGACAAGGATAAGATGGTGCTCATTTAAAAAAACGGAAATTAATGTATAACCTTTTGGTGGCATTGTTCAGAATAAACATGATTGGACTATGAATTGGACCACGGTCAGACGATTACGGTCAATTCTGTTCGTTATGTCAACATGATTAAGTACATTTTTTTAATCAAAACATGAAGAAATGGACATAGGAGATATCTGATAAAGACCCTAGCTCAACTAAAGAGCAATATTCAAACTGCTATCGATAACATACCTGTCGATATGCTAGAAGGAGTGAAGAGAAGCTTCAAAATTTGACAAAATCTCAATGTATTAACCAGAACGGAGACTATCTAAATGATATAATTTTTAAAACATTCTAAATAATAACGTTAAACGTTTTTTTATAACATAGAAAAAAATTAAATGGATATCTCTTATATTATTTGTGTTATTCATTTTTAAAATGAGGTAGTTTCTCTGCCGCACTCTGTATGTCCTCGATTAACCATTTGAGTAGTGAGTTAATTTTAAATCATCATAAACATAGATATTATGTTTGTGTGTCCGCCACTTATTATTCGTATAAATCCATTTATCTTACAGAATCGTCGCAGCGTGTATGAAGCTTGTACATAAATACATAAACACTGTCGATAACACACAATATTCGGTAATTTCTTCAAGTAAACATAAACAATATAATTGAAATCGATTCATTATATCATTCACATATCATTATTTGTCGATAAATTTGAATTTGGATATACGCAAGATACTCTCTCCGTCTTTGTTCATCTCCAAATTCAATGCACAAAACACTCTCCGTCTCTGTCTCTCTCCGGGCTCAATTTATAGGAATGCTCTTTCAGAATCACTGAAATTCAAACACAGCTCCGTGTCTTATCTCTTTAAGGGATTAATGATATAGAGACTTTTTTTTTTTTTTTTGAGGTGGCTTTTAGCGATCCCTTTTTTATGGTATCATTACCAACCATTTTGACATGGTTTTTCATGGCATATATATGTTTTTAAAAATGTGGTTGCCAGCCACATCTCCTGTGGGATTCGAACCCGAGATGATTGGGTTACGAGTCCAACCGCTTAACGCGGGACTACCTACAGGTACTTATAGAGACTTCCTATATCTATTATTTCTCTGAGTTTGAATAGAGTATATCTATCTTATATTTGTGTACCTTTTTCTTAAAATTCTGCAGCTCTTCTGAGATTAGCTCTTCCATATGCTTCTCTAAATCATCATCACTCTCAGTTTTTTATTGTAAATTTATAATGATCTTCTCCATTCTACAAAAACGTTTAGTTATGTTGGTGTAATATATAATAAAATAGGCAGGCTACTAATCTAGTGGTTGTTTTATGTCATATACACATAGTAGAAGCAGCGCGGCGCATGCGCGTTGTCTCTATGATGTATGCGATAGGCGTGGATACACTACAAACTATTTATCCTCTCTTTTCGACTAACTATCGGTTACCGTTTCATTTTTCGTGACGTTCATGCCAATTTACCCTACCGCGCCCATAGGAGTTTCGCTTCAAAAATAAATTTGTAATAAGATATTCGCCGACGGTATTTTGCATACACCCCATTTCACCTCTACCCTTTGCGATCTCGACCTTAGCATTTAAGTCAATTAAGTCGATAACTCTAGCGTTAAATTTATCCAACGTGATTATGAGTTGAATCGGCAGGATGCTGCATGAAGATCGCAATTTTCCAAACCGGTGCTAATGTGATCAGACATTGGACGGGGTCGTAAACAACCCCCCAGGCAAATAACGTCACTTCCTGATAACGCCCATTCGGATAAATTATCATATGGATGCGTTCAAATGTGTGCGTATTATTAAGCACATGATTTTTCTGAGCAGTTCGTATTCAAAGTATCTAAATATGATACAGACGCTCTAAAATTTAATGATATCGACCCCGTGGGGTCTTTTGGGCTATTTTTGGAGCTTTCAATAATATTCCAGGGGTCGATAAGAAGGTCAATATGTTATCTATAAGTTAAGACTTCGATGTTAATTTGTTATGTATTTGATTTATCGTCGCAAAACTATTCCATATTATTTAATGAAAAATTTCGTTATCAGCAAAGCATTCATATATAAAATCTGTCTAAATGTGTTTCATTGTATCGTGTCCGATATCATCTTATCCCTTCATTTGCATCAACAAGCGAGTCGCTTAAATACCTCAAATGATATTAAAGGGATATCGGGAAAACATTGGAACTGCGCAATATTTCTAGGGGTTGATAAACAACGCAAAACGTATTAAATGCGTCGTATTTTTCATGTTAAGACCGATCGATAGCAATAACGAGAGCTTTCTGGAACAAAATTATATTATTTGCGGATCTGATAAACATGTTGACTTATTAAAATATCTTTCCTGGAAAAATATTCTAATAGCGCTGGATTTGTTCATATGAAATAATTAATGTATGATGTAAGATCGATTTGGTCCATCTAATGCAGGTATATTCAAACTTTTTATTCTTAACAAAAAAAAACCGCCCACCGATTCCACATTAACATAATTTAAGATTTTTTTTGGAGGTTTATTAAAAATGTATATATTATACTTTACAAGTATAAAAATGTAAAGTCTATTGAATTTACATTAATTATTAATGAGATCCTTGCGGTTGATACTGCGAAATTAAATATTTGATATTAGGTTCAATTTTCGCGAGGAACAAACGATCTTTCGGAAATATTCAGACAATTTCTCTGTTTGATCATAATATGATTAATAGAACCTCATTCTATAAGATATGAGATAGATAAGGGTATCAATAAAATTAATATAACTTTCCACATATTCGGATATAATGGAGGCATTTATAATTTTGACATGCGTTTTTATATCCAGCTCTATTGAAATTATGTTTACTTTCTTCATCATATTTATTTTAATCCCAAGTAAATCGTTTTTTCATATCCAATTTATGTTCGTTAAGGTGGCTATCGAATATTTATATTTCCTCTGGATTTATATTTGTTAGATTTGTCATGACAAAATCTCAATCGCCCACTATGAAAACTTGGATGTCTACTGGGGGGGCGGCAGGGACCAGGTTGCCTTTCACTGATTGATATTGTTTGTATAATATATTATAATTATGTAATATTTCTAGTCATACTCCAATGAATTAATCATCTATCCAAAGTCTAGTCATCTGATGCTTCAAATTGCATTATTTATGTAATTTAATCACATTATAATCAGCGTAAATAACAAATTATAGCAAAAGGTCAAAATTCCACATGTCCATGTGTCCCACGATGAATTCAATAAACAAGATCAGCAAGTACTTAGGGGTACAAGCCCCGAGTGGCAGACGATATTTATCAGATGATTTGACAGCTGTCAATTCTTATGCCGCCGTTCCATGACCCAAACTTAAAGGCATTATTATTGAACCGAAACAATTTTATTTACAAATAGACTACGATTATTTTTTTTTGTTCATAGGTCCGTTTCGTGATACACTGGATATTTTTGTACACTTATCTCCATGCACCGAGATATCAACGTAATCTTCCCAAGACACTTTTTTCTGATGTTTTTATATTATGTAATTCCACTCGAAAAAGCATGATAATGATATAAGTTCATCCCTATTCAGAGGCTTAAAATGCTTTCTTTTCCGTACTAATTATCGCAGATAAACATGTCAAATCTGAAGAAAGCACACACTAGAAATTCGACGTCCTCATTGCCTCAATTATTGTGTCCCAGATTACATAATTGTTATTTCTAAACAATATAAGTTCATAATAAATGATGATGAGTGCTACGGTATTTTAAGGCATTGCGTACCTGTAAAAATTTGTAATATCCTGATAAAATTATAAAATATGTGCACTTTTAAAATCCAAGCTTGTTGTTCAATATGGTCGCCTTTGACCCGAACGATAGCGTTGAGTCTGGTGAGGAATGTTTATCATACAAACGTGTCTCAATAGAATTCGCTTTTAACATTCGCCTTCAAATTATTTATAAATAAAATGTTTGCGGTATTAACACGTTTTTATGGCATATTTTTGCATTCAATTTTACATCGTGCTGACCCAAGCGGATACTCGCTATTGTGTGGTCACTCATTGTTCCAAATTTTTAGCGGTCTTCCTTCCAATAATTTTTATTTATTAACAAAATAGTCCAAGGTAAATATATTTTCATCAATGAAAACAATATTCTGGAGATGTTTGCAATGCTTGCAACTTGCTTTGTTCTTTCAAACACTGTTTTTTCCTGCATGTTTTTAAGATCTTTTTGATGAATTGATATAAAATAATAAAACCAGAAAAGTATTTGCTAATATCATTGACAATTTTATCGTATGCTCCTCAAAACAACAAAATTTAGACACGATAATTAATCAAAATTTCCAGTTGTGCTATGTTTAGATGAGGCATAAATAGGCTGATCCCTGCGACTCTTAATTCCGAATAATGAACGCAAAACATTATGGTACATGGTTGTAAATATCAGAGCAATTGCTCAAATTAAATGATGAGTCCTGTCCTTGAATTTATAAAACGAAACGATTTTCTCAATCTTGATCTATCCTCTTATTATTGGTTGATTGCGGCTTTTGTTCGAGAAGAAACGAAGCTTGGTGCGACATTATATAAGAAGAGTGCATCTGATGACACTGCTCCTCATGAGCATTTAGCTTATTGGAGAGGAGCGATTCCCAAAATATGCATATTTAGCACAAAACAATTTCATGTCAAAATCGCTATTCAGCTTTAAAGAATGCACGAAGACAATGGACGCTTTCGTGATATCAAATTATACCGCAATCTTTAGACATTTTTTCGATCTAACTTTCGTTAGAGATTACTGGTTTTAAAAAGCGCAGAGAAACCTGTTTTAGATGCACAAATATATTTTGGCAATAATTTTGCCTCTATATTATATATTATCATTGAAAATTTTCCTTCTTTCTGATCAAATCGATTCTAGGAATTTCGAGTTTATTACTGTTGATTTATCATCATTATTTTTAAAACATGATTACAAGTGTACATGTTTACAACTCGTTAGAAAGCAATATGCTTAAAAATATATATCTTTATTGTGTATGGAATATAATTTATAAAGAATGGACGTAGTTAGTTTGAATATAAGAGCATAGAGTGCATTTGTCTTAATATAAGGGAGACCCAAGAATATTCACGTATTTTAAGACATAATGTTGACATCTTTGTAATTTATTTGACCATAGATTTACATCATTATTAATTTTTTAAATTTTTATTTTGAATATTCGTTAGTTTCTGAAAAAAATACTATGAATATTATATGATTACGTAAAAATATCTTAAATTTAATCGGAGATGTTCATAAGTCACTGCCTGCTTTTAAGATTTTATCCGGGCAACAGACTTTCCTTTGCATCTTTAGCAGGTAGGCGAAACACTATGAAGGAACATAAAAACCAATATTCCTTTCCAAATGCTGTCCTAAATAAGATACGCAAAATAAAATCAAATGATTTTAAATCTGAGTAGGGAAAAAATGTAGAAACAAAATGTCGAGCTAGACTCGACATAGGACCGCAAAGAGTTAAAGGATGAATGGAGAACCTTCGAATTTTGATAATGATGCACTAAAATTCCATAATCGAGACAGATCCATGATAAACAATTCAAGAGTTATCGTAAAGACTACGATCTCATTAGGATCGTTTTAAACTCATTGACAAAACGAATAGGATGGATGTTATGGGGTAGGATGGACCTCAACGCATTTTCATATTTTCAGGTTAATGGAAAGTAAGAATAAGGAAGTGGAAATGCATTTAAAATCGTTTTTGCTTCTAAGCTGGAACGCTTTTATTAAAAAGGAATCGAAGGACTGCCATAACTAAACGTGCCAAATCTTATGATAAAATAAGAGTCGCCTTTTCCATAATTTATACACATGTACACTTAACCCTCAATATACGCGATTTTGAAAAATGCCATTCAAAAATCGTATAAATCAGCTATTTAATATCATAATATGATACAATATTGCTTTTTTTGATACAAGATTTTTTTGCGCGGTTTCTTATACAATCTATTCCAATTTATATGTATTCCGTGTATATTTTTACACGGTTTTCTACGAAGATCAATGATTTGGTGCACTTGCACTAACACCGCCTATTATGTTGTTGTATTGTATAAAATATCAGCCCAAATAAACATTTTTATTATATTGTATAAAAAATATTCTTTTGCAATAAATTTGTATCGTAACACGGTTCAGGCAACACAATGTTTCTGTTATCATTAAATAGTGAGAGGTGTGAAATAAATGTCTTTGTTTTGAAATATTTTTACCGTTATTTTAAACAATGGCAATGCCAACAATCAATAAAGAATATTTGCGTCATTGCATGCGGTTTTTATTAGAATGAAAAAATTATATAGTAGAAAAAATACTGGATTTGTAAAGACACAATAAAAAATTGCGACAGGAAGTTCAAGGTTGTTTCTAGAACTGAGAAGGCTTTATAAATTGGATGATGATATCCAGACGTCATCGGTGGAATCAGATCCTCGTCAAGTAATCGGGCAATCATCAGCTATGTTTAGTTGTTCATGGTCAATCGCTCTGAAACACCTTCATTGAATAGTTAAATTACATAAACAAGGGATTTGGTTTCGCAATGAATTGTCGCTAATCGCATTAGAGCAGCGATGAACAATCTGTACATCTTTCGTGTCCATGTATTGATTTGAATCGTTTTTTCGGCGAATTTTGACATGTGATGAAAATTGAATACTATCCAATAATTCCAATTTTTAAATATTTTTTTCCACCCCTGCCAAGGAAAAAAATATTTTCTGCATATGCTGGGATATCACTATTAATAGACTTTCAATTGTTTAAGCTTTCAGGCAATCAAAGTACAGCAGACCCGCGGTAATTCGGCCCCAGTCTAATCCGGCCCTTTCCCCTGTAGTCCGACATCCCAATACAAGTATAGAGTATATGTACGATAAATATCTAGAGTTGGAGGAAATTTTGTATATGTGGTTTCTTCGGGAAAGAAACACGCATACACCTATTTCTGGACACATATTGACCATGAAAGCAAAGTTGTTTTACAATAAGATAACAAAAAGGAAGTACTTTATAGTCCGACCAATTGGACAATTTGATACTGCCTTGCGCTTACGGACATCTATAACAACACGCTAACGCTTGTTGTTATAGATATATTAACCTTTCCCTACCGGTGATGTATTTACTACACATCGACTCTAATAATGGGAATATCGATATGAAATATAATAGATAGGGGCTTCAGAATTTTTGTATTCCTCCGTAATATAATTACGAACCACATCAAAGTATTTTAGTATACAAGTATCCATCTGCAGCGACGGAAATAAATAATTTGTCGGGAAATCGGGAATTTTGCGAATTTTAGTCCGTGTCTCAACAGAAAGGAATTTTATCACTTACATTGATGGTATTATACGAAAATGGGTGCTTATCAACTCGAACTAGCATTTAAATATGTGATGACGATACCTCCAACGAGTGTGGAGGCTGAACGTGCATTTTCAGCAGCATGTTGTCTTCTTAAATAAATAAAATTCTTTCGCCTTCAAATTATTTTTTATATTAAACAAATGGACTTATTAGTATAATAATTTTTGATCAAATTTATCAATGTAATTTTTTAACCTATTGAAAATCCCGATCCCGGGATTCCGGGACTAATACCGGGATAGTATAATGCAGTCCCGAAATCCCGGGATTGAAATTTTGGTTTAGGATTGGATTCTCTAGTCCTGAGCCTTCTCTCTCCAATTGCTCAGGCCCAGACGTGCGGCATCTTTTTTGACCTGATCAACCAAGCGTAGTCGAGGTCTTCCGACGGGTCTACTACCATTCGGCCCCGAATCCAAAATGGTTCGTGGAACTTTATTAGTGTGCATCCATGCCACATGGTCTGCCCATTGGAGACAGCGAATTCGGACGAAGCTCGTTATCGACGTTTCGCCGTACATGTCCATGACCTCACAATTTGACCTTGCTTAGGAGTCAGAGGTCTCATCCCGGAGTGGTCCGAAAAAATTAAATATATATGATATAAATGTCTTATACCTACAAGACTGAAATTATGTTGTATCTGTTCATAATACATATTATATATACTTAATATTACAATGCTCTTAAAGTTGCAATACTTCAATTTCTCGTGGTATAATTTTAGCCACGTCTACCGAAGCCCTAGCCATCTTGTATCGAAAATAGACGACGTTCATTTAACAATAATTAACGTAAACGACTTGTAGACAAAGAAACATGTTTGTAGATTTTATTTCAATGCCAATTTAAATTGAAAGCTTGGTAGACTGTAACTTTCTTGATTTACATTGCATAAACGCCGCCTGAAACAAAAATTAACTTTGTAGAAATGGATGCAAAATTTCGATGGATGCGTAAAAAAACATAATTTATATTGCGATGTTTGTAATATTTTTTGCATATGCATTAAACAGCTCTTCAGATTTGCGTTTTAGATATGGTGATTTTAATTTAATTGGTTATAAATGAATTTTGATATCAGGTTCTAGCCAAAACATCGAATGTGGCTTTGATTTAATCGTCCGAGGTTAAGTCATTCATCGTCGAAGATATCGTTAATGAGATTGAACTTTGAAATCAATTTTTTTCTGCTTTTCTTTATCGTTTTCAATTTGTTGTTCCCAAAAATAATTTCGATATGCTATATTTAATCTGAAGAATGTTCCAATGATATTTGGAAGGGAATCTTGTGGTTGCAGTGTAAACTTGTTTACAACTTTTTGAAACTCGAGGATCAAATGTCATATTTATAAATCGATATCATTTTCATATATATCATATAACAGCCACAAGCAGTCCGCTGCAGGACTAGGGCCTCTCATTATAAGAATAGAACAAACATTCCATCTATCGTTGCAGGCGTTGATTGAAACGCATTCTCCGATTTGACAACATTTTTGCTACTTTTTTTTCCTAAGAATGACATACAGCTTTGTTTTGCCAAACGAATGACAGACGATTGACTTTCGACCCCGTGACTCGAAACTTACGCAACATAATTTCTCACTAGGAATATAAACAAGACTGCATGTCGATAAAAAAAAGCAACTAATTGCGTTTTAATGTGCATCGTAAAAACGCCTGTTTGGGACATTTAATTAGAATTTCCTTGACTTCAGAATACAACAGTTGCAGGAAGTCTGATGTCATTTTTATGAAATATTCCAAGGGCATACGAATACAAAATTGCCATTAAATCATTATGCCGAAAAACAACTTTTGTTCTATTAAAAAGGATGACAGTACCTCGATAAAAGTGTTTTTTTAGACAGATTGAAAAAATCTACAACCTGCATATCGTGTTTTCTATGTACACAGCACTGTTTCAATATTTATTATTATATAATAAAGAAAGTAAATAAACAATCATCATTATTCAGTGCTATTGTGTAACATTGATTGTATACAAGTCAATATTTGGACCTTAAATTATACCTATTTGTTTGTCTTCTTCGTAGGGGAACTGATAGTGTATCAATGTTTTATTTATTCTGTTATCGAATTTATGAAAATAGAATTTATTTATATTTGATTAACAAACACATATTTTGTATTTATGAGTTAGAAAACTGATGAAAACCTCAACATAACTCGACATTCTTACAACGCAATTCTACGATGCAAATCCATTACAACAAACATTATATCTGGGAATCAATGCAATGAATTTTATTGCATTTATCTCATAGCTTCATCCATCAAAGAAATAAGACATGCAAAATTTACAAGAAGAATTTATTCCGCATGTAATTCACATTGATCAAGCTGAAAACAAATTAAACTTTATGAACGTCATGGATATTTTAGTTTTGTAAGAATGGATTGATGATGGAATATTGATGAAAATGACATCTAAGAACATCATTGCTTGAATAAAAATATTTTTCTTGCCTGTATCTAATATATAAAAATGAGCTGGGTTTTGTTCGTTTCAAATGCGCTGCCATACTGTTCATCAGATTGCAATAAAACTTCGTCCACTTATTGCTAAGAATTACGCGAGTAAAATAGGCATAGTTTAATATATAAAATTCAATGTTTGTTTGTCTGTATTTAATGCGCTGCCATACCGTTCATTCGATTGCGATAAAACTTTGCCAACTTATTGTTTGCACTTTTTCAAATAATATAGATACGGTAAAATTAACTTATAGTGGATCTTATATATAAAAATCAATGTTTGTATGTTTGTTCAAATTTATAATAAAACCGACAATATAAAATAAATGTATACTTTTCCCTTATATATCATTCAATTCAGGCAGCAACGCGCCTGGTACCAACTAGTATTAAATTAAAAAGAGAATTGGGAAGTAAATTTCTTCATCGAAATAGAGTTATATCATCAATCTCGCTATTTAATAGCCAAACCTTAAATTTATAAAATATGCCATCAGCTTATAATCGGGAGTATAATATAACTAGGGATTCTGATTTCTCGATTTACGGTCAACAATTACGTTCAATTTACAATCTAATCAGATATTGTATATTTGATAGAATCCAAGCTATATATTGTTTAACCCTTTGAGAAGTCAGCTAATTTTATATCACCATAAACATAGATGCTATATTTGTATATTCACCACTTATCGTCCGTACAAATCCACTTATTTGTCAGGACCGTCGCAGCATGTATGAAATTTGTATATACATAAATAAACACTGTCGATAGCACACATTCGGTCATTTCTTCAATTAAATATAAACAATAAACTTAAAATCGATTAATTATATCATTCATATATCAGTATTAGTCGATAAATTTGGGTTAACGATCTATACAATAGTATGATGTGCGCAATACACTCTTTCCGTCTTTGTTTATCTCCAACTCAACGTACAAGACACTCTCCATCTGTCTTCTGAATTAACAATTGCCATTGGAAGAATAAAATAAAAGCATTAAGAAAAGCCTGGATTTGATAGATAAATAATTTGAAAAAAAAAGTAGTTAGCTATATATGAAAAAAATCATGACGATTTCTGAAAAAAATCTAAAATATAATCCACTAAAATATCATAAATTGAGTATAATGTGGGACAAGGATGCTCTTGAAACAGAGCTCTCGGGTTGCTCCTCGCTCTCACGCGTTCTTCAAGGTAGCTGCGCTCGCACGTGGGTTTGTTTTTCTATCGGACCGTGATGAAGTCGAGCGGTATGATGGAGATGATTGGATGCTGACAGATATACTTTCATCTTAATTACTATATTTCTATTTACGGAGAGAGAGTTCACAGCTATGAGCCTGCGGAAGGACATATTCCCGCAGCCAAGGCTATTCAACGATTCTCTACCTCCTGCACTGCTGTATGAGTATTAGTTTACTTGCAGGAAGATCCATGTCGCTATTCTAGATGCAATGTGTCCGCTGGAAGACTTAAGAAAGACAGAAATGTGCTGTTGTTAATTTGGCGAAATGAGCATATAATTTAACGTAATTGTTTATTCTAGTTCTGTGGTTTCTATAACGCAGATTCGCATAACACTGCTACTCAAAATCTCTATTTATATTTATAAAAATAATAGATTTCATCTATAGAAATATAAACTCTTGAAATAGGAAGATCTGGAACAATCCGGCAGATCATACGTCGACTGCATATTAAAGACGTAGTTGACATGCACTCAAAATGTCCTCGACAATAACAAAGCATTAATATCATCGTCAATTAAAGGAGTCCTAGTAAACAATACAGATTTTTTTCAAAGTCATCAATAGCTTTCGACGTCCATATTCCAAGTCGCCTTTCGAAAATGTCTTGACAGTGAAAACAAATATATACGTCTAAAAATATCCATGTCACTGAACCATTAATCAGCTATTTATGAGCATAATATTAATAACTATTTGTTTGTCATTGGAAAAAAAGTTGTTTTCCTAAAGTGATGAAGAGCTTAGCGCCATGTCTGACTGTCAGTCTGGACCCGAGATGATAATGACTATGAATGTACCTTGTTGACACATGATATAATAATACATATTGGTTCGACGATCTCGCACCGAATATATTAAATATTCAGCAAGAATAAAATATGATTTAATTGAGAGGAGGAATTTATCTTGGTAGGCTTGAACTTGAGGCAAATCTGAACGTATTGGGGTCATTTCTGTGTCTGAAAATATCACTATCGAAAATGTTATTTTAAATACGAACAAACATAATCGATAAGAGTGGCTGTAAAATAAATTCGCAATGTCTTGGCGCCCCATAAGATGTGAAGATTTAGCGAGATTTTTTGAGTCTATCGAGCCAATTCTTCAATGGGATTTATCGATTAGCTTTTGTCGATCTTTTTGCGTTTATGCTTCTTCTAAAACTGTGGATTTCAAGTATAATTCAACGGGAATAAATTTACACATTACGAAATAAAAACTCCACATGGCTGTCATTGAATGGCCGCAAAGCAAAACAAGATGATAATATCACATTTACTTCGTATCATTGCCAACATTTATAATTGGTATTGTTGGGAGAGATCTTGTCGGTTGAGACGATGTGAAAAATTGGTAAAAGATAATCTTATTAAGATATGCATCCGCCAAGGTGAAAAATCTCATGCGGAAACATCGTAGATTGGCTTTCTAAATCGCGGATTTTGCACCAACTCTGTTTTTTAAAAAATAAATTTTGAGCAACATTTTAAGCCTAATTAAAAAAAAAGATTAAAATGTATTTGTGTAATATATAAAAAGTGTTACTGGTTGCTTTATATTACGTATAAACACATTTATGGACTTGTGTGTGTGATGGAGAGAGTAGAAACGATCTTCCTTCTCTTTAAATTAAATCTTCTTTTAAATTTAAAATTTCGGCTATAAAAAGGTAATATTCGATTAAGATTATGATATGATCAGCATTACTTTGAACTGAGCGTTTTGAATAGGTAACACTTGGTCTGGCTGATATTTTAAAAAAATCATAATAACTGCTTTATTTATTCTTTTTTTTTTTGCATAATTCACAGCGTGATAGTTGTAAGTAAACACTGTAAATTTTAAAAGGACAAGAAAAAATATTCTCAAGCAAAAAAGCTATGGATATGATTTTGCAATTGTTCGAATGAATGGGTCTAAGAATCACTATTATTTTCACTATTGTAAATCTAAGCAAAAATCAATGATATGTTTCTTCGAGCTCCGTGCATGCATTACATCAACTTTCCACCCACGATTTTCGTAGGACGTCGCCATTTTAATTGAAATTAAATTGTTTCAATCAATTGTTGCATAGTTCTTGTCTACGACGCTGCTCTTACGTTTTAACCTTTTGAATGCGATTTGTGCCAATTTCGACGTGGCTTGTCGATATTAGCGCTACCAAGACAAAGCATTTAATGGCTTATGATTTTCTTCATATTAAAATATCCATTATTATTGTGCAAATTTCACCGATACCTCGATTTACGACCTAGATACGGTCGTAAAGCGAAAAGTCGTATAACGGAAAATTTGAAACTAAATTGGTCACCAACGGTACCGTATTTTTGGCCGTATAACGAAATATTGTGGGCCGTATAGCAAGGTATATATGTATTTTAGTTTGAATAATATTTACCTGAGAGAAGGATTGAATGTTTTTTTACAAATTTATTTCACACATTCAATGCGAATTTGCATCAAATTTCATTCATAGTCGAATGGAAAAGCATGATTTTAAATTTGTATAAATGCTATATAGATTCTGCAACAATACTAATGGCATAAGATCAATATTTGATTGTATTTTACGCCTCTCAAACATCATTTATGGTATGTGTTGGACGCTGAAATGCCTTTGCGTGTGAATGTCATTACGCACGAGTAATCTTCTAGGACGTCCAAATTAAGCCATTTAACACTTTGTCCATCGGAGGGTATGCAATCAAACAAGACATTCTATTCTTAATCGAGCGGTCGTTTGGACAAACTAAATTTGTTGGATTAGATTACAAAACAAAGGATACATGACGTCAATACGGGAACCATTAAGTGATAGCATATTTGATAAAAAATAACCGCTAAACCGACGGCTCGTTTGTGTCAATGGCATGTACTTGACGATTTCACTTCTTGATGCATGATCATTATTCGTGATGCATAAGAAAATCGACATTTGGCCATCAATTTGTTTTAGCGGTTGGAATTAAGCCCTGGCAGAAGCGCCATAACATTTTTATTGTGCATCGAGATAAAGCTCCAGCATCGTAAAAGCTTTACACATTCTGCACAGTACCGTTAATAATTACTATGAATAATTGAACAATTTTATTTATGCATTGGAGCCACGGTCAAAAATATCATCATGCTTGCAGACATTGCGAAATGTGCTTCAACAATGAAACTGCGCACATTGCATGCAGTTGAATTTGTTCCCCCATCAGCTATTTGATGTATTAAAGTTATGTCATTTTTATGACGCACTATTAGGATAATCTATAAAAAGGATGTTGCGCATATTATGCATCCTTTGGCAAACTGCTCGACATGTAAATTGCTCAAAAATACCATTTAACATTGTACGGCTTCTTTGATTTGATGGAAGCGTCGCAACAATTCCACGAAATCCATTGTTGTCATCGAAAGATATGAAATCGTGTGGTTTGCGATTTTTCTCAAGCAAAACAAACACAAAGCATAAATCCGAAATACGAAAAAATATTTCTTGATCACCTTATATTGGAATATTTCCCATAAATCTATTTTGGGGACGTCTAAAAACACAACAGAAATAATCTTCCAGGCGGTCAAAGTAAGATTTCAATATCGACGTTGATCAATCAAAGGTCGCTCCATAATCTTATTTTCGACCGGATCGATTCAGTTCGGTCAGGTTGAAGCATATCCAAATTCTAAATATGTTGAATCAACATCGGACGAATTTAACGCGCAGCAGATAATGTGTTAAACGCGTGCGATCTGCAACAATATTCCCCGCAATAAATAATTGATTGATCTAAAATTAGCTTAAATCTAAGTAAATTTATCATCTAATAAATAAATACACAATATGGCGATGGCCGGGAATAAAAGCTTCGGGTTGTTCAATTAAATATATATTTTTTGTTCTTTGCATCATTTGAAGAATAGAAATATTCATCTGAATGCAGCATTTGGTCATTGACAGCGCGCTTGGCGGCTCTTGTCTTTTCTAAATTTCATTCATCCACTTTTTTATGCTAGATCCTTCAAAAGGATTCCGGGCAACCGGTTTAGTGAACTTATGAATTTAGTCTATCCCTAAGACCTGTCTACCTGGGGTGCTGAATCTTGATGAAATTTGCTCCAGAAACCGGGACGCAAATTACAACGTCGTGTGGACAAGTCGCTGCTAATTTTGAAACGCTCGCTTATTTAAATACAAATAATTTTAAAAATAAACATCGATACATCGTTTATTGGGAGAGCATCCGTCCGGATAGCGCAGGATGTGGGTTAGAATTGTTTTTTTGATGGATACGATTTTCCGTATTATTTACAAAGAATGTTTGGACTCCATTATTCATATCAAATAATTTTCATTTAATCTAATGTTCGTTGAATAACAGACACTTTCCAGCCAACATTTTGATATGACACAATTGGATTTTATCGACATTTTATTATTGTTATTCAATTCGCTATGTGTTCTTACTTCTTTGTATCACTGATAAATGGCATTCAATCATCCAAATATATTCTTACGTTCATTTCAAATCATTCAGAAACATGCTTAACCCACTTAAAAGGCAACAAATTGCAATCTCTCACATTTTAATAACATATAATCAACATGAAATTTGATTTATATCTCAATCTGTAATATTTCCAATTCTCGGTATGAACACAAAAAACTAGTCGATCATGTTCACGCACATCCTCAAATGTCTGCATTATGTTTTCTTTGTTCAGCTGAAATTAGTCCCAAAATCACAGATTTATTTCTGATTAATCTGAATTAAATTCTGAATAATTGCGCGTTTTAAATCCATTAAAAAGTAGAAGAAATAACAACAGCATTAGTATGAAATCAATTATCTGATTCAAGGAACGAAGCAAATATTCCGGATATATTACAAGATCAAATTCTTGGAGCTGATGCGACATGTAATTTGTTTCATGAAAATTTATCTTCGGTTGGGTTTTCTTCCGTTTAATTATTTTTTATAATTGAAGATTATACATCTTCAGACTATTTGAGCTCTGATGTTTAATATTCTTATGTCAAAATATAACCAAAACTACTTGCTGTTCCAATATTTGATGATTTGTCAAGTTTACCAATTAAATGCGGGATCATTCAATAAGAACGCTCGAAATTTGTTAGATTATAACGGCCATTTTATTAAAACAATATCTATCAAATATATTGTAAATTATTTATTAATTTATGGCAAATTATTATGGAAGGTTTTAATGTTGAACAATATGTGCAAATTATTAAATTTTATTTTCAAAATCAGCGCATTATTTGAGAAACGTTTCGCCAAAAAATCATCTTTAGCGATGAGGCCCATTTTTTAGATGAATGGATGTGTAACAAGCAAAATTTTCATATTTGGGACGATATCAATTTATACGGCGTCGTACAAGACGGCATTGCGTACTACACAGCGCATGCCACGATGGACATTCTGCATGATATAAAGTCATGGTTATCTCGCGCGGCGGTGACGTGTAGTGGCCATCATTCATTCATTGGCCGCTCATTCAGCGGTTCGAAAAGCGGACCGATTGAACGCACACACCTTATGGCCACTTCGTCCTCTTTTAGAGCGTTTTGCGATATTTTCGTTGATAAATGCGTGCCCCATATGACCTGTACGATCGCAGAAGACGTTAATAGATTCGATTTTACATCTTGCTGTGCACTTTTGTTGAGTAGGCTAACATTATCCTGATTAGCGGTACCAATAAACAGCTCGGGGCGGTGGAGGATCCCCATATTCCTTTGTCTCATGTGTGAAGTGATGGACCCGCTTTTTATCCATTGTTACGAATCGATTTAAAAACTCCACGACGTTGTTTTTGTTTCATTGTGAGCAAACGCGGCACCCATCTTGCGCACAGCTTTATCATATCCAAATGTTCAATCAATATGCGATGTACAGCTCTTTTTTAAATGCCTACCATATCTGCTAGCTCGCGCACTTTTGAAGTATTTAAATTTTATAGAATACGATTGTATAAAAATAGATTAAATGAACTTTTTCTTGGATCGCGAGCCGCTCATTCAACATATCAGCGGTCCGAAAAGCGGACCGATTGAGCATACAAACCTTATGGCCACTCCTTCATATTTTACAGCTTTTTGCGGCATTTTCTATGATCTGTACGATTACGAAAACAACGTAGCGTCTAGATACATTCTATTATAGTATTTTTTTTACAAAAATAACCGCCATCGATGTGTTAAGTCGGGTACTTTTGGGACTATTTTTGTATATTATTTTAAACCATACATTATAATAGTATTATAATGTATGGGGCACGGGCGCTTTATATCCTAGTTACGATCCAGAAAATGCCTCCCGAATACGTGCTACCAAGCAAAGCCGCGGCGTACATTTGAACGACGTTATATTTCATACTTAATGCCATAAGATATTCTTTCAAATAAAATAAAAATGTTAATGTTGATCTAAAACTTTCATTTTGATTTTGATCATGGCAGAATTGTTTTATTTTCAAATTGCATATTTTATTAAATTATGTTAATAAATTAAATTTATTAATTATTTAGTCTGCATTCAAGTATTTATAGTATTGTCACATTTACAAGTATAATGATGATTTTTTTGAAATATTTTTTAAAATGGTTTTTATACATTTTTTTCCACTTCCAGGTCGAGTCCGAAAAGCCGATTTTTGTATCCTGGTCGTTCTTTATCTCCAGGAGATAATGACCGATTTTTATTGGTGCATCCCTCCCACAGGCTCGCCCGTTTCTACCAAGTTCGGTGACACGTGTCATGCGCCCGCGCACATTTAAATCCTGCTCAGACGGAGCACTGATCAGATACGCTTCGAGACTTGACGCGTGCGCATCGTGAGGCCTTCCACTTCGCCTTATTCGAAAATCGATTTGGCCGTCGCTTTGCGCAACGTCGTCCAAGTCCACCCCCGACGTATCTGCAACCCCTATTTAAAACTCATTTAACATCGACGAAATTCGGTGTTAATTGATCATCCAGCCTGGAGATATATGGATGAGGTGAGTGCAAAACGATCGATTTTTAATGATTCAACGTAAATTCATATTCACATTCAAAATTATTGTTGCATTTAACAAACGATTCAATGCATTTAATTTGCATATACAAATTTGAATCAATATTTCAAAATCAGATTTTAAGGGATGAATTTAATTTTTTAACATCATGATTTTAATGTAAATTTAAAGCTTTTTATAAATCGAAAATAATAATTGATAATATGTGCATTTATACACAAATTTAACAACGATGCACGTTTATATGCACCGCCAAAATTCCCGAATTAATACGAATTTCAAACTTTATTCGCAGATGTTGATCTGTTTAAACGTATTTGTGCACGGATTTCTAAATATCTCAAGCTTATTATTTGGATTCAAAATCCCTTCAACAAAATTATGCTATATTTTTCGCCAAATGCCATTATATTACCCCGGATCGCAATAACGCGTTTATGGCGCCTAGATCTCGTCGTAATCCAATACGTTATTATATTAGCATCCTGCACTTAATTGAAACTTAATACATTGCCTTTTTATTGTATTGCATTCCTACATATCTTATAAATAGCATCGTACTGCTGCGTCGATTCATCATCGATTAATATGCGATTTTAAGCTAATTTTAATTAATAATACAGCAACCCTTACTTATAGGGTTCACATAAAATGCTCGACGATTAGTTATTGTACGAAGCGAACATTTGGCGGTCCAATAATTGGCATCGAATTCGCTTATGTGCATACAAAAAATGCATAATGATAGACTGCTGTGTATAACGGTTGGTTTGCAAAAAATGTAATTGTATATATGCAGATCGTTTTTAATACATTTCAAAGGTCATGTATGGCGCCAGTATTATTGATTGCAAATATATTGCATTTTTATATGAGCTTTTGTTGTATTCAACGACGTAAGCTCGTATGAGCTTAAAAGCTTAAATTCATGCATGTTGAATAATTACATGCAATAATGTGGTTGTTTCGATGTTGTCCATAAATCCATAATTTTATTGCATTGTATAATTGATTGATTTCAAGCGAATGGCCATAAAAAGCACAAGTTTTCAATTTGAGGGCATCAACTCTGATGATTTTTTTCATCTTTGGTCTTCATGTTTAATGCTTTTAAATTGAATTTAGCTAACGTAATGCATAATTATAGTGATTATTAGGACTTCGTACGATCAGATCGTATACGTCGACACAGTGAAGACCAAATTAAGCTCAGATCCGAGATCTTTTATTATAAAATAAAAAAAAAGTTGCACGACCACTTCCCATCCTTTGGGGCATCCATTGCCGCTCTTCAGAAAATCGTAAATTTTTTAATGCCTTCTAGACATTATTCTCAGAAAAACCCATAAAATCATTCCAAAGTCACGCCAGCCAAGTCAAAAGCGCACCGCGAATAGTGTAAATGCATCGATCTTTAACACTTTGCCTACGAGAACCTTTCATGTCTTTTATATGGCCATCTTGTGTAATTTCGATATCAGCACGCGTGAGCGGCATGCAATACAATTTATAATTGTAAATCTAAAGAAATAACCTCATAAATTTAGACAATAAGTTCAGAGGTCATCAAAATCCAGTGTCAAGAATTTTAAAACAATTTATATGCCTATGGACCATAAAAAAATCGGTGATGCCCTCGACATGACACTTGACACAGCATCCAAAACAACAACTCCGGTTTATTTTTGCGCGTATTGGCGCCAATTTTGCAATTCTATCGCCGATGCGCCTTTGATTTGACCGATCTTTCAACACCGAAGGCGGACGCATCTAATTGAAAAATCGATAATAGATGTCACCCCCATCGCAGCGATTCTTATTGAAACATCCATAGCTTCGTTGTTGATATGGATTCATTTGGGTCAACGGCTATTATTCACGAGCTAATAATAAAGCAATTAAAAACAACACCGGACATGTGGTTTCTTAAAAATCAACACACAAAAACAAACATTCGATAAGTCGTTTGTACCAAAGTTCATTGATAAAAATGCATCGATCGCCAAAGTATTGACATCTTTCTTTTTAATATCTCAAAATCTTAAGCGCGATTCATAGAGACGTTTCAATAAAATGCTTAGTCATTTTCATTCTGAAATAGGTCCTTATCACCCAGTCATATGCTAAATTCATAACATTACATTTCGTTATTAGATTAGATATAACAATAATATAAATAACTTAGATGATATCAAAAAAATAACAAAACAAAATAGTTTGATACACGTGTAGAGTTTAATTATTATTTATCTAAAATCTTAAAAATGGATAAATAAAACACTGAATAATTCTAATATTATTTTGAAAATATTCCCGAGGTAACATTAAAGCATCGAGTGTTTCATCATTTAGTCTGGATCTGATTCTGGAATTCAGACAATTTGTTGCTGAAAATGCACGCTCAGTCTCCACAATCGTTGGAGGTATCGTCATCAGATATTTAAATGCTAGTTAAATATCTAAGTATCCTTTCAACTGATACACGGATTAAAACTCGCAAAATTCCCGATTTCCTGACAAATTATTTATTTCCGTCGCTGCAGATGAATATTCATATACTATAATACTTTGATGTGATTCGTTATTATATTACAGAGGAATACAAAAATTTTGAACCCCGTATCTATTATATTTCATATCGATACTCCCATTATTAGAGTCGATGTGTAGTAAATACATCACCGGTAGGGAAAGATTGATATAACAATTTAAAAAACATATGTATATGTATACATAGATTAGATGGTTAGTGTCCCTAGACGTCGCCTAAGCTCGCCAATTAGTAGTTACGCCACTGTTTCCAAGCGTCCAAATTTCGGCCGGAATGTCTCGATCGGGATTACGTTTACCCCTCCCGGGATTCATGAGCGCCTAACTCCGATTATCGAATTTGGGCCTCGTAAGAAACAACACCGATTTACGGTTGGCGATGAGAGTGTTAAAATATCACACCCGATCAAAAAATCGGCGGATATAAGAACGCATAATTTTTAAATATAAATCAAATAAATTATGTGTAAGATATCCACTCATTTTTTAATGTTTTCGAAAGAATATTTTATGGCAATAAGTATGCAATATAACGTCGTTCAAATATCCGCCGCGATTTGGCTTGGGACACGTATTCGGGTGATACAATTTTCGATCATTTTGTTGCATAAATTTGGTTGAATTTGCTCGTTGTTCATTCATTTATCCAAAAATCGTCGCTCAACATAATTTTTTTTGATGAAACTTTTCTCTAAAAGAGCACTAAATTTGAAAGTAAAATTTGATGATTTACACATATGTATTTAATGCTATATATTTCCATTGTAATTTGCCATATTCTGTTGAATAATTTGCAATAAATTTGATAGATTTTGCTTTAAAAACATGGCCGCTATAATTTAACAAATTTCAAGCGTCCCTATTGAAAGATGCTGTACTTGTAGAGTATTTGAATTCTATCAGAGTTTACTGATAATAAAAAAATGGATTTGGAGTTCAACGCATTGTGTGCAATTTGATGCGTTCGCTTAATTCGATGCACCTTGCACGCAGTCTGGACACTTCGTCTAAACTAAATTGGCCAAGTCTTACTCATATGAATGCAAGAAGTTGCAACTCTTCACCCAAGGCTGCGAATTAGCAATAAATGAAGCATGTGCCGTTCGTGCCACTTTATATAATATTAGAATAAATGAATCGGTTCCGAGAAGTGCGAATTTATCGCTAAAAGCGACGAACGAGAACCGCACCGCAAATAACCAAGAAATGTCGTTCTTCGCCGAAGAACCGATGGAATCGTATCGATGATTCGTTATCGTATTTTATGATATTCAACATTCAGAAAGGCGTTTATTTTATGTCGTTATTAATAGACTTATCGCGGTTTTCTAAAAAATTGCCGGTTGTAGGTCCTGGTTATGAAATGAGGAAAACTGTCGTTAAAAAATCCATTCAATCTTCAATCACGCTGATTAAAATATGTTTATATTAAATGTCGATTATTTGCTATTAAATTCTAGCAGTTCAATATCGCGTCTATTGTTTTTTTGATCCAGACATTTCGCATGTCTGGATCGAATGTAGGGCAGGAGCTGATTAATCGCAGCCAGACACCTGAAAAGGACGAAATCTGGTAGACTTTAGTTGGACACTATGATTGTGTCGTTAACACCCACGCACCTGACGCGGTCAAGTAGTAAAACACTCATAAATTGATTTATTTATAACCGTGGGCAAATGATAATTGAAATAAATCGCGAAGACGCTACGGGTTATCACGGAAATGGCTGGTGCTAATAGGGTTATCTGCCTCAAATGGCTGCCCAATTTATGACTAATGGGAAATCAATTCCAAACCCCTAAAAAAAATATCCACCCCCATATTGCTTTAAGTCTAAAACATTTTTGATACATGGTATTTTTTATAAACATGAAATACCATTGCCTTTCAGTACATAATGCATAAATATAAATCTGAAAATAGTGAAAGTAATCAATGATCGATTAAATTTGCTTTTTGATTTTTGGCACATTTCAAACGTCGCATAGATAATAGCCATCATCAGTCATATTGTCACATTTTATTTTATGGGTCGAGGCTATATTAAAGTTGCTATTCCCACTCTTGAACCAGTGCAAAATTTGCTATAACACCCATTTAAAAAAATTGAAGCGTTTTAATTAAACCTGCTCCCATTTGGATCTTAATGGGACTTCTTGGGTATACATACGAATTATTAACGAATCAAGGAGAACATCAATCAATCATTGATGTTTCGATATGCGTCACAATGTGACAATATCATAGATTTGCAGTAGTATAAACAATTAAGCATCCAGGGTACTTGTAACGCAATTCAAGCAGAATATTTGCATTGAACATATAAATATACAAATTTATATTAAAAAAATCAATTGGAAATTTATATGCATTTCAATAATATTGCTATTAATTTTGGGGATTTTTTCGCGCGTTTCGCGTATTAAAAATAATTTATAAAGTTATAGGATGGTAATGTGTAAGGAGTATAAAAAAGAGTGTGTCCTGGTTGACACGATTTCAACCCTTCCAATCATCTAAAATAAAAAAATAAAATAAATTCTTAATTAATAAAAATGCCGCTATAGTCCTTACCTCAAAGAATGAAAATAATTTCGCAATTCACAAAATGGCTCCTATTTTTTTAAAAAAAAAAAATTGGCCTTATTTTTTCAGTTTCTTTAATTTTTTTAAATAGTTTTAAATAATTTTTTGACATAAATCTGGTAGGAACAATAGAAAATTTTATAAAAAAGGTTCATATCAAATTTAAATTAAATCAATTGCTTAAACTTGAGATATCATGTCAACCGTGTTGAAAAAAGTAATTTAAAAAAAAAACGCGTTTAAAGATTTAATTCTGGTAGGACCGGTTTAGTTGCCGCGTCACTAAAATAGCTATAAATCCATAAATAATTAAAATTTTGGCAATTTCTTTGGAATATATATTTTTAAAAGTCTAAATCATTGATAATATGCAAAAAAAATAAAATAGATTTTTTTAGAAATTTTAGACTAGAATTTTTGCATTTACATGATATTTTCTTATGGGACTTGTTTAAAAGAATTTTAAACTATTGAATAAATTCAAATTTAGGGGAGATTAACGCTTTAAAAATATTTATATCAATTTTTTCTACAGAGTGTAGATATAATTGTTTGTATGTAAAGAGACGTAGCGCGCTCTAAATGACGCGTCCATTGAAGGCATGCGACGTGCTCTGATTCAAGCTGGTCTACAATCATCCAATCACGACTATAACACCTTGTCCATAGACGCAACATCAATTGAATAAAACTATACAACATACACATTTCAACAATGAAACTGTATTTTCCTCAGCATTCTCATGCGACGATTGTCGTGAAATAATATTATTTTTTTAAGCGAATCCTTCTGAAATGTTTGATCTCATCTCAAAATCACGTTTCGAGACGTGCATCTAATTTATAAATATTACATGCAGTGATTCACTCGGCTGAAATCATTCATCATCGTCAACAAAATAAGAGTAGCATCCACCATGTGGATTGTAAGTGGCTACGAGGAAATTTGTGGACAGACTCGATCATCAAACTTAATGGGTCTTCGTCGCTTGGAGAAAACGCAACATCAGCATTTCCGGTCCAAAACTCACCAACCCTTTAAAAATAGGGCTGAATCACTGACAGTACTCAATAACCGCTTAGGGATGATTAGGGTCTATGTGGTACATCGTCGCAGGCTTTCAGTGCGATTGAAAATTTGTTGATGGATTGATTGTAATCAAATGCGAAACGGTTTCAGGTTTCATTCTTGCGTCGCCATATAAATAGTGGCGATGTAAGGAAATACCGCCATTATCATTTTGGTTGCTATAGTAGTGGAAGTTTTAGTGCTCTTTAAAATTTTGTTGCTGAACGTCCTGCCGTTTAGCTTTTCCAAGATTTTGGTAAGATAACCCCATATTTAATAACATAAGCCCCCGGCCTATCTTTATTTTTTAATATATTATATATTTATTCAATTTATCATGTGTACGTCTACTTATCATTTTGATATAATAAATGTTTCTATTAAATTTAACCTTATCTGTGTATATGTGATCTTTGATTTGCGCGATATATACAGCAAACCGCGTAAAAAGACTGATAAACTCATAAATTGATAATGTTTATCGCGCTTATTTATAAAGAAATTCGTTTCGTTATTTTGCTTTAAATTCCATTATAATTTAAAAAGTTTTGGATAATCTTCATTATTAAAATGATTGCAAATCTACCCAATTTAATTGGCTCAAAATTTTGACTGCCATCGATTTAAACACATTTTATATACAAAAAAACCTATTAATACTTGTAATCGGACATTATTAAATTCAGCATTTATTGTTATTATATGTAAACTAATAATTTAAATGATAATAAAATATATCTGTTAGAAATTCGAAGCACTGAGTTGCCATAAGAATATGAGGACTCGCTCCGATCATGATTAGATCTGTTGTAACCATCAAATATCTTTGGTTAAAGTTTCAATACTGTTTAATACCTCACAGAAATTAATATTTATTAAAACTGAAAACGTTGACCATCAGATAGTTTACAAAAGTACGAGGGTCATCCAGAAAGTAATGTTACAACATTTATGTAAGATCATTAGCTTAGGGTCATCAACTTTTGTATGTCATTGTCATAGACCTCCCCCGCCAACTGTGTCTGGACTATTTTTGGATTCTGGAGTGTGGTGACACACCCAGGTTTCACCCAGGTCACGATAAAGTCTAAAAAAGCTTCTCCTCCAAGTAAAATAATAAAAACGGATGACCGCGCGGATCTCGCACGGATGGCGGGAGAGCGCGATGACCTCTCCATCGGAAGAATTTATTGTGACTGAACAAAATGGCCGATGAATACGCTGAATCAAACAAACTGATCGTTAGGATCTCTCCTATATGCCAGGTGCACAAATTTCGAAACAAAAAAAATCCCCTAGTCTCAGGAATTACTACAGTCTTACTTTCTAGATGATATTCGTATGTTATTTTAAATTGGTAAAACTTGATCAGACCGAATCATAATATAGTTAATTATCACTTAAATGGTAGATATTTAACGATTTGATACAAATATTGATGTAAATGCAACTTTAGAAATAATTATTTCCTTAGCAGACATTTTAGACCAATTAAATAAACTGAATTTTCAACAATACTTGATTCGATTTACATAAAATTCTATTTTTTGGAATGTAGTATCCTTGAAAAATAATATAAAAATGAATTCTTGTTTGTTCGTACGAAATGCGCTGACATACCGTTCATCACATTGCAATAAAACTTCATGCACTTATTGCTAAGGACTTCGCAAGTAACATAAGCATAATCTAATATATAAAAAATAATGTTTGTTTGTTCGAATTTAATGCGCTGCCATACCGTTTATTCGATTGCAATAAAACTTTGCCAACTTATTATTTGCACTTTCTCAAATAATATAGGTATAGTGCAATTAACTTACATTAGATCTTATATATAAAAATCGATGTTTGTATGTTTGTTCATATTTATAATAAAACCAACAAAATAAAATAAATTTAATTATTTCTATCATTCCTAATTACAAAAGATAACTCTTTCAAATTTCAAACGATGTTTTTAGAATTATTACTTCTGTGGCAGAAAAGCGCCGGGTACCAGATAGTAGATAATAAAATTGTTTTATAAGAAAATGTTGATTCAGTTCTGATGTATTATGCATCAGTCATGACCAATCATCATCATGCACGCCTTTCAAGATTTACATCCATTTTAATCTACCCAAAATAAATTTTCATTGCTTTTAAATATCAAAGCAAATACATTTAAAAGACATGACATTATATTAACTAGCTATTTGATGTCGTACATGAAAATCGCGGCTTGAAAACGTTCACAAATCCGTTATAACATAAGAACGATTTTATATTATTTGTGTATATTATAGCAATCACTGTTGTTGATCGATCCAATGCTTTCAAGTCAAGAAGAATGTTGAATTGCAATTTCGAGGAATGTGTTGTTTAATTATGTGAAATGCATAGCAACATGTGCAGACGATTGCTTATCAACTTGCAATTTTTGAGACCTCAAGAGGTTATCGTCGATAATCAAGAATCGTCTATTCAAACAGATATAGGCCACAATTTATGTTTAGCTAGTAAAATATTGATCATATTGTGTGTTGGTGTCTGAACCATTCAGATGAAGTCTTGACATCAAAATTTTCATTGTACCTACATATTTGGAAGAACGGTAATATTGACACATTCTTGTCGGGTTATGCATATGTGTGTATTTTATGTACTGTCGGTAGTCTTTGGCGTAATGATTAATTGGTTTTAAAAAATGGGATAAACATTTCATTTATTAGTAGCATATGTCTCCACAGACATTGCCCTTACGATAATTTGAGCACTGTTATTGAAAATGAAGCGCTATGGATCGCTTTTCGCAATATTTAGACGTGTAGGGGTACCTTTACAGCAAGGCACCCCCGTCTTTGTCTCTGTTTCTGTATCACTCGAGTCCGAACGCTCATATGCGTGATTATTCATCAGCGAGTTAAACATAAGTGGAAGGCAATGGGAAACCATTGCAAGGAATGTTAATATATCGATTAAATGATTTTGTATCAATTGTTTCAGATTATCTCTCGTGTAGTCAACGTTCCTATCTGATAAACTTTCTTTCTGGATCCAAGATTTGCAAAGGGGAAGATATTGAACAAATTTACAATGAATTTTGAGCATTGTTTATTTATGTTTTTGTTGACAAGCGCAACTATTGTCGCCAGCTGGGCACATCCGCGTCGTTTAAGGTTTTGTGGTCGTCATCTATCTCAAGCACTACAACTGGCCTGTGAGCATGAAGGCTACAACGTGCCATCATGGGATGGTGAGTTGCATTTGAACCGAATTATTTGCCTTGTAAGATTGCAATTCCAATTAAAACTATGCTTTTCTTTGTTATATCAGTGGATCCTGCCGCAGAAGGCCTATCTTCTACAACATTTCGACCTCGGACCACAACAGTTGCAACGGAGTTCGCCGTTGTTGGTGTGGCTACCGAATGTTGCCGGTATGGCTGCACTTGGTCAACGTTGGTTAGCTACTGCAAAGAAGCACCACCACTAAATAAGAGGAGGTAAACATTTAAAAAATGCATCTTAAATCAATAATTGAGCGTATAATTTTGATATTTTAAGTAATTCTAACACATTACATGCGGGGACACTTCGCGCGCATTTGTTCCCTGACACCGACAATCTTCAACGTCGCGCTTTAAAAATGTATATTTAAATAAAATTTCACTAGTTTTATAATAACCAATATTTTTAAATAATTATATAAAGCAGCATAGTTTTAAATTACGTCTAACACTTACGTATTTTGCACTTTATACACAAATTTATACACAAATGTTTATTTGGATTAAGATTGGAGTTTTTCCCCAATATATCACTCTTGGGATATTTTATAATTAATAAATACACGTTGATAGCTCAAATTAAATTATGAATAACCAACATATTTAAATAGTATTTCTATGTAATATCATTTTTTTTATTAGCATCTTGTCAGCTAATAATAGATGAGATCACATATAAGAGATAGTAAAAGAGATTTTTAGTTTATAACATGAAATCATGAAGGTTTGGCATGCAAATAAAATGTATACAATCAAGGAACGCACTCTATAACAACATAAATTATACTGGAGAAAAATAGTTCCAAAATTAAACATAGTTTTTGGTCACTCTGTGTATTGGCAATATGCTAAATTTTGTAAAAAAAATGTTTTAATATATCCTCAATAAACCAATATTAACCTGTTAAGCGGGGTAGTTCCTTTTCGATAACGCAACATACAATGGGCGCGCACATTTTCGCTAGGACGTATATATACGTCCCGCCTACCTGGCATGATCCATACATAAATTCAAAACTCAACTTGTGTGTGATATATTTTAAAACAGTTGTTAACATGTAGTGCTACCTCATAATCCGGACACCAGTATGTAGATTCTTTTCCTTTTTTGTAATAAACTCGATATTTTCTGGCATTAGTTCCCTTATGAAAATACCTTTCAACTAAGCGTGAGGGCTTAGGGATAATACTGTTTTTTGATGGCATAGGTTGGATTTTTACTATGTTGTCTGAACAGCATCAATACGTTTTTTTGTCCTTCCATTTTAAAACTATAAGTAAGTACACGTCCAACACAATAGTGAAGTTTAACCAATTTGCTACCTATCTTAAATTCATATCAAAACATATATCAACAACTCACACATTCATTCACATTAGGACTCAACATATATTACGAAGACGTATATATACGTCCTAAAAAATTTCGATGCATTTTACGTTGGACGTATATATACGTCCTGCCCACTTAACAGGTTAATAATTTAAAATGCTTATTATAGAAGAAGGAAAAAAATATTCTAAAACCGCTCTGAACTGCTGCTGAAGCTCTGTTAAAGATATGCTTCCCACAATTAATGTGTTAACACTTGGCAGGGATTTATGTATAATTTTAAATTAATAAAAACAACTATTATTTCAGTCAAAATAAAAACAATTTAAACCTGAAGGCTTAAACTATTTCGTATCTAATAAAATTGTATATCAAAACTCTTTAATGATGATGCAAAATTTTAGCAAAACTTTTAGCTACATTTCTTATAACAAATTAATATAATAATACTATTTTTTTTGGTCAATGATTTAATTATTTTTTTTTTCCTCTTTTCAGCAAAATAGAAGAGTTTTTATTTTCCCGCTATAAAAACACAGACTTTTTAACTGGAACGGTGCAGGAAATGAGCGCCGCCCCGAGGCTAATGGCTGTTGCTCCAGAGGTGGGCGTCAATAAGAAGCAAAAAGGGCGCAAGGCGGGCAAGGGGCAAAAAAGGCGCAAGGGTCGTGTGGGGCGCAAAGGGCGCACGCCCTCTAAGTGCGATCGCCGTAAGCGCCCCTCGCGAGCGCGAAAGGTGGCTTGGAATCTAACACCCTTGGAATCAGATTTGCTTTATTCCATTAATATCACTTGAAATCAGTCCAATTTATACTTGAAAAATATTTAATAGACTGGCGGACCCAATTTGATATCAATGATCAATATTGTTATAGCACTAACTAAATGGATCTCAAATGAGGATTTTTTTATTGAATTAGATTTATACTGTACGTATAATAAATATCCATTGCAAATTTGTCATCTCTGATTCCAAGTTCTACTAACCATTAGCTCTATGTTTGTAGATAAATGTTATGTGATTGTCTTTCATTGTACGTTATTTGTTATGTTCAAAATGTGATGTGTAACGGAGATGTTTTTATTTTTTAAATTATCAATTGCACACCGCATAGTTGACTTGTTGAAAGCCTTTAAGCAAAATATAATTAGAAAAAGCATGCCAAATATAGTCATAGTTGTTTAGATGTATAATAAATATATGAATTTATTCATACCGTAAAGGATTTGTAATATGAGACGATTTGTCTATAATAATATCTTAATTGGTTTTATAATGCATGTCAAAAAATCATTCGATTACATTTGGGTACACGTTGATATTATAACAACATTAATCATCATCTAAATATCAATATTTTAAATTTAATCTGTTTATATCATTGAATGAAAAATGATCATCGAGCTAATACATCTTCTGATTTCCCGTTATGCTAATATAAAAATACAACCTGCATGGGAAACGATACATTTAACGTGGAAATGTTATTTCGGCCTGCATTATATAGCGTTATATTATTTTTTCATGTGCGAGTGTTATTGTTAAAGTAAGTGCTTTCTCATTTACAGCTAAAACAATAAAGTGCTCATTCTAAAATTATCCTCAAGCGATGGAAACTTACAACTATAGAGAAGAAAAGACTGAAATAGCCCAACGTTACCTGCAACACATCAAAAATAATCCACCAATGGTTTCGTTCTTACACGGGAATTGAAAAAACAAGAAGCATTTAAATACACCGTTAATACAAAGCTCAAAAACAATAAAGAGAATGTGAGCATCTTAAGCGTGTGAAAATTGAATGAAACATACACAGATCCAGCGACGCTGATCATACTATGGAAATATGAACATAAGATTAATCCGACGACGAATCTACTATTACGATAATGCAACATAATCGACAAGCCTGCGCATCATATTTAGAGGACATTCAAAAGATTTAATTCATCTAGAAAAATATTTGTGTTGTTAAATGAAATTTTAGCCAGTATTAGTATTTATTTTGAAATATACATGTATCTTTTATATGAAATAAAATTAATTTTCATTAAAATACTGTTTCATTGTAACCATATTAGCGGTCAAATATAATTCCTCTATGTGTTTGTTAGCGTGTGTAATGTAGTTGCTAGTTCTGTCTGTAGAAAACCGTAGTTCTTTAATGGATTGAAAACATAAACCTGTGCTTATTTTGGAATGAGAATGCAAACATTGAATTAAACACGTTATGTTTAATACAAATTTATACACGTTGCCGTATAAAATATGCGATAGAAAGTACGTTAAATTACTTAATGTTCAGAATTGTATAAATATATTAATTTATACGATTATCCATAATTTATTTAGTAGTATTTAAATGTAAAATGTAGCATTTACTTATGGACTTCAATAAAATAATTAATATTTGATTGATTACTGCATTGATAGTTAATAAAGATGTTTTTCTTTTCTTTTGCAGATGAATATTGAGAATGTGGAAAGAAGCGCTCCATTATTTGGCACCGTATCGCCCGAATATTTGAGATTTCCACGTACCTTGGATGAAGTACTCCCCTACTATCGAATGCAACACGGATTTTAAGTCCATAGAAAAATTTAGTTCACAGTATGACGTTACACATTGTCGTTGAGTTGTTTAAATTTATTTCAGTCTGAGATCTCTTCAAATTCCTGTGATAAAAATGAATTTATCATAAACAGTGACAAAATCATTCCTACTTAACGATAAAACGTTTACACAATAAAGCAAAAAATGACTTATTTTACAAAGTATATACTAGTCTGTGACAAACAACTCCCTCGGTTAAGAATATTTATGTAATTTATTGTGAAAATCTAAACTTAAATCGAATTAAATGCAAGCAGATTTTCAAATGCAAATATATAATTTTGCATAATCAAATCTTTTTTAGTTTGAATCTAGTGCCGGGATACATTTCCATTTAAAAAACACTATTTTCTAAATGTATGAGACATAATAATTCTCCGTAAGACAATGATTTCATCATTTACCAGAATCTCAAAGAGGAATCGATTTCAAATCCATTTTCTTTTATAAAAACAACATTTTATTGTTGCAAATTTATCACATATTTTAAATGTTTTTCTATTTATATTGAATTTAATTTAACAATTTGACAAATATGATTAAATTCGCCGTATCTTTATCATTTAAACTGTATGTTAATGTCCTTAATTGATGATTATTTATTAATATTCCTATTTTAAAATAGAGCATTTCTGTCTCACTAAATATCAATTGTTTTATGATTGCGCATTAAAAACTATAATATTCACAAAGTCGTCGGCAAAGAGTATATCATATTACATAGTTTAGTGTAACTCGTAATGCTTTTAAAATCCGTAATTAATTTATTATCAGTGATGTCAAAAATTAGATGATAAGTAAATAATATGTAATGAAAGCCTAATTTAAAATACGTGTAACATGACTAGAATTTCTTATGGGAATTATTTTTTATCGTTCGTATTATACATTTTAGAATCTTTCTGCATTTTGAGAATTGTAATTTGAAAATTTATGTGAAGGTAAATATGTTCCTAATTAATGTAATCTGTATATGATTATGTAAAAACTTATTTTTAAATCCTCAAAGTATTTTTTTTAACTTATATAGCTAATTTTTCATTTTAGAAAAAAATTAGATGCTTTTCATTAAAAGACTAATGATGTTTGATTATGATGTAATTTCAAATTTTCATTTTAAAAAAATACTTTGATCTACTTTGAATGTGTGTGTATTTTATAGAATGTTCTTAGAATTAAGTAACTGTATGTAACGCGTAAATAAAACATAATAACGACTGAATATTTATATTCTTTTTATTTTTTTTAAAACATCTCAACGTTGAAATATTATTTTTACTGCTAAACACTACATCTATAATCCAAGCCTTAGACCAAGGAATAGTTTTCAATATTTAAAGCATCTAAATCAAGTGGCCAGAAGTAGTCTCTGGAAAAAAGGTTTTACTATCAATAAAAGATGAATACAATAGGAAGATCGTACGTTGAACGAAGATGAATTAGTTGAAATATTAAATTAATTTACCACAATTACATGTTTCACATTAAAAAGCCAAGAGGCTTAATAATTACCAATTGATTATTCATCATCATAGTGCAGCCACAGACAGTCCAACGAAGAACTATGGGTCTCTTTAACCTTTTAACTGCCAACGACGCACCGGCGCGTCGAATTTGTACGTGCTGATGAGTTATTGGCAGTTAAAAGGTTAATATCCATTCACAGGAAGGGGTTACATTCTTCTCGTTTGTATCATACATTCACCTCCTCATTTGCTCGATATTGAAGGTAGCATTACCACCGAGTTTTATTTCAAACGCTCACCTAACAGGTATCCTGAATGAACGTATTGACGAACACTTTCATGACTGTCTCGATAGGAAGTGTGGAAGGTTTGTAAAGACTGAGTAGTTTTCTTTGTAAGACAGTGGAAAACTACTAAACTGTTATCATTGACCTTTTGAAAATTTTAAAAATTCAACGAAATGTTGATACAATGGATTATTTCCTGAATTCGTATTTTGAAAGTTTGGGTTCAAAACCCACAAATTATTTTGGAAAGTTTTAATATTTCCCATTGATTATCTTAAACCAGGATTACTGTTATTTTTTGGTTCTGAAAATGTATAAATAAGGTAAATTGAATGGTAGTAATGATATGACGGAGAGTCAAATTTTTAATTCCAAAATGTTAAATTAAAATAAAAGAAGAAAAACAGAATAATAAACCAGTATTAGACTCATCACGCGAACTTAAACTGTCCCATTTAACTGTGTCAGCTACAATAAAGGACAAAAAACGAATCCTTGAAGCAGTAAAAATCAGTATCAGTATCGAAATGTAACCCTTAATTTCAAAAGCGTCCAAACTAAACTACATAGACTTTTTGAAGCTTTTAGAAAAAAATTAATGGTAATAACTTCAAGCAAAGTTTTAAAGCAAGCTCCAGTTGGTTTGAAAGATTCAAAAGTCGTGAAAGCTACCATAATATAAAGATTTATGGAGAAGTAGCAAGTGCAAATCTAAAAGCTGCCGAAGCATTTAAAGAATTTGGAAGAATTAAAAATATTTTGGAAGGAGCAAATTGTACAATTTGCTCAAAATCTTAATCTGATAGTTGAATGTGAAGATATAATTCAACTTTTAGAAACCATTTTCTAAAAGTTGAATCGCCATCGTTAAAGAATGAACTACAGAAAAAAATCAAGGGTTAAAAGAACTAAATAAATACAATGAACTACCAAAAAAAATATGCTTAAAGATTAGAAGATTAAAAATGACTGTAGTTTTTAACCAAATCAGTAATGGAATCTAATAATTTAAAATAAGGACTCAAGACACCGATAGATCTTCTAAGGTACGCCACCTCATTGAGTAAGCACTCGGCTGTTATAATGAAATTTATTAAGAAAAGAAACAACAAACTATGCAAATAATTCTGGATATGTTTGTGAGAAAAATAAACTCCACCACTACAATCGATTTACGACTAAGGTGGCGGAATAAAAGCTCATCATAAGTTGAAAATTGACTTTCGAAGTTGAAGACCGATTTGCAACAATAATTAAGATATAATTTTAAACTAATTATAATATCGCAACATAGTCATAGATCCTTATTCTAATTTAACTATATGTAACGTAACGGAAAATCACTATATAAAAACCTCTATCCCCGGGAAAATCATTTACATCTAAAAGAGAGTAACTTCTTTAGATATACATAGTTTAGTTTATATCCATTATATAACTCATTTTTTACAGAATTAACATAGCACATACACACACAAAAATAAACATATTTTTCAAATAAAAATGCATTTCAATCCATTTTCTTCTTTATCAATAATAATAAAAATATAACATTAATTTCATAAGTTTTTCATTTACATTTGAACATTCAACTGTAACAACTTTACATGTCGATTATAATAGCGCACAATATCAATAAAACTATAGATATAAAATATTTTTTACGTATGTGTCCATAAAATAAATTATTACTAGATAATATTCACGCTTTAAGTTGGAGCATTCCCATCTCACCAAACGATAATTATTTTATGACCGCACATTACCAACTACATTATTTACAAAACCGTCGGTAAAAAATATTCCATATTTACTCTTTATTTTTGCAATTTTCTGTTTTATGGACAAATAAATATTAAGAAGAACTTAAACATAATATATTTTGTGTGTGAAATTATAGAATATTATTGAAAGGATAAACATAATAACGACTGGTTAAAAATTTAATTAAGCTAATACAGAAACTTATAACTACTTAAACATAAAATATATCACATTTTGATTCAGTATCACAGATTTCAAATATAAATTTTCAGTATAAAAGACATTTAACTATGCAATTGAATGTGCTGTATTTTCATCATGGTTAAACCATTTATGTTGCAATAGTTATGAATCCTTGGTTCGGTTTTCAGGCTTGATTTTAGGATAGTTTTTCAATACCATCATGAAATCTGAAAATATAATTTGTCTTAATTATTTTTAAAAAATTTAACATCAATAATATTATAATATATTACATTGAGATATTGATTTAAAAGTACAGTAAGACCACGCTTAATACTGTTTCTACTATTTTGTACTAGAAATGAAAGCATTAGATTGATAATGCCTCAAGCCATTCATCATATTTGTCCAACTTAACAACATGTATTTCAGTAGAAGTAGTGGTATTCCCGTCGCCAAATACAACTGTTAATCTAATCAATAGATCAAGGCATAATAGCACATTTTAAAGCTTATTATTATGATGGAGATGATAAAAAACTATGCCTATGTTACTCGTGCAATCCGTAGCAATAAGTGAACGAAGTTTTATTGCAATCTGATGAACGATAACAAACAGAGATTCATTTTTATATATAAGAAGATAAACTAATTGCTTTTTATATAAATCAACATACTTCTCTATTTTAAGAGGCACTATGTGCCCCCATAACACCATTTTTAGGGTAGTAATTGAATTAATTGAATAAGCCTTATAATTCCGGAAGATTAGATGTCTTGATACCTCTGAAAATTCAAATTCGATTTAAATATCATTCACAAAACTTACAAAGAATAGGCGGCATTGAAAAACATTATTTTATTTATAATTTTCAAATGTATGTGAGCTCTCGATATAAACGCAGAAATGTACTAAAAATGTGTAAAATTCGGCACTAGAGAGGGGTTGCTTGTACTAGCACGTAGCTGTACGAGCGCCCCGCAAGCTAGTATATAACTCAATCAATTACCATCACCTGTTTATCTGCAATCTGGAATCTCATTTAAAATTTTCACCTACCCGCATATGAATTTATTATAGTATATTAGTTTCATGTTGTATTGCTGATTCTTGTTAAATTTAATGCACAATTATGATAGTTTAAGTACTATCGCAAAATCCTGAGATGTCTAAGAAAGATCATAGGAAAATGTTCCTTAAAGAAATGAGAATAAGATCCTGTATCATCGAAGCATCAATTATTTATATAAAATAGGAGATTCAAAGGTTTAAATGAGAAAGTTCAAAGTCAATAGTACGGTCAGTGACTCAGAAATGCTTTCGGAATTCTCATAGACGTAAACAAAGCATAAATAAGGATATCAGTTGAAATACATTACAACGGTTATTAATCATAAACTATCATAAAATGATCAGATTAAATTAAATTTGGACATAAAAGATTAAATAACGTAAACAAAGAAAAAATAAGGGTTAACGGGTCATCAGTGGAAATAAATTTTAGTTGTTATTGATCATAAACGTTCATAAGATACAAGATAATTGAAATTAGTATAAGACGATTGCAAACTAAATGTGGGTACACAAAAATATCCTGTCAATATCTATTTGTTTTATAATAGTAAATGGATAATTTGATTGTATGCGATATATATTTTTGAGAACAAATACTTGACTGCCTTCTAATAATTTATTTCAATTTCTTTACACGACAAAAAGTTCATAAATCTTAGATATACTGAAGATACAAAGATAGCCAAAAACAATGAAGAAATTACCGAATTCCTTCGTCATGTGGAGATCAAAAGCAAGAGATTAGGTCTGGAAATAAACAGGTCTAAGACAAATGTAATGATAGTCGATAAAGGAGCTTAAATCATAATGGCAACGTACTGCATGGTTGTGAAAGTATCAACAATTTATCAACGAAAGAAGAATCGCTATGGCTAAATCAGCATTGACTTGGATGGATAAAATTAGGATTAGATTAGAAAAGAGGAAGATGCCCTACACGATGGACCGATCAAATCAAGAGCGCTACAAGCCGTTCAGTGGTTGTAGCCCTTCGAAAAGCTGAAATCAGAGACGAATGGAGAGGAGTCGTATCACAAGCGGTGGACACATCCTTGGCCAATAAAGTAAGAGATCACAATCTGATTATAACAATAAATGATACCAAAAACTTACATGATAAACTTTCTAATTGTATGATTATTGAATGTGTATTGCATGAATATGTTTATTTAAACAGCTTTAAATACAAGCAATCGATTGCAAATGTGTGTTATTTAGTTATATTACAATATCGAACACAATAAATAATTAAAATAGTGAATTTTAACATATAGAAGTCAACTTTTACAAATTACCAATATTTTTAATAACGTGAGTCTTCTGATTTCGTAGATCAAAGACATTTTGAGTTGTCTTACGTTTCTATATGATGCTGATCGACAACTGACGTTAATATCTTTACACAATTATTTAAATATATTTTATCAAGGGTCAGCTTCTGTCATTATGAATTTTCAAATGAGTATTTTTCAATTGTAACAAAACTAATGTCAAATGTATTGTAGTTATAGCACATTAACAAAATTGACCTTAAAAATAATTTTAATTCGTTTGAAATGAGACAGTCTAAAAAATATAGAATAAAAGCAGCTTTCATTTTTAATGAAAGATAAAAAACATTTAGTAAAGCGTTAAATGTCTAAATATCTTAAATAAAAAATTAATAAAATATATATGAAATAAAAAGCGTGAAAATATTTTCTATTAATGTTAATAAATATTTTTTTATAAAATGATAATTTTAAAAGTGTATAAACTTATTTTTAAATTAACGAAAAAAATTACAGCGGTGTATTTTTTTTAATAAATCTGATTAATGTGCATTTGAATAGTAAAATAAATATAAATAATGAAAGCGTATTATTATGAGTTAATTTGTAATTTAAATAGACATATTACACTAATACGATTTATTTGTATATTTTAAAACGACGAAAATTTAAATGGCCGCAAATAAAGAGCTTGAGTTCGCATAGCGCTATACTGTTGTCAGCCTGACGTTTGACAGCTCGACACGTCACGCACTCGGCGCCGCCGGCCTCATGACCGGAGACTTCCTTTCAAGAATTCTGTTCGTTTAACCTTCGAATTGAGGTAATATAGTGTCCATGCATAATGTTTACATATTGAACTTAATTATTTCCGCTCTAAGAGCACGCGTGCAATTACATAGACTTTGCTATACTATACTCGTGTCACTCGGATCAAATCTTGTACAAGACTATCATCGCTCAATTAACCTTTAGTCTTATGAAATAATTGTTAATTTTGTTTTATATCATCATTGTTGTATGAATGCTTTTATAAAAATATTGTAATTGCCTATTTAGATTCCACTATGAAAATTGAATCTGATCGTCTTTTATGCGAATTTCCATCACTGATTTAGAATTTGAGTTCTTAATCATACATTTATTATATACTTTTATCTGATAACAAACCAAATATTTTGTTTTGTGACATGCTCTCATTCTAGCATATGAGTGTAGTATTAGATTATATGTTCTATCTAATTACCATTTTTATTCTAAAATACACCATTTATACATATATTCGAATCTTTGATATTTATATGAGATATGTTTAGATGCATGTTTATATTAGTGAAAATGGGTATACAATCGTATTTGGACGAGTAATATCACGTAATCCTACACATTTTTGGTGATCTTTTCTGTGCGGTTTTCATAAAAATCCTCATAACTTATTTCATATTGATGTTAATTTGATAAAATAAGAAGTGTTATAAAGCTTATGGTATAGTGAATAAGTATTTAAAATAATTGATTCAAGAATATATCTATCGTGTTGAAAAAATATGATTTATTTATATTTTTGTCCTGAAGAAGCAACACAAATAGATATTTTTTATTAATATCAAAAATAGAATATTGTCGAAGACTTTTGAAATTATTTTATATGATGACACATGTTTATTCTATTGAGCAATTTCCAAACTGTACGCAAGTTTATAGGAAATGCTTTTACATATTACGCAATTAAGGGCTATAAATAAAATAAAAGCTTTTATTGCTACTTGACTTATAAGAATTAGGGTCATTCATTGAGTAGGTACTAACCGTTCATCCCAAAATCAACCAAAAATAAATTAAAAAAACATGAAGACTGACAAAAATTTCTGCGACGCAGCAGAAGCGAGTTTCTGAGCTGTTAATATTTATTTGCGATCTCAAATTGACTGTAAATACTTAATCTTTAATATATATTTCAGTTGTTTAATTCCCCAAAGATGTCTTCGGTAGAGCAACCATGCTATACTATCATCAATGCTCCGACAGACTCGGAGCCATTCAACGAAATGCAACTGAAGCTAGACTTGGGTAATAACGTAACAAATTTAATATATATTTTTTTAATAAAAGCAAACTAATATGTTTTAATGTATTGTTTAGAAACTGGCGATATCAAAACGAAAATAGATGCTTTGAAGAAAACCATCAATATGATATTGGCTGGGGAAAAATTGCCAAATCTTTTAATGACAATCATTAGATTTGTTCTCCCTCTTCAAGATCACACAATCAAAAAGTTGCTTTTGATATTTTGGGAAATTGTCCCAAAAACCACACCAGATGGAAAACTACTGCAGGAAATGATACTTGTTTGTGATGCATACAGAAAGGTAAAAGTAACTGTTTATACTATTATTATCATCATCGTTAATCTTTCAAATCCGTGAGATGGCTATAGTCATCGTTGTATGTTATTTATAAAGGGTGTACGGCAGAGAAACTACCTTATTTAAAAAATGTATAACACAAACAGTATAGGAGATATCAGTTTATTTTTTTTCCATGTTACAGAGAGATATTTTAAAATATTCCATTTCATAATCGTTACTAAGTTTATATGACAGAAAACTGTTAGGTCCCACTCTTTCAAATGAGCGCCATCCCACCCTTCTCGGAATAACTGTTGCTTAAGGGCACGCATTTCATATAAGGAAGTTTCCCTGCCACACTATATTAATAAATGAACCTTAACACTGTTGATATTGTTGGACCCCATAATAGTGTTTTAAATAGAATCACTTTTGATTTCAACCTTATGGTGTATAACCGAATGAGTGTCTAGAAGTCGAAGCTCGATTCGTCGAGCATCATTCTTATCATTGACCAATTTTGTTATTCCCCCTTGACTATTCTGGCATGGCGTCATTAGCCGAGTATCACCACTCTTTTGCAAAATCTACTCCTTCAGAAGTAAACCGGCATGGTAACCCTGTTCTTTTATTTTCGCAAAACATTAATAGGCAAAAATAGCTGAACAACAAAAAGCAGATGTTATGCATTAGAGTGTGGCATGTTTGCTCTCTGGTCCGAATGGGTTAAGCATATAATTGATTTATGTGGCTTTCTACTATTTATTATGATTCTAAGTAGACCCCATACCTGATGGTTTTCAACCGGATATAGACAAAATCCTTTATAATTTTAATGTTTGGGATGTAATATTAATGGCAATTTTATTGAAACGCGACAAGATCTCTTTTATAAGAGATGGTAAATGTAATGTATGAAATAATGATTTGAATAAATAATAATATTGTATTAGAAATAGAAGCACGGAATTGAAAATGAAGCGCTATGAATTGCTTTTCGCAATATTTGAGAATATTTAGACATGTTGGGGTACATTTACAGCACGACCAATGATAAGACGAAAGACACCTGTCTCTCCGATTCTGTACCAAAATACCCTCACTATACCACTCGAGTTCAATCGCAGTATGTGCAGGATTATTCATTAACGGATTAAAATACAATTCAAATTTAATGCTAATCATCCTGGTTTTTGTTTTTCACGGTTATTTAGCTACAGTATATTTTATTTGACTGTACACATTAAGTTTATTTAAATTCCGTCTGTATTTTAAAGGTGAATCAATTCGCCATTATAAACGCTTCTTTGGCGCTCATTCATCTACATTCCGTGTCAACCTTATTCATTTTATCTCACATTTTTTTCATAAATAAATACATTTTTATCGATCATTTTAAAACTTTAGGACTTACAACATCCAAATGAATTTTTACGAGGAGCAACATTGAGATTTTTATGCAAATTGAAAGAACCAGAGCTACTTGAGCCACTGATGCCTGCAATTCGAGCATGTCTTGATCATAGACATTCATATGTGAGAAGAAATGCTGTGCTTGCCATTTTTACCATTTACAGGTTTGCACGCTTTCAACAGTTCGCAATTTTGAATCAAAACATTTTCGCAATAATAATATCAATTTTTATTTCAGAAATTTTGAATTTCTTATTCCCGACGCGCCTGAATTGATTGCGACGTTCTTGGAAAACGAACAAGACATGTCGTGTAAACGCAATGCGTTTATTATGCTTATAAATGCCAACCAAGAAAGAGCTCTTACATATCTAGCTTCTTGTCTCGATCAAGTGCACACATTCGGTGATATTCTTCAGCTTGTAATTGTCGAATTGATTTACAAGGTTCGTCTTTTGATTATTATTACGGTGAGAATGCGCGGAAAAATGAATTTAATTTAACTCTTATTGTATTTACGTCGTTATAGGTGTGTCATGCAAATCCACAAGAGCGATCGAGATTCATACGTTGTATTTATAACTTGGTGAATTCTTCGAGTGCGGCTGTAAGATATGAAGCTGCTGGTACTCTTGTCACGCTGTCTTCTGCTCCGACAGCGAATCAAGGTTCATATCATAATTGAAAATATTTGATAGATTTTAATGAATAAAATTAATCTACATTGTATTTTAATTTCAGGCGGCTGCATCTTGTTACATAGAGTTAATTGTCAAAGAAAGTGACAACAATGTTAAGTTGATAGTTTTGGATCGACTTCAGGCATTAAAAGGTGGTGTTGGTGGATCATCTGATACAGGAGCAGCAAGAGTACTCCAAGATCTTGTTATGGACGTTTTGAGAGTGTTAGCAAGTCCTGATTTGGAAGTACGCAAGAAGACGTTAGCACTTGGTAAATAAATTAATTTTATAAACATTTCCTTTACTACATATTTTTGTTCAACGCAAAGACATTGAGTTACTTTGAAATTTTCAGCTATGGATTTAGTTTCTTCTCGAAACATTGAAGAAATGGTTTTGCTATTAAAGAAAGAAGTATCAAAAACTCATAACGTTGAACACGAAGACACCGGAAAATACAGACAATTGCTCGTCAGAACCTTACATACTGCTTGCATTAAGGTAATATATTTTCCTTTGTTGAGCTTCTTTTTCCTAATTTATTTAACGTATATATTGCATTACTTTATATTTTTTACATCACAGTTCCCTGACGTAGCAGCAACCGTAATACCTGTATTAATGGAGTTCTTATCGGATACAAATGAACTAGCTGCTTCTGATGTATTAGTCTTCGTACGTGAAGCGATATTTAAATTTGAAGATTTGAAATCTTTAATTTTGGAGGTACGACATTTTATTATATATTGTATATTTATATATTATTCGTATTGAATTTTTATTTATCAATTATGTATTATTTAGAAACTGCTCGATTGGTTCCCAATGATGCGGTCTTTCCGAGTTTTGCGCTCGGCTTTATGGCTATTATCAGAATTCTGTGAAGGCCTTACTGGAGCTGAAGCCGTATTAGACGTTGTTAAACAATGTCTCGGAGAAATTCCATTGGTGGCGGAAGACGTCAAAGGAACAGTCAAAGAAAACGTTCCTAAAGAAACAACATCTTCCGCACCACGTCAGCTTGTGACTTCTGATGGAACGTATGCGACACAGTCTGCGTTTAGCGTAGCACAGTAAGCTTGTTACATTAATAATCCGATGATATAATGTTTTTTCAATAAATAGTATTCATCAACTGTAAATTTTTAGGGGTGATGGTGTCGACGGTTCTGGACCAACAAAATTATTAAGGCAGGGCCTTTTACAAGGAGATATGTTCTTAGGCGCATGTGTTGCTTCTGCATTAGTCAAATTGGCATTAAGATTTCCGAACGTCGCTCTTGCCAATGAATCTATGCTTATAATGGCAGCTATGTTAAATTACGGCAAATCAGGTAAAGTTTGATTAGAATAATATTCATATTTATGTTTTTTATAGAATGCTTTACAAACTTGTATTACATTTTGAAGGTGTCTCTAACAAGCCTATTACTAATGATGATATTGAACACATCTTATTATGTTTACGTGTATTGAGTGAACGTCCGCCGGCATTGATAAACGTATACACGGTAGAATGTCGACAAGCTCTTTCTAATATGTTGCAGTCTAATCAAACTGCATTAGAGCTTGCAAAAGAGGTAAGCTAAAATTTAAAAAAATGTATTAGAATAATTTAAATATAAATATTAATATATATTTCCATTTATTTACAATAGGAACGCGAGAAAGCCAATTCAGGAAATACTGGAGTTGCTACTGTTGAACAAACAGTCAACTTCTCTCTTTTAGCTGGTACTAAGGAATCTGAGGGTCATGATGTATTTGAAGCATCATTAAATAAGGCTGTGAGTTTTCGTATTATGTTTAATTTGTGAGTAAATAATGTATTTTGTATCATTTAAATTGTGTATTAAATTCTATGATTATTATCAGGTTATTGGAAGACCAGGGCAAGTGGATGACGGAGATGATACATCAACACGTCTTGCTAAAGTTTCACAGTTAACAGGATTTTCAGATCCTGTTTATTCCGAAGCTATTGTAACAGTGAATCAATATGATATTGTTCTTGATGTATTGATAGTAAATCAAACAAGTATGTATTTATCTAAATTTATTTATTATTAACTATCATTTATGAAAACTTAAAATTACAAAATAAGCACAATACTATATTTTATCTACTATATCTTAACCCTATCTTAACCGTCATAAAATTTAAGTATAATTAACTGAAATCGCTATCGTCAGATAAGCTATTAAGCTCTTTCAACAAAGATGAGACAACTTTCATTTGTGTTGTCTTGAGAACAAGCGTTTGTTTTGATAATTAAGATACTCGCATCATTCTTATCGTTGATCAATTTTGTTATTCCCTTTTAACTGTTCTGGAGTGGCGTCATTAGCCAAGTATGACCACTCCTTTGCAAAATCTAATCCAGAAATAAACTGGCAGGCTTGCACGGTAACCCTGTCCTTTTATTTTCGTAACACATTAATAGGCAAAAATAGCCGAACAACAGAAAACAGATGCCATACATTAGAGCGTGGCATGTCTGCTCTCCCGTTCGACAGGGTTAATCTTAAGTTATGAATTTGTATCTTTATCTTACATGATCAATGCTCCCTTTTAATTATATTATGATAATTTTATTCTTCCACAGATGATACATTACAAAACTGTACTTTGGAAATTGCCACTCTAGGAGATTTGAACCTCGTAGAACGACCACAACCAGTTGTTTTAGCTCCGCATGATTTCTGTTCGATAAAAGCGCACGTAAAAGTCGCATCAACCGAAAATGGAATTATTTTCGGCAACATCGGTATATATTAGGATCGACTCGTATGATTTGATCTTCATATTAATTTTCAATTCTAATCGGTTTGTTTATTACAGTTTATGACGTTACTGGTGCCGCATCTGATAGAAATGTTGTGGTATTAAACGATATTCACGTCGACATCATGGATTATATTGAGCCGGCGTCGTGTAGTGATGTCGATTTCAGAAAAATGTGGGCAAATTTCGAATGGGAAAACAAAGTATCCGTCAATACAAATCTTACAGATCTTCACGAATATTTACAACATCTTTTGAGCTCCACCAATATGAAATGCTTAACTCCAGATATGGTAACGTTTGAATCAATTTATATTATCGATATGTTTATTTTTGTCGTCAATTATTCTTATTATGAATAACAACAGGCTCTCTCCGGACAATGCGGATTTATGGCAGCAAATATGTACGCCCGTTCTATATTCGGTGAAGACGCTCTTGCCAATCTTAGCATAGAAAAACCATTCAATAAACCAGACGCACCCGTCGTTGGACACATAAGAATCAGAGCAAAGAGCCAGGTAAATATGGCTGTAGGAATTGTATTAAATATGTATTTTTTTATAGACGAACAATGTAATTTATTAATACGTTTTTTAGGGAATGGCACTAAGCTTAGGAGATAAGATAAATATGACGCAAAAAGCTCATCATAAAATACAGTGCGCATCATAATCAAAAGTGGATGTCGACCTTTGAAATCATAATCATCTGAATAGACCAAGATTATAGAAGTTATCTTTTCTTTTTTAATATATCACAATATTAGTATTATTATATAACTGATTATTGTAAATGGATGATTAGACGTATGTTTACAATTATTTTTATTTTCAATCTGAAAGCTGAAATTTGTCGAGTGTTTTATTTTTATCAATTTGATTTCTCATATATATTTCGTTTCTCTCAAAAAAAATTCAGGTTGGTAAATGTATGTGTAAATACGACAAATAACATTTTGCCATATTATTATTTGTATGCGTCATGTATGTTATATGTATTTTTTTAAGAATAAAATTCAATCTACGTTCCATGAAGGTAATGAAAAACTCATTATACCTTTTGAAGTTGCTGGCGTGCTGAAATTTTCTTATTTTAATTGATTTAGGTGCATGTTTTATATGAAATAAATTAAGATAAATTGCAATTTACTAGATCGTTTAACATGTACGCAGTTTTGAAATCAAAGAATCTATTTTTATGTTTGCATTTAATTGAATATTATTATAGTTTAATAATTTTATGTCACCACATTCAACTGTTTGAAATCAATTAAGAGTTTTGTTATCTTTATATTTTACATCCTAAATTTATGATTGCTAAAATATTAAATAACCTGTGTAGATATTTAAATAAAGTTTTAATTTAAATATTGAATTTCTACTCATTTCTATTTTTGAACAGCACCCCATAATTTAAGAAAAATTTGGCTGTATTTTGGTAGGAATTTGCTCAATTAAATTGATTACATGAATAAATACCCATTGGGTGAGCGTTCGAAATAAAACTCGTTGGTAATGCTATCTTCAATATCGAGCGAATGAGAAGGTGAATATATGATACAGACGAGATGGATGTAACCCCTTCCTGTGAATGGATATTGACATACATATATTCTTCCTTTAGCCAACGTAATTTCTCTCGCCACAATTCATCAACCATGCTGTATTAAGCTTGTGTTATACGAAACCTAGGACATTATATAAATATGTATATTAAGCAAACCAAAAATATATATAATTTAAAATTGCATAGTAACTGCATGTCGACAAATGCATGTTACAGGTCTATCAAATACAACTGTTTTTTATTAAAAAATAAAATATAATGCAATGTATATGGGTTCCATTTTAATATGATTTATAGCCCATATCTTTAAGTAGAGCTCATGGAAGCCATAATATCCGCTCCCCAGATCACCTTAGTAATGGATTTGATTATATGGACAAATATTAATATGTCTGTAATTCAAAGTCGAATGTGTATCTGATTGTGTTTTATTATTTTAGAGATAAATTAAAATTGTATTTTGGAATATTTTAAGCAGTCAAGTTGCAAAATGACTTATTATTAATAATCTTATTTTATAAATATATTTTACTTAAATATCCAATTCTGTGTCCTATAAATTGACTTGGATCAGATTCACCTGAATTTTGAAAAAATACTAATAAACCGTCTGCTTTATTCAGCAAGCAGTTGTCACAGGATATCGCTTCAATGGTACTTCATCTCGCCTTTGATCTTCTATCAAAATTTAATCTGTTACGTACTTAGAACACGCCTAGCGTGTTCATACATAAACCCATTTTTCAGCTCCGGGCATCGTGTAATAAGCTTGCATATTAATAAATGGTAAAAATAAAATATTGCAAAGGAGTGTTGGTACTCGTCTAATGGGGAAAAAACAAAATTCGTCTGCGATAAGGATGGTACGATTGTATCTCGAACCTCGATTTCTAGATATTCATTCTGTTCTCACACCGTGTTTGTAAGAAAGTTATTATATTAACCCTTTGCAGAAATATTAATTTTAGACATGGGTGTCGCACTGATCGGAATTAATTTCCATTGAAAGAGCACTGATACATAACATGCAAGTTTATGAAGGATAAACAAGATTTATCAATTTTTTATTGAACATTAAATGTATGTTTAGACAATAGTGTGTTTCAATAACATTTTTTAATGTTAAAATTATCTTTTTATATATAAAAATGAATCTCTGTTTGTTCGTATGTAATGCGCTGCCATACCTGTATATCCGATTGTGATAAAACTTTGTCAGCTTATTGTTTACACTTGTGGGAATAGCATAGGCATAATAAAAATATTGTTTGTATATGCAGTTATGCAAGACGTGGCATTGCAAAGCATTCCAGGTAATCACTGGTATTTTATATTTTTCCATTGTGTGGTATCTTTGAAAGCAATGTCCAATATGCAGTCCTGGTTTTCGACTACACTTCTTTCGGAACCTTCTTTTTTGTAATTTTGGAGTATTATTTTGAAATATCTTAACAAGCTAGAATACCTAATTACAGTTAAATGCAATTTGTGAAGCTTTATTTTAAATTATGTGAAGTATCTTCGAAGCTTGTCGATTTCTTGTCGACTCTCAAAAGCGACTGACTCGCCACGGTCTGGGATATCTCCAATTTGTCGAGGACAATGTTTCGGTTCGTGATAAGGTCGCTTATACGCTTAAAGCATTCAGAGAAGTTATAAACTGATACATGAATGAATAGAGTTAAGATTCGTATGGTTCCTTATTATGGTGGCTGAGAGCAGACATACGACCGGAACAGTAAAAAGCTTTAGTGACTGAGAGCAGACAAACGACCGCAAAGAGTTAAAGCATAGTAATTCATGTGTATTTTATATAATGATTTTAAATGATGCCAATAGATGACACAAGACAGCCATCTCTGATTTTCAGCACTCGTTTTTTCGTTTCGAAGTCATTTTTGTTCCACATCTTCAGAAACGCTAATTTTCGTGATCTTTATGCACTTGAAATCTAAACACTGAAAATCATCATAGTGACACAAGATTCCAATACTACCGTGTAATACTGAAACAGCATTAAACGGAACCTTACTGTAATTTTAAAATAACGATGATTTCTTAGCTCACTCATAGAATCTAACTTCTAAATCCATGATAATTGCCTCCATTCGATAACAGTATTTGGATTGATTTTCAGATAAATGAGCTTAGCTTAAATGACTATTTCGCCCATCAGTAAACGAAGAAAATCTGATAATACTGAATACTAAATGTTTCTTTTGATATATACGATATATTGCTATTAAACTATTAAGTAACTATTAAATCTTTCAATGTCTTCTGGAGTTACTACTAATTTATCTTCTATAGATATAATGACATGATAAATCTTATAAAAGCTTGAACGTCCACTAGTGGGCCATAGGGATCAGTCGGGTTTTACATTTTGATAATCTTAGTAAAGAAAAATAATCACACTGATCATTTTCTGGTTCATTAGTAGCTCATATGATGTTCGTTTTATTAATATTAAATTTCATATATCGATAAGATATCTTGTTAAGTAAGCAAAAGCATTAAAAGGATTATGTAGGATTTTTATTTTCATGCTAATGATATAATAAACTTTTATAACTGTTAATCATATAAATTGATAAATTATAAAAATGTGTACTATCATAAAGCATTGATGCTTTTTATTTGATATATTGAAGAATTTAATGTCTTTGAAGATTTAAAAAATAAAATACAGCTAGTGCAAAACGATAATTGTTTGTGAGGATTATGCAAATAAAGAGTAATCAAAAAAATTTTATACAATTGCATCTTATATTTATTTACTTAAATTACACAAAATCAGTTTTTCCAGCATAAGTCAAATATTATATATTTAAATAATTTATTATATATATAAATAAGTATTAGCATGAGCGATTTGCTTTTATTTTAATTTGTTAATGTGAATGTGGAAATTAATTTACACACACTAGCGCTTGAATTAGATCAAAATTTCCGTCAGTCTAAAGTCTTAGTGACGTTTGTTGCTTTTATGAAAACATCGCAAAATAAAATTAAAATTGGTTTTAAATAATGTTTAAAAAAACCTTTAACAATCAAAAGACTAGAATTTACTCGTCCAATATAATATTTTCACAATAAATATTATTTGAAAATACTTAAACTTAAAATAATATTGTTTCAATTCTAAAAATATAAAACTTAAACGTGTACTTTTTTATTTGTAATTAATCAAATTTAGTTTTGAATATTACAAAAGTAGAAAAACAAAAATATACATACTCAGGACTTCTATCAGCAATTATCCAGATATTTCTAATGATATGAAATCAATATTTAAAATTGTTTAGTACGGTTGAACACATTATCACAAGTCATAAATTTACCTTCAAATCAATAGACAGTATATAGTGGATGAAATAGTTTTATTGTGCTTGCTGACTAACATCGCTTATTTGGCAATACAAGTCGTAAGTTATAGTACAATTGAACCAAAAATTAAAAATAATGAATAAATATTAAAATTATAAATACATTTGATGGATGAGTTTGAAAAAAGATGAAGCAGGAACTTCGGAGCAAGAAATGTATACAAAAGCTCATCAACATTGTTCCCAATGCAGAGTAATAAAAGTTTTTTAAGTTGTTCATACATGATGTTAATCCATAATCTGGAACAGAATTATAAGTTGCATATTATTTTGAAAAATAATTGTTTGCTCACTTGTATATTGTAGAAATTATTATTTACATTAAGATGTATTTATTCTTCTTCCTCTTCTTCCTCTTCTTCTTCTTCCTCCTCTTCCTCTTCCTCCTCTTCTTCAACGACCTCTTCTTCCTCAACTGGTTCAGGCTCGAATGTAGGCTCATCATCTTCTTCAATTGCATCAGCCTTAACATCCTCTTCGCCTTCAGGTGATTCAGGATCGGCAGCCTTCTTGCCTGGGCGTTCTCCGAACCACTTAGGGAGCTTAGCTATAATTCGATATAGACGTATTATAATCGAAAATAATTGCATTTATAATACTTCATTCAAAGTTGCACGTTTGATAGAACTAACAAAAACACTTACAAATGCAGGAAGGATAAAAAAAAACTACAAAGACAAACAATCTCAACCAAAAACTTAACTAAAACAAATTTCTAATTTCTTGTATTACGATATCATTCTTTAAGTGTATAGTGCTGATAATATATTTTATTTTCAACTTTGATATGATGATGTTTTGTATAAAAATCACTCACTCTTCTGGCGTCCACCAAATTGGTCGGTTTTGTCTTGCCAGACGCGTTCAAGGAACTCTTTGTTGGTGGTTTCTAGACCCTATGAATGAATGTTAATGACAAATAAAAATAAAACATTGCAAAATTTGGCATTCAGGAAAATACTGGGACGAAAATTTTGAACAATTTGACAGACTCAAATGTTACTCATAATGCAAGGATAAATCGTGGAAGAGAATATGCATTTTACGAGGTACTTTTCAAAGGAGCGTGGGATAAACAAAAAGGATCTGTATACAAAAAATTATTGGGATGAAGTATCATTTGCTATAACGTAATATTATTGACATCATTCCCAATTACGTGTACATAGACAGGTAATAAAAGAATAAATTACTGGTAACTCATCTATCGACATACATTATATGGAATAGAAAAAATTCAGGTGCATATCTAAAAATACATTGACAGAAACGTGCTTTTCTCTATCCTTGAGGGCTTACTTTTATTGCGTTTCATGAACATGTTCATTCGATCATTCCATGTTTTGTCAACGAACTCTGCGTACGTTGTGTCGTAACCCTGTGTCAAAGAACTAGTTTGAAATAATATTTCTTTTTATATAATTCTTTTACTTTTACCATCAAATATTTTATCGAATATATCTTTCAAAGAGGTTCTTCAAATTTATATTCAATTTAGATATGTGTACTACACAACTACAAATTACAATTTGATTTCAAAAGTACCAAAGTATTAATAGAATAGACGGGTTACTTACACCCTCGAAGAGTTTTTTCTTGTCATCGTATGACCTGGTGTCGACACGTCTTTCATATTTGGAGGCAACTTGGATTTTGGGCTGAATTGAAAATAAAAATGATATAAATTCACGTTATTAAATTCATTCGTACGTCGTTAAATATTTAAAACTTACGGGGTGCTTTCCGGTAAGAGCTTCAGGGTCCAAACCCTTTTTGAGAGCTTTGTGTCTGAGCTGTTGCTTTTGTCTTTCTTTCAACTCTTTCAACTGTAATAAATTATGCATTATCATGAATATTAAATTGATATAAAGACGCATCAAATACAAGTGCGCTTTGATTAAATTACTTACGTCATAGTCTTGCCTCTTTTGACGTTCTTCAAGATCATACTTTTCAGTTTCCAATTTTACGATAGCGTCCCATAATTCAGTGGCCTTTTGGCGGAGCTTGTCAATGGAGAGGTTTTCAATTTGGAGTGGCTTAATACGGAAAGAAAGGGAGATTTTTTTTTCTTCTTCCAACTGTTCCTTGGTCTTGTTCCTTTCAATCTGGGCTGAGGAGAGGTTGAACTGTAAATTCAATAACATGAGCATTAAAAACCGTCCATTTTATGTTAATCTAATATATAAAAATTAATATGTGTTTGTTCGTATTTAATGCGCTGCCATACCGTTCATCCGATTGCGATAAAACTTTGCCAATTTATTGTTTACATTTACGGGAATAACATAAACATAGCAAAAATATTGTTTATGTGCGCGTCCATGAGTCTCACAGGAGACTCGAAATATCGAAAAGATTATCAAATAATTACTAAGTGCGATCATATACCCTTTTTTTTAGCATTATTAAAAATATATGAAAGCACTTCAATAAATAGAATCAAAACATAAAAACTTTCTTTCTTTTTGTGGCATTGCAACGCATGCAAATTCAGCGATGACTTACGTTGTTGTCCTTCTTGGTGATTGTGAAGTTGGGGCCGGTTTTGTTGCTCTCTTTCATGGCTTGGAGCATAGCTTGACGCTTCTTTTCGGCTTCTTCTAAACGCATCCTCTTTTCTTCAATTTCTCGTTGTTTCTTCTCCTCAATCTCGCGGACGCGCCTCTCCTCTTCTTCCTTCTTCCTCTGGGCCATGCGCTTCTCTTCCTCAGCGCGAGATACCTACATTAAATACATAAATATATGTAAAACGCGTTTAAATAACACAAAATTATGTTCAAATTTCCAATTTAATATACCTTGCGCTTGGCTTGCTTTTCTTTCAAGCGTTTGAGGTCATCTTCTTCTTTGGCGCGCTGTTTACGCCATTCATTGATGTACTCCTTCAGTTGTTCATCAAGATCTGATCTCTTTTGATCTTGACGCTATGACAAAAAAATTATGTTCATATTTTATGAATTTAAACTGAAACTTAATCGTAAAATGGCGTTTTCAATCAATGAGATTTTGTGTTAGCGTATGAAAAATACTTGTTTTTATTAAATCTATTAGATTGAGAGCTGGCAGCATAAATTGAAGATCATCTAACACATGTGAATAATTTAATAGTTCTGGCATGTTTCTAGACTATCATTATGATAGTCTGGCGACCAAAACCCAACGGCACTCAGTTGCCAGACTGTCATAATGATAGTTATGCCATCAGCTCTTGGTGTATATGCAATCATTCTGGCGTTGATCTCATTGAAAAATACAGAATTTTAAGGTGGAAATTAGATATTTTCATATTGATAATACTCACTTTGATGAACTCTGGGTCTCCGGCGGCATCTCCTCTATAAATTAAAAACAAACATTAGATCGCTTATAAAAAAGGTAAAAAAATATTATTGGTTACTCAAACTTTCTTTATTAGAAATACATTAGAGTAACGCATTTGATGTTAAGTTATTTATGCACATTAAAATATTTTTGAGTACATTTATAATAGGATTGCCACCTATTTCTGTAGAGGTAATCCGAATCATCATCTTATAGCTACATGGTGTTTTATATATCATTTTCTGATTTTTTTTACTTAATAATAATAATTGTTTTACTAAAATCGTAGACAAAATATGTATTATTAATATTTTTTATAACACATATAACACTGAATCAGTATATGCATAATTTTAATATGAGCCTCTTAATCGATACAAAATACCCTATTTTGTTTAGATTTGCATAGTTTACTTGTTAACGTCACCTTAAAAAAAACATTGTTATGACTGCTACAACGTTGTTAAATGCATAAATCTGAAAGTATTTTCACATTGTGGATTTTAATCGAGCGTTAGATTTTATAGATATGAATTGAAACATATTAAAGTGGAAAATTATACTGTTTCAGTATTTTAATTTATTATAAATAGTCTATAACATCGAGTTATTATGATCTTATTAGTACTTGAAAACAGATAATTTTGTCTAAAATCATAGTAACAAGAGTCTCATACTTAATTCAATTTTAAGATGGGTTTTCCTCAAAAGGAATTTGCCATATATCCATTGTGAAAATAGAGTAAAACAAGTAGAGCATTAATAATAGATGCGAAAATTTTGTAGGAAAGGTGGCAACCATATTTATGAAAGACTGTTTAAACAGATAAAATTCACGAGAAAAACAATTATGACAACATTTTAAATAGAAATTGGTAAAATTCATGCAAACACATTTGGGTAAATGGATGAACATTAAACATTGATTTAGACTGACATCATGAATGAAATCATGTTTCGTCGTACTAAAATGAGACAATCATTTAAATTTTTATTTACTACTCAACCTGGGTTCACTTAAAAAGTTTTTTTTAACGTACAAGTGAATTTACACTAAAATGGTAACACAAAATGCATTCTATAAAGTGATACAATACATATATAAAAACGAGAAATTTTTAAATACCAATGACATCATGCTTCGGGCTTTGAAACGCATGGGGAGATATATTAATGAAAAATATACATATTTACGTTATATCATTGGAACTCGTTCGCATTAGATTTTAATTAAATTAATTGATTAAGTAAAATGATTATTAAAAAATATAAACGCAACATCACTCTCTGAGCAGACTTACGCGACGGATGGTCTACTCCTATAAAAAAAGAAAAAAATGTGTTAACTTGTTTGTAAGACAGTGATTTGTATAACTTGTATAAACACAAACTATTATAATATAATAATTGTATTACTTCTCCAATTATGATATATATATATAACTTCTTGTTGTCCTGTTGAAAATATGTGATTATGATAATAAACAAAGATCAACTCGAAGAGGAGAAAAGATAACATTTATAAACATTTATATATCATTCGATTAATTTAAACGTACATTGTTACACATTTCGCGAGAAAATAATTACCACATATATATTACTTCGTCATTTGAATGACAAAATATAACAAATGCTCGTTATATATATTAATATATAGTAATATACTTTAGACATATGCATAAGCATGCGCAAGCATATCGACGCATCGACGCCTATATACAGTGAAGTATACGGATGCGTCGCATATATAAACGCACGCTTATGCATATTGAATCATACATACATGAAAACTTGGACAGTAAAACGTAAGCACTTGCGGTCAGAAGCTGTGAGTGAAAAATAAATGCATCAGTACAGAGTTAAGCAAAAATATTAATATTGTGCGTTCGTCGACGGCTTATTCCCTTTTCACACTCGCTTGTTAAAATGGTAATCTGTTGTATCCTGTTAATAACAATCGTTAGGTGAATTTCTTCACTGATCAGCTGCTTATTTAGATTATTAGCATAGTAACAACTTGGCGAAACGACAGAGACTTTTTTTGTTCGACTTACTCTTGCTTGGGAGCGGGCCTGCATCAGTTGCACGCCGTTCGGAAGGGGTCGTACGGAAAAGTGGCAGGAAAAGAGGGACAGAAAAACATTTCATTAATTATCAATTTACTCTTATTCAAAATCTAAATATTACTTTATATATTACAAAATGTACAAATATACACATTTGACATTGTCCTTGATTCCACACTGATTTTGAAGTGCTTCTGATTTATTAAGTAAATAGTTTTGCAAGGATGCATTTGAATCCTCGTATGATTTGCATAAAAACCAAACTAATACAAACAAATCAAATTCAATAATAAAATCTGTGTTAAGTTCATGACCAATTTTATGTACAAATATACTACAATTGTTTAAATATATATCATTGTTTTGTCGTATAACTTAATTTCCTAGTAAAACATACTTCAACTTAAAATAATGTAATTTATTTTTAGTATTTTGAGATAATAAGTGCTCTGTTGTAAATAACAAATTAATTTTGGTTAATGTATGGTTAATCTTTTCAATTTGATTCCCTTTGTAAATACAACTTGAACATCTTGCAAATTAAGAATTAGTCTTGCAATTCATTTTACGAATGCAAATTTTAAACGATTAAATCAACATACATGTACGGATTAAATATATAAGTGTTTTATTTATACTTCATTAGATATATTTGTTAAATCATTTTTTTAATTGACGATAGCATAAAGTATCTGAATTCCTTCGACGGAAACTGTTTGTGAAAACACTTTTGGAAATATCTTGCACTTTTAAAAATTTCAATCGAATTAAGAACCCTCGAATGCAGCTAGGAATATTTGGTTTTGTGCCTTTTGTGTTTTTTAAAGTGTCGCAAATAAATGCTCAGCGGGGAGTTATTGTCTAAATATAAATCTGATTGATGTACAGTAGAACCTCGATTATTCGAGAATTTGCTGATTTCCACATGGAGAATTGTGTCCACTATTACTTGCCTATGTGATGGATTACATATTACGAAGTTTAACAGAATATGGAAATGCAGAAGTTGAAGAGTGTATTTATGTGGTTCATACAAAGATGATCAATTGAACAGCTGATATCTATCTACAAAATTAAATGAAGATTCCATTTTCAAAGCAAGTCTGGGCTGGTTTGAAAATTCAAAGGATGACATCAAAAGAAAAAAATCTTTCATAGACACATTGAAGCCATTTGTGGAGAAAGAAGGATTTGACGAAGAATTTATATACAATGCTGATGAGACCGGCTTAAATTGGAAAATACTACCCAAAAAATCTTTAGCATCATACATGTGAATAATTTAAAAGTTGTGTTCTGCGGCGTTTCTGGACTATAATTATGACAGTCTGGCGACTGAGTGCCATTGGGTTTGGGAGGGCAGGGGGCAATTTATACTGCCGGCTCTTGATATATCAGCTTCCACAAGCAAATAAATTTAAAAGATTGTTGCTACATCGCAGTAGATAATTGGAATTCTTCAGATGTGTCAACGCGGTATAACGCGGTAGAACCAGGAAACATTGTACAAGCACAAATTTCTATATGTGCTAAATGAGACGAAGAAGATGTAACCGAGTGATTAAATTGCGATGCAAACGATCCTGAATTCCAAATTTTGAACGATGAGAAAAGACGATGAAGAATTTACAAGGGGGAAGATATTGGTCTTATACATTCTGAAGCTTTTTAGTGTTTATATATCGTCATGAAATGACTTAAGAACACATTGTGTATAATTTAGGACAACTTGATAATGACAATTAATCCGGATAATTGAGGTTCTACTGTATTGAATTCCATTGCTTTAAATGTTTCGTGTAATCTGATATTTAAATATCGAATGTATCGACGCGAGGAAATTATTCGATTATAAAAGTGTACGTAAAATGTGCCAAATTTAAACGAAACTGTGTATGTGTGCCATTTGAATGTCTTGAATTTATACTCCTTGAACGCTAAGCTAATAACTGTGTCGCAGTGAAGTTTGAGAGTGTATAAAAAAATTGATCATGAAAATTAGTAAAGTAATCAAAAACTATCAAATTTTGTTAAAAGAAGCAGAAGCGGTTTATTATTTTGCCTTTCTAGTGCATGTATTATCTTTTATATCAGTCGGTTTAGTATTTCGCCATATACCATATCTGGAAAAACTGAGACTTACTTCCTGCAACAAAAAGAAAGGACAACAATCAGTGAATGCTCTATATTTGGTCGTTATAATGTATTTATAACAGCGTAATTTTAATTCTTCGAGCTCAATTGGTTTCATAAAAGATAAAATTTCATTTTACATATTTATATATAGAGGTGTTTAATGAAAGTTCATGTTTATTGTATATAATTGCATTAAATTTGCGTATAAAACGTATAAAATTTGCACAGCAGTGCGTTATATCCATCGTGCTACGTTGCTTTTCTAAAGTAGCAATACTTAAATGGGGTATCTTCTCAGTTTAGCAGCGTTCCGTGCTCCTCTATCCTAAGAAAATTAAATTTCAGAGATATGGGTAACGGATATACAGACGGAAATATAGAAAGACATATAGAACCATCACATAGATTTGTTATTGCGCTTTGTGTGTAACATGTATTATATATATATGAGACTGGACATTTGGGTTTTATCTGTATTATATAAACGGACATAAAAGCAAGAGAGCCGGAAGAGTTAAATTATGTGTATTAATAAGGAAAATAGACACTTACTGCTCAACAACTTCTTCTACCTCCTCTTCGGACCCGCTAGAGACAAGAAATTTTGCATGAATAAGAGCAAGAGACATCGTCGCACAATTAAAATATCGACAAAATGTATAAATGTATTCATCAACATGCTAAAATAAGGTTGATTGCGGTTAGTTACTTTTGAATGGTCTACGAATAAAAACTACTTTGTCATTAAAATGTTTGAACACAGGGGGTACAACAATACTGGGGTATAGAACAAAAAGAGTAGATAGAAAGATACAAATCAGAAAACGTTACGTTACCCATGTTGTCTTTATTTAATAATTGTAAATGTAATTGATCTTATTTTTACTCACGAGTATTCTTCATCGTCAGACATGGTTGTGGCTGGTTGTGTCTCTGTAAAAAACAAAGCAATGCTCACTTTATTTTCAATATTACATTGATCGATCAACGCTCGACTTGTATCGTTTTGGCTCAATTCGAGCGCACGTTTTTAAAGTGCCAAATTTCAACGATTGATCGACATCCAATATTTTTTGCGTCTTATCGTCGGTTGTAAATTTAGTAATTTGAGTGCGATCCAAAAAGTGTGCATCAATCGATACGGAAAGATTTTTGTGCCGATCAAGGTTGATCTTCATCGTTGTTCGTTTATGTAACGTGCTATTTTTGAAGAACTTGAAATCAAGACTTTTTATAAAAGCTATTTTAATAAAAAGCATTTGAATTGTGGCATTATATATAGCAAAAGATGCTAAATATATTTTTTAAGCATATAAAATTATTTTTAAAGAAATTAAATATTGTCAATTTCTATAATATCCCAATCATCTTTATGAATCCATATTTTTAAAATATTGTGTTTTATTTTAATTTAAAAAAGTGCATATATATTCCTGGAGGAATGATTGTGTCCTATGATTATATGTCAAATATAGTTTGAGGATTTGAATTACTTCCCAAGTTTGACGAAAGAAAGCGTTATTTGTTCGATTGAGGTGTAATTCAATACGTTATTTAATATTGGAGGGAGCACCGGCTTCTATACATGGCCGTGGCTATTTATACGCCGGCCATTGGAGCTGGCCCGGGGCCACGACTCCCTCATTTGGATCGCGGCAAGTCAGTTTAAAATTAGAAGCCTTGCACTCTGGACGCTTTTATGAAAATTCTGATTCATACATTCATTCCCTGCCCTAATTATGGACGGCGATATCGCAAAAACGAACGCGCATCGATCGCACGACGCGAAATATTTTTAGCGGCGAATAAGATGACATTCCGAGCGCCGCATAAAAAAGCGCGTTATGGCCAAAAATAATTTCGAATTTGAATTCGGACCGAAACAAAGACGCACATAATCGACCAGCTGCATTGCTCGGGCGACGCATTTTTAGACGGTCGAATAAATCGTCGTTCGTGGACGTCGATTATTTTTGGGATTTCCGTTTTGCACGCGTTCAGCCGAATGGTATTCCAAACATCACGTGATCGCGGTTTATTTCAGTAGATTCCAGTTTCTGGCGTTCGCGCCAGAAATAGAAAGCCTCAGATAACATTCGGTTATCTGTATTTATAGCTTTATGGAGCATGGTGTGAATAAAATTCTGATCGCATCGCCTCTTTTGAGCACAACCGATGGTGAAAAACGGATCGTATTACAAAAGGCCAAATATTTGGATCGACATAAACATCATACATATATAATTGCATCATATGTTAATATTTAATTTGTATTCACTAAATTTAAATTTATTTTATTAAGAAACACACAACAATATTAATAATAATGCAAAGATGATTTATAAATGTTTATGTTATCAAGATTTAAAATTAATAAAATTGAATTGAATTTATATTAATAGTTAATTTTATTTTTAAATTTGATTTCCACTTTAAGAACGACTTTGAATATAGACATTTGGACTTAGTTTCAACTTATTCAATGCTAAAGAATTGATCACAGCAAGAAAAAGTGGAGTTTATGAAGATTTGTTAAAAGTAAAGGATCGTGGAATCCGTAGCATCATAGCAGCGCAGGAAAAGTCGAGCTGCAAATTTAATCAGGCATCGTCCTACACTTTGATAAAGTTGATTATGGCAATGTAAATGCATCCGATGAAAGTTTCCGGGTGATGAGAGCTAACAGTGGCGTGGTCAACTTCCGCAACTCTTCGCCGGTGCTGCACAATCACATCACATTTGAAATTTGCACAGATTTGGATCGCACCCGATGACACAGACGAGATTCACTTTCGGATTTAAATCGTTATGGTATTCACAGAACTTACAAAGTAGAAAGGAAAATGAAGGGGCTGCGAGTCCCTGTGCTCCAAGCGCACTACCGTTGGTGGAATGTGGAGTCCGCGACGACCTCAGCGGCTCTGAAGAGACCGGGAGAGTAACCGGCTACGGAGTCAGGTGGCGCATGCGCTACTGTCCCTAAAAATAAACGGGAAAAAGCTCCGCCCGTTTAAATCCGTAACCAGGTCCGATTTCCCAAAGGATTGTTTTCGCAGAGCGTACCTTCTTCCACCCACGCAGACAGACGCCTCAACACTACCAGATATTCATCTGGTGACCGCGGAACCGTTGAATGATTGAAGTCTGCTCAGATTATGGCAATTCAGCGCCCTGACATACGATAGACAGACTCGTTCAGCTCGAGCGTCGAAGATTCGAAGAAAGACACCATCAATTGCTTTCATTTCGAAACCAGATACATATCTTGCTGCCTTTCGGTCCATTTAAACCAGGCCTTCATATCATAACACCAATGCTAATCCAGTGCTAAAGTACGACCAAGCTCATATGCCATCCATTCATTACAACTTTAAATTTATCCTTCAGATCAATACCTCTTCGCCAACTTTAATGATTCGACCGCATTATAGCAGGTGCTGCAAAAAAAATGCAAATTTGCGAAGAATATTTTTCAATGAAAAGAAAACATATTCCTGCGGATTTAGTGGGTGGCTCCGCTGAAGTTCTGGATCCATGGCAATTTGCCATTGCTGTCACCCTATTCTTAACAGATTGTGTCTAAAATCTTTCGATTTCTGCAAAGAAACTCACGTTTGAATCGCTTAGGTTCGATGTCGTAATGAAACGCTTTTATGGCATCGTCATATGAGCCTCATGAGCAACGTGCAGACTTCAACATCGACACATTGTTATTTAAGAATTGCGAATATCTAAAACAAAATTTGGTGTAAAATATGTTGCTAAAATCGGGTGGTTCCTGGATATGTTCAAATCCAGATTGTAGATCAATTTTTTATTGCAAAAATTGAATACTTGAACTTTCTTAATGCCGAAGTCGATATATCGTCGTTGGTGATACTTGCCCAAAACGCCAACGTCGATATATCGTTGTGTAAGCGATGCGCGTAGAACGTTATATGAAACACCTATTTCAAAGATACTTTTATTTTGAAAGAATTTAATATTTTAGGTTGGGGAATAAGTTCGTAGCGTTTTTATATTCTTTCTAGAGCTCTTTCTGTTCTACAAATCTACAGAAAAGCAACATTTTCGACACCTACTCTTCTTGGCTTTTCATCGAGGTCAAAAAGCTACTGAAACAGCCCGGGACATTTGCAGCGTATATGAAGAAGGTGTCATAAGTGAGTCTACAGCACGGAAATGGTTTGCAAAGTTCAAAAATGGCGATTTTGATGTTGACGGAAGACCTTCTGAATTCGACGAAGAGCGCCTTAAAGCACTTTTGAAGGAGGACGGGCGCCAAACAAGTCGTGAATTGGCCGAAAAAATGAATTGCGATCATAAAACGATTTTCAATAATCTTCATTCAATGGGATTTGCCGAAAAATTGGGAGCCTGGGTGCATCACGAGCTTAACGAAAACAACAAAGAAAATCGCCTCAAATTGCTTCTCAACATCTCGCCCGCCATCGAGCATTACGCGGTCATAAACAGCGCTTTTTGTACCGAATCATCACGGAAGATGTGAAATGGTGCCTATACATAAACATGAAGCAAATAAAGGAATGGGTGGCTCCAGGAGATACGCCAAAGCCGAGAGTCAAGCCTGACTTCCATCCAAAGAAGACCATAATCTGCGTTTGGTGAGATGGAGAGGGTATGGTGCATTGGGAAATGCTCGAAAGGAATGCCACGGTAAATAAGGAGCTCTACATAACTCAGCTTCACTGTGTGAAAGAGGCTATTCAACTGAAAAGATCCCATTAAAAAGCCAAACCATCCCCCCCCATGTTGCACAAGTTGTTAAAGCCGCACTCCAAGAGCTCGAATTGGAGATCCTTCAGCATCCGCCGTATTCTCCAGATCTTGCACCGACGAATTACCATCTTTTCCACTCCCTATCGAATTATATGAGAGGAGTTCAACAATGAAGACGACCTTAAAAACTAGCTTAACAAATTCTTCGATACCAGACAGGGCGATTTTTGGCGGAACGGCATCAACAAATTGGCCGAAAGGTGGGAGGATGTAGTAAACAGCAACGGCTAATACATAATTAATTAATTAGTTGTTAAAACTATTGATTTTTGTTTGAATAAAAGTTTTTTTAAAAAACGCTACGAACTTATTCCCCAAACTAATACAATTACTACCGCAAGCTAAAAGACACAACTACAAAAATTAATACAAAAACGCTTGCTGAGCTTCATAAGATTATCATCTTTTTTTGTCAAATTATTTCATTTCAACATTAATTTTATTATAAACTCTTCAAAATACTTAATACTATATTTTCTATAATATGAAATTTTGAATTTTGTAAATATTATTTCTATTTTTGTAATGATATTTTTTCGAACCTTATCAAATTACGTGAAATTGGTTCGGCATTCTTCATTTAGGTACAGCTATTTAGGTCGGCACTAAATTAGTTAATATTTCCTATTGATCACCTCGATTCAGATTTTATGGACGATTAATAAAATAGGGCAGGACTGAATATGAATGATAATTAAACTATCATTTAACAATAATGATCCGTAACAATAACTTAATCGTTAATCCTTAGTCCTTAATGTTATTAATAAAGACAGGGAAAAAGAAATAGAAACACCTTGAGTAATGAGCTTATTTTAAATCATCATAAACATAGATGCTATATTTATATATCCACTACTTATTGTCCGTACAAATCCACTTATTTCTCAGGACCGCGCAGCGTGTGTAAAGCTTGTATATAAATAAATAAAACCTGTTGATAGCACACAATATTAGTTTATTTCTTCGCGTAAAAATAAACAATATATTAAAAATTGATTCATTTGGATTATCATTATTATTTGATAAATTTGGGTTATCGATCTATACAATCGTACGATGTACACAATACTCTCTCCGTCTCTGACTCTCCCCAAACTCAACGTGCAAGAATCCAATTTCTGAATCACTGAAAGTCGATCGCAAATACGCGACTGTACTCCTCAAAACGTTAAAATAGAAGTGATCCAAACTTATATTATTTGATTTAAGGTGGAATCATGTAATGTTTGATGGATGCTATTGATGAATTATCGAACCTAGAGCAAAAAGAGACGTTTGATGAAGTAGGCTATTGTACAACTACTATCAACTTCTGAAGTTAATATTAAGTAAATTATTTCGAATTAAGCAAGAAGAGATGTATAAGAAAGAGTGAAGACAGTATGAACAATAATCCTCAGCTATGGGACTGTACTAAAGTGACCAATATAAAAATAGTATGAACACATCAAAACGAAGTATTGAGAAATATAATAAACGCTCCCTGGTATGCCAGTAATAGTGACATCCACAGGGATCTTAAAATAGAAGCTGCTGAGGAAGAAATAAGGAAGATTGCAAGGAAGCATGAGATCAGACTTTGCAAGCATATTAATGTCGAGGCTCGACAATTAAATAATAGTGATTTGAGAAAGCAAAAGACTTGATAAAAAGTTGTTGAACAGAAAAACCATATATTAAACATTTGGAGACCAAACTCGAAGTCAAAGAAAAAAATATGAATCAAATAACTTCTACGTAACGAATAAATCACTTCAGATTTAGACTAAGGATAATAGGAGAACTGTCCAGGGATAATTCTAATAGATTTCCCACTGCTTTCTACCAGGATAAAGCTATTTTTGAAGGGTTTTTAAATAGGAAAAACAAGTAAGGAAAACAAGCAAAACAGCCCAAAAAATAAAAAATGAGAATATTTCATCTTTACTGCATTGTGCTGGATTTTATTTCTACTAGATCTAATAAATTCTTAAAAGTGGAACGCATTTAAGGACCAACTGATGGGTGGATGAAATCAGAAAAATGTGTGGGGTATAATAGATGAGATTGGCTCAAGCTAGAATGAATATAAACGATTGAAGAGGTCTTTGTCCTGTAATTGAATTGTTGCTGTTTTTTCAGCTTAATATGCTTCAGATTTAAAAAATGGGACGCTCAAATATTATATTTATTTGCCATTTTTATCGTGCAATTGCTCGATAATTTATACGCGTAATGCAACGATTTTTCCTCGTGATTCGATCTAAAAAAGAGGAGAAATCGTTAAAGTTTTATAACTTATGAAAACTAAACAAATTCTTAAAATATACGAGAAAAGATGAAAGATTTGTTTCAAGGCATTCAGCTTATTTTTCTCGCTTAACATTTTCTTTCGAAAATCGCCTTCAGCTCGTCAGCTGGTGATTCGATAATGACTAAAATTAAACCATGGCTAGAGACGTTCTACAAATACTTCTCACAGATTTAACCGATGTGAGATGCCTTGTGATTTAGAGATTCTGATTAATATGCAGCTGGAGCGAAATCAGCTATTTTTCAGACATAAATATAAATTCTAAATTAATAATTTATTAATAATTGCAATCAATCAAGTAAATCGATCATACAAAACATATTGAGTAATTGATTGCTATTTAACCTGTTATATTTTTGCTTGGGTGTTAATCGAATTGATTTTAAAAACTATATTTTTTTTATAACACTAAATTAGTCATCCTGGATCAGTTTCTGTATCATATTATAGCCCCACATTTCATTGAGCATATTAAAACTGTTCTTGAATGCTTACAACAGATTATTTCTAGCTGCTCTTCCGCTTGGCACAGCGTTTCTAAACAAGTATTTCTCACTATTTTATACTGCGAACAAACACTATTAATCTGTAATGGTATCGAGGGACGGCCTGAACTATTTTTAAACATATCAATACAAAATATAGCTTAATATTTGCATTATGTACCGATACATGTATATTGTGTTTTAGTGACCTAGATATTTTCACTATGAGACATCAACATGCCATTCTCTAGCCTAAATTAAATAACTATAGATAACATTTTAATGCAAATTACCCTTTAAATTATTTATTTAAAAAAATGTGAAAAATAAAATTTATTAAGAATCAATAACATAGGATAATTTTTAAACAAATACTTAATAAGAAAAAAACATTTAAAACTGCCTTTTCTTGGAAAAAAAATCAAACTGATAATAAAACGTATTGAATCTATTATTATGAAATTAATTATAATCCACTCAATAAAAGGGAAATAAATAAATATAAATATTTTCGTCCAATTATTGGTCGAATTTTGTACGCTTAGGACCATGCATAAATGACATCATCTGTCAAACTTATATCCCGCGGTGTTGGTGTATGCTTTTAAAAGTTAACATATCAACTTTGAACTGCATCATGCTTACGAAACTGTAGCAATGATAGAATAAATATTATGTTAAAAGATGCTCTCAATTATATCATGCACGTTTAATTATTAACAAATGACGCCGTTTATCTTAATTTCGAAAGTTCAATGATAAACATTTTATATTGGTAAGTGTCTTAAAAGTTCATTTTTTGAATATGCCTTAATTTATAATATTCTATACGAGTATTAATTCATATTTTCAGGCAGCTGTGTTGTGCATTTAAGAAGAATGAACATTAATAGCGTCGATAAACAAAATAACAAAGTGGCTTATGCTAAGCAAGGATCATCAAAAAATGATTCGATTGAATCGAACAAAGATGCTTTCAAAAGCAGTACAAAAGTGTCATCTTCAGTTCGATACAAACCCTATAAAAATAGAGATGTCCTTGTTGAAAAAAACGATACACAATTCACGCACAACTCTCAGTTTATAGATTCACCCAAACAGTTTTCAAGCACAGCTGATGAAAAGTTTGAAAGTTACTTTAAAAACGACTCCGAGGATATATTTAATGATGACGATGAATATTTTAAAGATGGTCTTATATCGTCTCAATCTACGCCCTTGAATGAAAAACAATCGATATCACTCAAAGAAAACTTTATTAAGCCGGCACCTTTAAAACCATGCGTTTCTTACCAAAATCAAATCACTCCCACAAAGAGACAACACTTTGAGCCAGTCGACAACACTTTTGTCGTGGAAAAAGATCCATTTAATGAATCTCTCAACATATCATACTTCAATTTAAATGAAATGCATTCAAAGAATTTGGAGAAAAGGGTCCTTAATGAAGATTCCAAAGTGGATGGATTATCACAAATCGGTAAAACGTCTCAGTATAAAAATGAGGTATTGAATTCATTCAATTTATGCGAAACAACAATTTGCCATTTAAACGAGGATTTATTTAAAGACAATGAAGACGACGATAAAAATGAGGCCGATGAAAACATTTTTGATAGTAATACGCTCTGGGAAAATACCATGTCTGATAAAAATGAATTAAATAATACGTTTGAAAAAAATTTGCCTAATGATTTATCGCGGTTATTATCCGGCGATATTGGAAGCGTTGGAATTCATACGACGGGGGATGCGTCTTTGAATAAATCTCTCCAAATTTTGCCCAAGAAGAAAAGAACACCGTTGATGCCTGCGCACTACAGTGGAGATTTTTATGGTCTGCCGTCTAAAGCTAAATCCTTGGTTCATCAATATAAAGGAATTGAAAAATTATACGGTAATATGTCGTTATTGTATTTGTACAATTAATTATTGAAGTTCTATTTATGATTTAACATATGTATGTTTGTAGATTGGCAAAATGAATGTTTAACATTACCAGCAATTATGAATAGAGAAAATTTGATTTATGCTTTACCAACCAGTGGGGGGAAAACGCTTGTAGCTGAAATTCTTATGTTGAGAGAAGTTACATGTCGAAAGAAAAATGTTCTCTTTATACTTCCTTTTGTTTCTATAGTTCAGGAGAAGGTAGGTTTTTTTTAATTAAATAATAATCTTTTGATTTAATTTACTAATTATTATGGCTGGCTCATATAGGTCTCCATTCCTCAATAAGGTCCATCTTCCATTCATTTACTTTAATCCTTTTTAAACAAGATGGTCAATAATAAAGCGCTTCAGCTTGTGTGTCTTGAAGTTTTTATTGGTTAGTTTTTGAATATTTAAGGGAAATTACATACCTGGGGGTGACATTAGCGGGGGGTTGCCACTTTGGACAGTGTGCGAGAGACGCGACCGCCAAGGCAGCCAAAACTCACGTTAAAATGAGAAGACCTGCTGGTGCTGACTGGGGACTGAGTGTGGGTGCAGCTTGCGTATAGCCTATGAGGCTATTTATGTGAATGTCCCCACATACGAAGCTGGAGCCTGGGTGCACAGATTGGGTCACCACAGTAGGAATGTTACCATTAAACACATGCTAAATGGCGCACAAAGGCAACCACTTAGGCAAATCACACAAGGCTACAGAACCGTGGCCACAGACAGCTTGCCTGTCCTTTCCACTGGATCAATTTCAACTTAGTGTTGCCAAATGCCGTTCGGTGGGAATTGAGAATGTTACTCTCAATCCCAAAGAGGCTCAATTGTCGGACAGTAAAAACTCAAAAAAGGATCAGGGATGCGGTGATTTGCGAATGGCAGCATAGATGGTTGGTTTCGATCAAGGGACGCTTTCTGTTTCGATTCTTAAACTCTGAACGCAGAAGAGACTTGCGTTGGGTAAATCCGACTCACTGGATTTCTCAGTTCTTAACAGGTCGGACACAGAGACTTGGTAACCCGTCCCGGAGTCTTCAGCGCCTTTAGAGCATTCTGTTCCAGTTTTGGCGCAAAAGCCACCAGAGGTGAATACTGCGAGATGCATTGGACTGATCCAAGAACCCTCATAGTTGACGCCATAATTTAACACATCAGTCTTCTGCCTCCAACATTCACATTCTCTCACACTTGTGTAACCCATACAGTGGCTGTGCAGATGTCTCCATTCCTTCTTTTTTTTTTTTTTCATTACTTATTTAATTTACTTAATTTATTTATTTGTATATTTATCTATTATCATTGGCATGTTAAGATAAAAAGTAATTAATGTAAAGATAAAAAGTATTTTATTATTTTATTTATATTAAGGTTTGGGGACTATCACCATTTGCTGTTGGATTGGATTTTTTAGTGGAGGAATATGCTGCTGGAAAAGGTATATTTCCTCCAAGAAAACGTCGAAAACGTAAAAGCATTTATATCGCAACATTAGAGAAAGGCTTAAGTTTTATAAGAAGTTTACTCGAAAATAATAGACTAGATGAAATTGGATTAATAGTGGTTAGTATATTATAATGGATATATTTATTATTTATTTTAAATAATTTAACACATTGTTTATTAATAAGGTGGATGAATTACATTTACTTGGAGAGCCGACACGAGGATGTACATTAGAAATGTTATTAACTAATGTTATGTATTCAGGAGGTATGTGTTAATTTAAAATATGCTTAATCAATCTAACGTTTGAATTGTAAACATATTAAAAACATTTGTAGAAGATATACAAATTGTTGGAATGAGTGCAACAATTGGTAATATAGATGAAATCGCAAAGTTCTTGGATGCTGAGGTATTTATGAAAGATTTTCGTCCTGTAGATTTAAAAGAATATATAAAATTAGACGAAAGAATTATGCGAATCAATTGGAGTGCCGGAGATTTGAATGAAAAAGTGGTCTTTGACCGAAGAATAAACTATGGGGTAAATTTCTATATAAATTATTCTTTGTTTTGGTTGGAAATCTTATAAATTGATATGTTTTTATGTCTAGTATTCATCACAAGTAGAGAAAATTGATCCGGATCACTTGGGAGGGCTTGTAATGGAAGTTATTCCGACTGGATCGTGCTTAATATTTTGTCCAACCAAAAAGAACTGCGAAAATGTAGCATCGCTTTTATGCAAAGTTATTTTCAGGTTTATTTATACGTATTCATATGAAGTATTTTTAGTTGGCATTAACACATTCATTTTAAACGTAATATTATTTTCTTTCTACAGATCATTATTGGAACATCGTGTTGACGAAAAGAATGCGCTTATAGAAGCACTAAAGGCAGAAGGGGGCGGTGAAGATATATTGTTTTCTTTGCTCCCATGGGGTGTAGCTTATCATCATTCTGGATTGTCGGCTGAGGAGCGTCGCCTGATTGAAGATGCTTTTAGGTTGATTTATAAATATTTTAAATGTTATTAAGAAGCTCTTTACTTATTTTTTTAATTTTATCTGTAAAGTTTGCTAAATTTTTATCTAATATAATGAATTTAAAATTAATCAATCTTCCTTAATATAGATCTGGAGTTTTGAATGTTTTGTGTTGTACGTCAACATTAGCAGCAGGTGTTAATTTACCTGCACAAAGAGTAATTTTAAGAGCGCCATTAGTAGGAAAGGCCTTCATAAGTTTATCGACTTATAAACAAATGGTAGGAAGAGCTGGACGAGCCGGATATGGAAGTCATGGGGAAAGTATTTTAATCTGTTCTTCACAACATGTCGAAAAAGTAAAACAATTAATAAACTCACCAATGGATAAAGCATCCAGTAATCTACACGCTAACAATGGTAGCAACATAAGAAGTCTTATTTTAGGAGCCATCGCTTTAGAGTTAGCTTGTACTAGAAGAACTCTAAGAAAGTTGATAAACTCCACGTTACTATGTGTCCAAGCTGAGAGGTAATTATTCAGCTTAATATTTTATCGTCTTCAATTCCACTTCATGACAATTTTTTAATACGAATACGTATTTCAATTTAAGGTTGGACGTAGACATCAAACAATTGTTGGATAAAGCTATTGAAACGTTGTTCAAAATGAATGCTATACATACCAAAAAAAATACTACACATGAAAAGGAAAATGAATCTGATATTTTAGATAACATATGTATGACACCGCACACTCGTAATTCTATCGAGAAGATTTCGAATAAAAGTATTTCAAATAATAGTAACGATAAACACATAACAGTATCTAACGATACTGAATTAACTGTCAGTAGATTAGGAAAGGCTGCTATAAAAGGTATTTATCCATCTATTATCATCACTATATATATTAACACATTATGTACAGGACCATTACATAAGTGTCTGCCCCTGATGCCTGCCCACTCTTGGAACATTTTGTAATTTATAAACACGCATTGACGATTCACATTAAATCATAAATCATTCCCGTACTTATGTGTTAAAACGACAAAGTTCATTACAGAACAAAAATCTTTTTAAACGGCATCCAATCGAATTATGAATCAACACAAATGAAAACCTTTAACATTGTAAATACTGAAATATTAATATGGTTTTAGGTTCAATAGATTTGCAACGAGCTCATATGTTATATGCCGACTTGAAAGTAGCTCAACAAAGCTTAGTTATTATTGGAGTTTTACATCTTCTTTATTTAGTGACTCCATACGATCTTGCAGAAAATATTAGACCCAATTTGAATAAATATTATTCAATCGTAAATATAATTTTATTTTATTAAAAATTCTTTTTAAGTATTTTGTGATAAAAATAAATTTATGAATATTCTTTTATATAGTTGTCGAAAATGGATTCAGATGGGCACCAAACGGCAAAAGTAATTGGATTAACCGAATCAACAGCTATACAAATGGCAAAAGGAAAAGTCCCAAAGGTTAAAAATATTGAAATACTTTTTGATTATATTTTATAACGTTTATGGTGTATTAAAGCGATTTTATTTTATCAGAGTATATCAGAAAGGATCCTAAATAGATTTTACGTCACGCTCATGTTGTACGATTTGTGGAATCAAAATTCTTTATATGATGTGTCGGAAAAATTCCACGTGAATCGAGGAATAGTTCAGAATCTCATGTTGGGCGCTTCTACGTTTGCATCGAGTGTTTTACGATTCTGTGAAGAACTGGAGGAATTTTGGGCGTTTCGTGATCTATTGAAAACTTTTAATCAAAGACTTGCACATTTCTGTTCGCACGAATTAATACCGCTGATGGAACTTCCTAGCGTAAAAAAGGTAATTGTATATTGTTAATTTGAGAAATTGACTCATCATCTTATTGAGAATAATCTGTAATCATTTTTGGTTTTCAGAGTCGCGCTATGCAATTGTATAAGGCAGGTTATAAATCTATTCAGTCTATTGCACGGGCGAAACCTATAGATTTGATAGAATCATTGGAGCATATAAATAAAAACGTCGCAAATCAATTAATCGCTGCTGCAAAAGTTTGTAACAAGTTTTCTGAATTTAAACATAGAATATTTTATAAGATTACTCATTTAAAATTATTATTTTGCAGCTCCTTCTTTTAGAAAAAGTTGAAAACTTAAGAGATGAAGCCGAAGAAGTGATGATTGGATTAGAATTGAAAAGTCAATAGATATATTTGTATTTATTTAATGTATTTAAATAATTTTAAAATGCTGGCTAGGTCAAATTTTTGGTGATGAATTATTAATTAGGTTAAATTAAATTTGTATTTTTCAACAATAAGAACGCTTTCTATAATATTAAATGTGATATTTGTTAGGTCTGTTATATTTTAAAAAATTATCATAGGATTCATATGAAATATGAGCGAATTAATGAACAAAATTAGGTCCGAAAAAAGTAGAGAATGTTCACATTTTAGTTGATTTAAATATACCTTTATTAATTTTAAATTATGTCTATTTGGAAGGGATTTAAATAGGGATACTCCTTTTTCTGGAGCATTTCAATCATTCGTATCCCCCTTTTTTTTTGCACTCTTCTGCTTCATAATTTATGAGCCGTAAATGTTTATTTGGTTTAGTCGCGGCCTATTTCTTAGATAACATTTTAGGGATATTACATAGTTTATAAATACACGTTAATCCATTGCCATGAAGGTTTGACATGCAAACTGCTATGCTTCCTGTACGCAATGTGTTAAGAAATATTGTCAAATAATTTCTGGATTATGTAAAAAAGTCATATTCAAAGAGAGTACAGTTCTGCTGAAATTAAAACTGATTATGTATGAATGAAATAGGATACCCAGGCATAATAAAAATTATTATATCAACGTGTATCATATTTTTTATGGAAAACTTTGCCTAGTTACAAATTTGTACAGATCATTCAGTGACAAATAGTTTAATGATTGATGTATAACTTGTGCTGTTGTGTTATTCAATATAAAGTCGAGGTTACATTCAATAGTCATGAACTTTTGAAAAAATGGAGCACAAGGAAACGGTGAATTTTGAATAATATATTTTTATACAATATGTAGTGATTTAATACAATAAGCAGTATTGAAAATATTAAACAGCATTATATACTTGTATTTTTATCTATTAGAACATACTTAATTAAAATGATAAATAATGAACTGTTAATATCATTTTATTTAACTAATATGATAGATTTAATTGAACTAAAAAAATTACCGTATAAATATAATTGTTACATGTATTTATTACAAGTTTATTGTTAAGTTTAAGTGGTTTTGCCTATTTAATAGTGTAAACATTTTATGTATTAAGTATTTGTATTTCAATAGTTTTGAGTAAAATCATTTTCGTTTTGGCAAGTGATTATGAATGTTTGCATAATTAACAGGGGATTTGTTGTTATCATAATCTGAGATATTGAATTACCACATGTTATAATAATCTAAATTTTAGTACTCTGTTCAACATACATATCGTATGGTCCATCTATGACAAATATTTCAAATTAAATCCTTCACAAAATTGTAATGCAATATTTTTGTTACTATTTGTTATTATGATTGTTATTATGATCATGCATCAAGTTACAGTAAAATCAAATTAAAAAAAAACTGTGCCTTAAGTACATCTTTAAGACTGACTGATATTTTTAGTTAGCATTCCTGACAAACTCTCAGATATATCGTACATTAAAAATAAAGTGATTTAAAACTGTAGCTGATCGATCACAAATTTAAGCTTTTATTGTTTATAATGGTTATATTTAAAATATAATTATAAAAGAATAGCAAGTATTTTTATCCCTCGTACTATGATTTAAGTATCGTTGGTGTTTCCAAAAATTTGTCTGTTCGTTTATACGTGAAACATTTAAATGTGGCCAAGAATAATAAGTGATTGAAATTAGAGATATCACTTGCACCATAATTATTTATATTAACATACAAGACTTATGTTTTTACTGATTTATGCACCCTCAGTCTTCTTGGTTTGACCTAAATGCATTATCATATGTCTTACAGGATACTGTAACAGTGGCAGATTTAGCGATTGAGAGGCTCCAGGCGATGCTTTGAATAATTTTTAATTTCATGTCAGTATTTATTTCGTTGCAGGCCCCCGTTTTTTACGGTGCCTGTTAAGTATTGTATTTTTTTTCTGCACTTATATACTGCGTAAAAGTGAAACCTTGTATTTTGCATATCCCTTGAAAAAAGCAGTAGGTCGAAAAATTTGTGTCCTTGAATTATCTAGTGGCACAAAAGATCTAAATTTACCACATAGAATTAACTCTCAATGAAATCTCTTTAAAGTTGAATCTGTAAATTATAAATTTGCTTCTATTGGAAACCCCCCATCTAATAATTTAGGGAATTATATTTTTATTAAAAATCAAGTAGTATTAAGAAATTAAATCATTATAAGGTTTTATTTATGTGCAAAATGAATAATACAGTCTGAATATGATGAAATTGTTGTACAAACAGTTTATTTATCTCTTTTTATACAAGCATGGATTTAACATTAACTGGGGTACTTTATTTCTTTTTTTAACATCAGTATCTTTTTTGAAGTCCATAAAATAGAAAAGGTTGTTATTTAAATCTTTTTTGATCAATGAAAATCCATATTTGGATAGGTCCTTTAAAAATTGATCTATATTTTCAAATCTGCTCTCGACTTCTGCAATTTTTAGCACTCCGCTGAAACATAACAAATTTATAAGTTATATTTTATAAGAAATTTAACCCCTTTTAGTACAATTTATTCCAACAGCATATGGTTGTGTGCATGAATTTGTGCCAATTGTATTCATTGGGTGTGTAAATAAGTTTCTGCCGTTTTTCATAAAAATATATCCCGAGTAATATAAAAGCAAGTCAATTTAAGTATTGTCCATTGCTAGCCACTACTTTCTCCTATTTTTATTATTTCCAATGCTGTCAGACGTTTCGAAATTGTTCTTCATCAAGTAATGTTTCCAATTCTTCGTCTTGAAACTTTTTTAGTGCACCACATGTGCGCTCTTGTCAAAATCATAATTTTTGAAACAATTAAACTAATCTCAGCATATTATTTCCACCAGAGCATGATCACCAAAGGTCTCCACAAGGATTCTATAGGCTTCAGCTGCAGATTTTAAAGCTAGGTTATAGTAATTCAATATAGATGCGTTACCACTTAAGTCAAACGCATACAATTGTTATACTGCCATCTGATGAAGAAACAGCAAGGACTTATTCAAACACCCAATACTTTTTTAAATATGCGAATGGCTGGCTGAAGTTCGTTACCATATTTTTCAAATAGTAATGTGCGTTAAGCAATTTAAGATTTAATTCCTTAAAATTTATATGATACTTACCCTACTTTAAGTATTCTATTTGCCTCCATTAGGTAGTCTTTTAAATTCGTCCCCATTAGGGACAGACAAAATACTACCACATTGACTTGTGCTGCTAAAAGTGGAGTATGCGACATATCACAAGCATTGACACTTGGATCGAGCGCAACAAGATCGAAAGAGAATACTTCTTGAGGAACTGATCTAGCTAAACGCGCATCACCGCATCCCATGTCGGCAATGCTGTGAGTTTTGGGGCTGTAACATAAAAATGTATTTAAAAACTGTTCAAAATAGCATCGATTATAAATAGTGTGCAAAAATACAAACAGTTTTAATATATCGCTTATGATAACGTCTAGCGGATTTAGGGGCCATTTGCTGACTTGTTGTCTGTATCCGTCGTGGATAAGCTTTGAACGATTCAGGATCCTCTTGAAATATTTTGCTGCTTTCGTAGCTTTGCTTTATGTACATTTGTTCGTTTATGTATCTGAAACGAGCGCCTGAAATAAAATTTTAATTACTGAACGTTCAAACAGTGCATGGAAAAGTTTAATGTGCGACGTTTACCTTTGAGTCTTTCCATCATTCTTTCCCTTAAGCTTTTAGCAGCGTACGCTTTTTCTGGCTTCACTTCGACTTTATCGTTCAAGTTGGATAGCATAGCGGTGTTGGAATCGTCGAGATTATCGGTTTCATCTGCATTCATTGGCACCGCATCGAGTGTCATTTTCTTTAAAAGTGTTTTCAGTTTCGTCACTTGATTCTTCGGCTTTTTTTGAATTACTTTAGATTTGTCATCTATTTTTGGAGTGGATTTTTTTGTTGATTTTAGATTTTCCAATTCAATTGGCGGTAAAATTGCTGATGTGCCATCAGCTGAATCTTTTTCTAACTTGGCAAGATTTCGTTTCTCTTTCTTCAGTTTGTTTTTGCTAGAAATTACACCTAAGGAGTTATTTCTATTAGACTTGAATATTTCACTTAATTGTGCTCTCTTCTTGTGTTTTTCTTCTACTTTTTTCATCATTTCAAGCACAGACAAAGATTCAAAATCGGTGTTCTTCTTTTTATTTTTTTTCTGCTTTTTAGATGAATTTTCATCAATGTCTTCCTTTTTATGTTGATCTTCTTCCATTTTAGGTTGATCGTCTTCCATTTTAGGTTGATCGTCTTCATTCGGTGTTGAATAAGTGTGTTTGGTTTTCTTTTTTTTCTTTTTTTTAGAAAGTTTGTTTAATAGTGATTCACTTTTGACAGGGTCTTTGCATTCTATGTCGGGGGATTCAGATGTAACGTAAGCCGGTTTTTTAGATTTATTTTTCTTCTTCTTTGGACCATCATTGGATAATGATTCACTATTAACCGAGGGTTTGCCTTCTAAGCTAAGTGTTTCAAATGAAATATCATCTATGCTTATCTTTTTCTTCTTTTTTTCTAAATGCAAAGGCTCGCTTGTTGCAATGCCACGTTTTTTAGATTTTTTAGACTTACGGGGTTCTACATTATTATTATTGATATTATCACTAATAGGTTCTTCTCGGGGAGCTTTCTTCTTTTTATTTAATTTGACTTTTTTTGTCTGCAAATGAAATATAGCATTAAATATACACCAGCTTATTTAAGGGACGTTTCTACCTTGTTGGTTGAGAGAAGAAGAGAGAAGTTGGAGCAGGAATGAAATTCAGAGCGCTTGCTTGGGTCGGCACGACGTTATAAGCCGCAACAAATGTGGTCAAAGATTGTGTCCTTTTTAACAAAATTTTAGGAATTTGTATTGTCTGTATTAATTGAAAATATTTAATTGTCCAGTAAAAGATCTATAATGGAAGTAATTGTCTCAAGAAGCGTCCTCAGTATAATTGTAAGCTCGAAGAGTAACAGACGATTTTCAAAGTTAAAGCCGAGATGCAAAATATTTAAAACAAGAAAATTTAACTGTGGGAAAAGATAAGTGATCTGGCCACATAGGAAAGCACACGGCAGCCCTGGAAAAATTTAAGTCAATGGTATTATCGAAATGTTTATACGATTCAAGGAGCTTCACTGTGTAAAATATGCCAAATACATAAGCGACGGGGATACAAAAAACTTCATCTTCCCAATTAAGTTCTTATTTCAACATATGGACTTTTATAAAATGCAGCGGGACAAATTGTTATAAATCGGGATTGTCCGGCCAAAAGCGAGACATCTGGTCACCTTGGTTTAAATGTACCCTGGATTTGTTTCTTCGCCAATTGAATGTGTCTCCCAGTTCACATGCACCTTAACCTTGCGAAATTGAGAATGGATTGGTTTCCTACATGAGATTCACCCTTCCAGTTGGATGATTTAAAAACAATATGGAAGGCAACGGAAATATTATATACACACTTAAAAGGGATTGAAGACCACCTCAATCCTCCGCCCTTAGCTCGATTGAACATCTTTGAGATGTTAAAAAAAAAAATGTTTCAAAGGAAAAATATTAGCAGATGAATTGGCTAATATTTCATGTGAAGTAATTGAAAATCTGATTAAATCAATGCTGAGAAAATTAAATAGTCTTCAAAACAAAGGCAAATTCCACTAATAAAAATTGTAAAATCTAATCATTCTCTCTTATTCTCAACAACATTATTCAAGACATTTACTTTTTTTTGATTTTGTATTGTCAGTTACCATAAGGTAAAAAATATTTTGAATGATTACCAAATTATCTCCAAGAGTAACGGCTGCCACGTCTGTATCCCATTCTGGCGATGCGAAAAACTTAGCCCCATTCATGATTTGTTAGAATAACGTCATTAATCAAGAGTAAATATCGGAGCTCGCCTCCACGTTATTTTATTTACAATAACTTAACCTCAAATGCGGCTTGCTGTCATTGGAGCAAAGTTAAACGGGTCGACGGACTTTACGACAAATTTAATTTAAAAAAATTACTTCAAAACTGATTAATAATTTAATATTAATCATTACTATTTTTGATTTTAAATTTTTCATTATTGATTTTAAAATATCAATATGAATTTTAATTGCATTTATTTTTTTAAATTATCAAATTAAAAATTATAGACGTCAATGGTCATATATTTTTTATAATATTGACGTTAAAATATTTCATGGAATATTTTTAATGTTATGTTATTGATGTTAAATATTTAACGCATCGTATATGTGGTTTAAAGATATATCAAATATGTTGTATTGTTAGAAATAATATTTTTACATTGATTTTAAATAAATTACTAATTTGTTTTTTTAATAGCGATACTCGAAACAATTGCATTTTAGAAAGGCAGTGTACTTCTTGTTGTTGAAAATTTAATAAGGAATTTATTCCTCGGGGGTTGGTGGAAAGCGCGCGCAGGAACCCAAAGGGTCATGCGCGTCCACCATTGCTTTCCCTTTTATATCGCCGGTAGCTTTGCATCTTAAGCAGTGTGTTTTCTTTATAAAATTACGATTAGTATGTTATAGATTTGATTCAGTTCGATAGCAAAAGTCCGTCGAAGCCTTCCGCATTATAGTTTGCCGCGTTTCGAGTGCATCGCGACCCCGTTTGGCCGCTACATTCGATGACATCTCGTTGTCAACATTCGGATGCACTTGTTTATTTATTTAAGAGTGTCTTTTCGGTTCGAAATCAGATAGAAGATCATCGATCGGTGGTCTCGACGATGGTATAAGTCGTGCTTCAACGATTTTTGCCCTCCGAGGAGGGCAGAGAGCCACCATAGCAGATAAACAGATGACTCAGGTAATGGTTTTTCATAAAGTGAGGTTATGTCAATGACATTTTCCAGCATAAAGGTCAACTCAAACACCACTCCATCGTGTCCCAAAAAACACCCCATCTAAAATAAAGGCCATCTTCTTTCATTCCATGTTTATTTTTGATAATACAGCCAATTTAAGTGTCCTCGTGTGCTGTTTTCCCATGGCATTTTCTTTGACGTTATTGACCTATATAATGGAAAAGCCATATGTTTTCATAGAATAATATTCAATTACCACATAAACAATCACAATTTCATACATAATTGCAATTAAATGGCATAAATATGCGTGACGATTACAACATTATTATAATACCTACAATAGCTATTCGCATATGTAAAATAGGTGAACCAATAATAAAATTTAATTGATTTTTTATTGCAAATGCTTTTCAATCATCGAATTTAATAAAGAATTTATTCAATAAAAAACAAAGTTTACTAGCAAAATTGATTGAAATTCAATAACACGATAAAGCTCAATGGTTATCTTTGCAAGCATCAGTAGCATATGGTGGGTGTTGATAGTGGGTGTGCTGTGCAAAGTATTTTAACCCTTAATGGTCGGGCCTCGTCGATCTATTCCAAATTTTGGCGCTTCTCGAGCTTTATTTTATAATATAAATTCAAATATATAAAAACAACACCAATAACCCAACAAAATAATTTTTTTTGGGATTGATATTGTTAAACGAAGTTCATTCACGAGATTCGAGCTATAAAATTGAATCATATATTTTAAATACTGTATTGTTTAATTGTTGCTAAATAAAAACCCCATAGTTAAGAGGGTCATCCAGAAAGTAAGGTTACAACGCTTGTGTAAGATCGAAAAATACTTGTATTTAATCGAAATTCACAGGATACTTCGCAAATATATTAAATTATTTTTCAACGTAATCGTCGTCGAGATCAAAATATTTTTGCAGTCAGGGCACCAGCTTTTATATGCTGGGATCATAGACCTCCACTGCCAACTCTTTTTGGATTGTCTTTTGGATTCTAGGGTGTAGTTATACAGCCACGTCTCATTCCTCATCACGATAAAGTCTAGAAAAGCTTCTTCCTTCTGTGCAAAAAAGATTTTGACGGTAATCCGGTGTGAGCATTCTGGGCACCCATCTTGCACACAACTTCTTGTAATCAAGTTTTTCCGACACAATATCACCAAGAAGACTTCGAGAAATGTCAGGAAATTCCCCGTGAAGGTCGTCAAGCATCACACGGTGGTCATTTTGCATTTGTTCTTCAAATTTTTGCACAAATTCGTCAAAAATCACTGATGATCTCACACCCCTTGCCTCATCGTGAGTATCAGTACGGCCTTTTCTGAACCACTTAACCCACTTCATGATATGTCCCGTGCTGTTGTGCGGTCTGTTCCGAGTGCCCTCGGACTAGCCACACAGGAGTGTCTTCCACTGCTCTTTGATCCCCTAAGAAACACTACGCGCAGAGCTTCCAGGCGCTCATTCCTTTTACTATGTGCCCTCCAAAAGGAGGCGAGGTTCCTGCAGGAACACCGGTTTCAGACTACGCGCACCCGAAGGTGCGTTGGAGGAGGAAGGAAGAGGTAACGCTAAAGCGCAAAGGAACTACTACGCAAGGCCACTGCGGACTACAGGGGCTTCCCCTTCCCCATGATACTGGTATTGGTTCGGTAATTTGTAGTACCTAGCCACGGAGACGAGTCGACGTTCGAACAGCTTAAAGTCTTCCTCCCCTGTATGCACTAGGCTGTTGAAAATAGTAGGGGTAAAACAGGTGTTCTGCGGGGGTAATCATGCTGGTAGTTTTTGGTATGTAGATAATAAAATGGCAGATCAGCACGATGTGGCTGAGTACAAATTTTAAAGAGGGGTAAAATCAGTTTCCCTTATAGGTCATAGGGGTAACAATACTGAAAAGATTAGGAAGCACTGCTTTAGAGGGACAGGTATTCTGGTTATGTGTATGACCCTATTCTAGTATTGGAGAGCTGTTATGCGTCTCTCTCTCACTGCCTTCTTTGCATACATAATTTCTTCCACGTATTCTTGCCAAAGGTCCCAGTTCTCCTTGCTCACCATCATGCTGTGGACCATATCTTCGACTTTAAGCTCGGCTACCCCGAGTGCTTGTTTCAGCATGTTTCGTTCTGCAGTTGTATCTAATATTTCTAATGTTTCTTCTGACTATTTCTGGATTTATTCGTACATAAATTCCTGTTCTCAAATATAATATTTTGGAAATATTTAGTACACTTCTAAGATTTCTGTAGTTCGAATTATTTGCAATAACACATCACTCAATAAGTTCGAAGGATTTTTTAAACTTCATTTTCTTTTCCATTTGAGGTCGTGTTTTCTCAATTTATACAAAAAAAAACCTACGAACATATTGTGCGAGGTGTTGTACAATTTCACAAGACAATTAATTTTTGTTAGTGTAATGTAGGGAGCAAATTATAAAAAAACTATTAAGTTGTCTTGCGAAAATAAAAAGACAAGGTTGCCTATGAAAGCCTGTCAGTTTTCCGATTTTTTAAGGGGTAGATCTTGCATAGGAGTGGTGAAATTTAGATAATGACGACACTCCGGTGCGAATAGCCTAAGTGAGCCAGCCAGTTTGGTCTTACTTTCAGTTGAGTTAGTTTGAGCTGGAACTTAGAGTCAGTCTCAATCTTGGGATCCGACCGATAGTCTTGGCCGCGGAAAGACTTAGTCTTTCCGTCGGTTTCTCTGATCCCGTAACGGTGTTTTTTCTCTTATATGAATAAATACCTCATCTCCCAACTTTGCGGAATTTTTCTACGAACCGATAGTGAACGAACCCAAGAAGGTCGTAAAATTGTTATGGTTTTTTTATGAATAAGATAATAATGCATATTTTTTTATAAAAAAGAAATAAAAACACATTCATTAAGACTATTTAATTGATCGTTTTCAAAATTATGCGGTTTTTTAATGACTTTTTTATTCCAATAAATGTTTGACTCGTAGCTAATACAGATAGTATAGATAATTTAATTCATTTGCAAATAAAAAATGTAACCATTTACGCTCAAGTGAATGAATTTGATGAACGCAAATCCACAAAATAAAATTTTGCAATGGGACGCCTCAAAATGTAAATAATATAATGGAATGTTTTCGACTACATTGCCTCTTTAAGATGTTATCTGGGTCAGATTTTCATACTACTTCAATTTGTCTCTCGATTGCCTTTGATCTTAAAACACTAGGAACATTTCTTTTCTTGACAATCCCGACAGCTTTTTACATAAAAGAGTCATTTGTTAACTTCTACCGACCGAACGAGCTTTTTTTTCGCTCCATAATATATTATTTGAAAAATAAGAAGAATAAATCCAAATTCTATGATTCATTAAGCTATCAGAGGAAGAACTTATTTCGGTGGTCATTAAATCGGACATCGCAATGAGAATAAGCCAACCGCAACAAATGTACGATGGCAATTATTCCAATTCAAATGTCCTTCTTTTTGTTGCGATTTTTGATACAAAACGTTTCGATGTAATCTCGAAGACGGCGAGTGGAAACTTTGAATTTTCTATAATAGCTCTTATTATAAACTACCCTTCATATTTTATCGCTTAGGTCAACAAGGTCAACGATTAAGGTTCATTGTCGACAAGGGCTTGACAAGGCTGACCCTGTTCGATTTACATATTTTAGCTGCTTAGTTTCCGAGGAGGGGCTTCTTTGTGAACTGTTTTGAGGGGGCTTATCTGATTTTGTATGTTTGCATGTTTTAATTTACTTTTTTGGAAAATATTAAATCAAATAATGTCAGTCGAAAACGTCATAGTTCGTCCGATTTTCAGCATTTAGACAAATTATAAATTATATTCGGAATGTATAAATCCTAATTTATTGCTTAAACCATCTATATGCTGATATTTTAAGTTTCGAAATATTCTAAACGTAGAGATCTATGAAGATTTTTATTATGATGTAGATCAAATTGTCCGCATTAATAAATTGATCATTTAATCCTTTCAAAAATTGATTATTTAATACGAGTGCCTACCAGTTCACATATGCGTTTAGGTCGTTTTGGGCAGTCTTTGCTGGTTTTTGTCCATTTAACTGACTGTCGATTTGATTCTAGAGTGTAGTGATGGATCCATGTTTCATCCATTGTTATATAACATATTTAAAAAAAACGTTTTATTGCGCTGGAATAGGTCAAAACAGTGCTCTGAATTATCGATGCGTTGTTGTTTATGATCGACTGTGAGCAGACGCGGTACCTTCTTCGAACAGAGCTTTCTCACGGACAAATGGTGAATAAACTGATTTTTGAATTTTTTAAGGCAGGACTGTAACAAGGGGGTGGCAAAGCAGGCGCCCGCCACATGTGCAACTGGGTTTGGGGTGCAAAACGCAGAATACCAACCCAGTCGAGAGTTGAACATGGTTTTATTTTACTTGACCATTCTACATTACATGAATCAACACTGATTGATTCTGTCCGTATTTGTAATATATACTAAGTTGTCTAATTTTTATTAACTTCGTTATTGCTTAAACATTGGGCCGATCCAGCCGGCATAAGCCTGCAATAAAATAAAGACAACTAATTTTCGATAGATTGTAAAATTTTAACAACCCATCCGATCCGTCTTCTTCGGACAACTTCGTTTTATAATGAGAGTTCGTAATCGGTCTGTAGACGTGTCATATCAGCGGTTCGAAAAGCGGACCAGTTGGACATACAAACCTCTAATCAAGAAATCCCCCTCAGAGGCTAACTTACATAGATGTTTCACGCTTTATATATAATCATATTAATTTATGCTGCTATCTTAGCTAGTTTTTTTTTAGTTTTAAATTACAAAATCTAGCTACTTTTTTATCCGTGCTCAGAGCACAAGTGTTCATTCGAAGATGAGAATTAACGTGTCCTTGCGGATATGAATATTAAATTCAGGCTTTGCACCTTGCTGTGTACTTTTATTGAGCGGACTGGCATGGTCCCGAATAGCGTGACCAATAAATAGCTCGGATCAGTGGAGGGTCCCCATGTTCCTTTGTCTCCGGTGTAAAGTAATGGGCCCATGTTTCATCCTGAATGTATGCAAATTTCGGCCTTATTGCTCTGAAACATCGCCAAACACTCGATTGAAATATCAGCAAACACGGCACCCATCTTGCGCATAGCTTTCTCATGTCCAAATTTACAGTCGATATGCGATGTACGACATTTTTTGAACAGACGGTCAAAACCATTTTTGTGAACTATATTATCATTTTACTTGAGTGATGAGCTTATATGACTTTGATAGTTCATCATCGAACAATTCTATAGTTGACTCTTTCATAGTTCAAATATTTTTAAACGATGTTTTAATTTGTCGAAATCAAACTATATATTTATTTTTCACCGAACATATTACCGCGATGATTTTGAAATATTATATAAATATCATACACCTACACGACTGAAACTATATTGTAGCTGCTTATAATAAATATTATATTGATTTAATATTGCAATGTTTTGAAAGTTGCGACATTTCAATCATGTTTCCGCGCTACAACTTTAGCCACGTCTATCGAAGTCTTAACCATTTTGTATCGAAAGTAGATGATGTTTATTTAACAATAATTAATGTTAGCTACTTGTTGACAAAAAAACAGCTTTGTAGATTTCGATTTAATGCCGTTATGTACAATTAGTCCGCAGCGTTGAAAGCTTGGTGTTCGTAGGTGCAAAATTTCGATACCCGCCTCCCGTATTAGTAGTGCATGAATTTCGAATAGTGTTACAAGGTCGCACATGTCAGACGCCAGGTATCTCTGAATTGAAGGTCTATTCTAAATTATAATAAACCAGTCGGTTACGAATTTTATTATGGTTTATTTTAAGTCGATGAAAATAAACACGTTATGGAAATTCAATGACATATCCATACATCTTCGAAGGATTGAACGAATCAGAGCCGGCTAGTCGATGGCGTAACGTCGCCGATAATAGTGTTTGCGCCGGGATTAAAAAGCAGATTTGCTTTGCAAAACGCATTTCATTCTGAGACACGTGCGCGCGAATCGATTTATTTGATGTTTGTTTTTATATATTTGAAATGATTGTATTTGAATTGGAATTTATGTTTATTTTGTTATCATCGAATGACCGATTATAGAGTGGGACCGTTTTTTAATCAGTATTTCGTGACTTGATAAGTCATATGGTCTGTTTGAATATTGTCGAATGTTTGTGGCCGGAGGAGCATTGACGTTTGACAAATGGGTTTGAGCTGCTTTAAGGTTCGATTCTATGATGGTTTGTTTATATTTTTTTATGGTGTTCGCGTGTTTAATGTGTTTTTTTTGGTTTTGTTGTAGGTCGGCTGGTGTCGTCTGTGGAACTTGAGTCTCGCGAGTGTTTTAGTGTTGACGCTTTCGAATATTTATTTGACTGTGCGTTTGCTTCATAATACTGATTGCAATCATGGACATTCAGTGGTGCAGCAGTTGCCACCAGCACCACCAGCACCAAGAATACAGCTGAGGCCGATGCCGACGGCCATCATGCCGCTTCCTTGCGTCGATCTTTACGATCAACGCATCACGAATCAATCGGAAGAGACGGCTTTCAGCGATGTGAATCTCGATCTTGGGAGATGGGACTCATCGCACACCTACAAAATGTATGATTTCTCGATCGTGGGAGATCAATTTACCATGCTTTCGGATCAGTACAGAGTATGCCTTGCGACGCAGGGCTCATTGGAGCGCTTGTCGATGCTGGCGCAAGTGGCTCACCAGTGGACTGGGGCCATTTCAGCAGCCGTTTTTGCAGCAGGCGAAGAACTAGCTTTATTAAAATACTACATAAGTTTTCTTAGAAAGTGCTATCCGGTTGTCCGGAATAGGGTATCATTTCATTTGGCGGTGCCGGCAGGAAGACCTGCCCATTTCGGTCTTACCATCCCGGACATGTCCATCTTAGATTGCAATACGCCGGAGGGATCTCTCACCAAGCTGTTGAAGCATCGGCATCCGGACACCGTCAAATGGAGATTAAAACATCCGTATCCGCAAAATCATCTGAGGAACCTGGCGAGGAGGAATTGTCAGAGTGCCTATGTGTTTTTGACTGATGTTGACATCATCCCGAGTGCCGGTTTAACCGATTCCCTGGATGCGTTCTTGCGAACGGTACGTTGTAAGGGACAGTGTGCTTACGTCGTTCCGACGTACGAACTGGACGACCGTGTACGTTTTCCGCGTAATAAGACAGATCTTATAAGATTGGCAAATAAAGGTCTGGCGAGACCGTTTCACCACAAAGTGTTCATCTACAACCAGTTTGCTACTAATTTCTCAAGGTAAATTGACATTTCTCTTCATTTAGAACTGCAGCTATTTTAAAACTCGCTCAGCGTTAACAATCGCTTTGTACTAGACCCCTATGTTGACTTTGGTATCCCACTGAAGGAGTATTTCATGTAATAAAATAGGAAGTAGTTTCATTCACTAAATATACTAACCCCAAAGCAATATAATATTTAATCAAGAATTTAAATTTGCATTACTTTTTAAATTTAAAAAAATAACACACAGAATGCGGGACATAAATTTCGCTGAAAATTAAAGAAGAAAAGAAGACATTATCTTTGGGCAACGTACTTACTAGAAAAATTGGTTTAACACCATAAATACCTTTTTTTTAGGGTCTCATACATTTTTATAGGGTCTCTTTTTTATATTACTTACCAGTGATTACCCGGCATGCGTTTATTACCTAATATATTTTTCAGACCTTGATAGCACTGATTATCAGAGTTGTTGAATCGATTGTTGGAGTTGAATCCTGGAGTTTATTCGTTATTGATCAATTTCTTCTCAAATACTTGAACTCATGCCATATTAGGCATTGCAAAGATTGCCGGATACTCGCTTTATTTAAAAATACAATAATTATTAATTTATATATTTTTAATATAAACACGCAATTATAAACGATATGATGGAGGCCAAACATAGAATTTAAAAGTGACTCGAATACGTTTTCAATGTGTCGTTGTTGTCCCTGAACGAATTGATCCAAGTATGAATTAAAATGATGACGTTCGTATGTTACGGCCTCACGGTATAGTCCGCCGAAGACCAAACAATTGGCAAACGTCTCGCATAACCAATTACATACCCAAACATTTTTAATATGCTTATGTTATTTCCACAAGTGTAAACAATAAGTTGACAGAGTTTTATTATAATCAGATGAACGGTATGGCAGCGTATTAAATACGAACAAACAAATATTATTTTTTATATATTAGATAATTGAAATTTATTCGCAGAAGACGGTGTTGGATTTTATTGTTGTAAAATTTTAAACTAAACCATGAAAAACACATTCTATATTTGGTTTTAATACGTTGGCTTGTTTTAGATGATATTCTAGAAAATTTTAAGTTTTTTGTTAAAATTTTCTCAGTAATTACAATTTAAAATACGATTTTTATGTTATGTCAAAGTTATTAGAGAAATTAAATTTCTTTGAATCACGATTTGAAAATACTTTTGTATGCATAATTAAATAATCCTATAAAATATGGCGTTCGTCATACAGTTCGAAAAATTTTATGCTAATTAGTATAAAGTAAAAAAAGGCGCGTAAAAAACATTTTGTAGATATATTTTAAAAGGCTTGATTAACCTTTTTTTATATGATGTATTTACTACTACTCAACGCTAATAATGGGAATATCGATGTGAAATGTAATAGATACGAGCTTCAGAATTTCTTATGGTGTACCAAATACATATCATAGTAGCGTGCGCGCGTTTTTTAGCACGGTAGGGGAAAATTTCAATTTCAATAGTACAAAATCTGCAACATTTTATTACATTAAAGATCAAAAGCATATTTTATTAATATTACATAAGGTTTTCTTCAATGTCACTATTAATTACTATTGAGTGCTAAATATCATTACAGATCAATTCTTTCAAGTCGACATTATGTCGCCAAATGGATTTCAACTTCCAGTCGTGCATATATCATATATTACGCTCTATTCGTTATCAATTTTCGTAATTATTATTTCATTTTAAATTTCGAGTATGAAGCCTGAAAAACCCGCAAAATTAATTAAAAGTTGACACTATCCATAACCTATTAGTTGGGTTTATGAATGAGCTGCGTAATTATCATCTATTTTAAATGGCATATTAATTATTGTTGCAAATTAGCAGGCTTGCCCAATTTTATTGATTATCTTAAATTTTACTTCGTCAAAAACAGAAGATCAGATTAATTCTGGATTGAAATGATTTTTTCTCTATAATTTTGATCTGAACCCAAATCTCGATAATATGAGTCCAAGAACTAACCCACTGTACCGAAGTTTGACTGTATGATTGTATATGAATAATATATGGTTTATTGATATAACGTTTTATAAATATTACGATTCCAAATATCGAAGTTTCGAGCACCTTCGAAGGAAGCGATTCAGGCCATAACACGAGGGAAAGTTCATCGAAATACGTCGCTAATATACAATATTAAATTTACAAGGACTCTTACCTCGAGGATTTTTTTCATTTCGGTCGGACTCATCCTGTCCGGAGTGCTTTATGGCGTGTTTGCATTGCGCCCTAGACAGGAACCCTAAACTTCAATGGGCTTTTTATGCGAAAAGAACGAGGATTATGAACCGTCGTTCTTGAGGGACGTCGAGTGATTTTTAATATCCCGCTGTACGATGTCGTTCATAAATCGGCTTTAACGAGTTGAAATGCAATTTTTCGGATTTATTTTGAGCTTGTGCAACCTTTATGAGGTTGCAAAACATGAAATCGGTGCGCATTTTTGATGCAATTTGCGGAGATATGAGTGAAAAAAAGGAGTGAAGCGCCATTAGTCGGGATTTGAATTTGGTGCTTTGCATGCTTTTAAAGGTTTTAATTAAATTTTTGAGCGTTTTCATCATGAATGCTTCATGACGTTCGATTGAAGGGGCATATTTGATTTATTTTGTCGATGTTTTAATAAGCTTTATTGGTCGCAAATGTGCATAATCATCGATGATTCCATTATAGAATTTTACGTTCGGTGAGTTCAAATTAAAGGGATTTATATCGAACATGCTTTAAATCCAGGCTTGATTAGTATTTTACTAGCTGTGGCATCGAAGAAAACCAAATACAACCGCGCATTGTTGTTAAAGTAGCTAATAATTAATGAAGCCGGAGCTGAGTCGACGCGAAACGGAAATTTGCTGTATATTCAATTACCTCCTCCATTGTTTATGGAGTAAGAGAAGTGAATGCAATTCTGAAGGCTTGTATATCGAACGACTTTATTATTTTTTGCATTTTAAATATGTCCTTATTCCTTGATGAATATTTTTTTATTCGAATATAAATCATACGAACCTTGGAAAAGAAAACAGAATGATATAGTTGTCTGGGACCTCGGAGTACCAAAGGGCACTAAAGGAGCGTGTTAAAAATTCACACTCTTCTCGGAGGAAGTGGATATCAAATACAATTTCCTTTAAGGTGTTGAAAGTGGGTGTGTTGTCAAAAGTATACATTTTTATTTTCAAATTTTCCCATCATGCATCAATTTTTAAGTTCGCCATTCGATGTTCGGAGGTCCTTTCAACCTTAATTGATTTTGTGCCTTGGCGCGAGCTGATGTCACATAGATTCTGCTGTGTGTCGACGATCAATGTCAATTAACGTTGTCAACTGGCTCCAGCAAATGCGGAGACTCCAAAACGTGGTCCATTGGTTCACGAAAAAAAAAAATTCAAAACAGAATTTTAAACACCAATGCTAACTACCGACAGCGTCAATACCGATCCCGTCATAGTGGGACATAAATAATTTAAATTGTGTCTGCGGAGCTTTTACTTTTATGGAGATAGCGCTGTAAATAATATCTGGTCGGCTTTATAATCCATTTCGTTTTAAATTAGAACTGATGGCCTAAATATTTTGTTTGGATGCGAGCATAAGGACAAACGTATTGAATTTACTGTATTTTAGTATACGCAAGTACCATAAAGTGTGTCTATAATATATGTGTATGATTGAAAAACAGTGTAATTGACACCATTTTATGCATTGCGTTTTTTTTACTTGTCGAAAATTGTTAGATAAAAGTTGAAGCTGTGTTTGTGTAATCTAATATATAAAAAATAATCTTTGTTTGTTCGTATTTAATGCGCTGCCATAGCGTTCATTTGCTTGCAATAAAACTCTGTCAACTTATTGTTTACACTTGCAGAAATAACATAGGCATTGTAAAAATATTTTTTGTGTATGCAATTTGTTATGCGAGACGTTTAGCGTATGCACTATTGTCGCATATTGGTCTGGTGGTTGCTAAGGTAAATAAAGCACTAGCACTACAACCATCGATTTGTTATGTATTTGCCATGTATTTGGTTTTCGGTGGACAACAGCAACACACCGAAAACGTATTTGAGTCACTTTTAAATTCTATGTTTGGCTTCCATCACTTCGGTTATAATTGCGTGTTTATATTAAAAATAAATAAAGTAATAATTATTGTATTTTTAAATAAAATCGAGTATCCGGCAAGTTTTGCAATACCCAATATTGCAAGAATTCAAATACTCCACACTCGTTGGAGGTATCGTCATCAGATGTTTAAATGCTAGTTCGAGTTGATGACCGCGCGAGCCCCCATTTTCGTATAGCACCATCAATGTGACTGATAAAATTCCTTTCTGCTGAGACACGGACTAAAACTCGCAAAATTCCCGATTTCCCGACAAATTATTTATTTCCATCGCTGCAGATGAATACTTATATACTATAATACTTTGATGTGATTCGTTATTATATTACGGAAGAATACAAAAAATCTGAACCCCGTATCTATTATATTTCATATCGATTTTCCCATTATTAATGTCGATGTGTAGTAAATACATCACCGGTGGGGAAAGGTTAATATAACAATTTGAAAAACATATATGTACTCTATATATGTACATATAGATTAGACAGTTAGTGCCGCTAGGCGTTGACCAAGCTCGCCAAATAGTAGTTACGGGTTCCCGGGATTCACGAGCACCTAAAACTGTCCGGAATCCCGGGATTGGATTCCCTAGTTATGAAGAACGATCATCACATCTATTTTGCTGGTACAAAAACCACAGCAACCGTCGAAAACTTGGCAATTAGAATTAATTAGAGAAAGGAGCGATAGAAATCGAAAAACGAATACGAACGGATACTCACAAGGAGCCCCCGCGTCCATGAGCCCGACAGGAGACTCGAAATATCGAAAAGAGGTACATTTGAATTCTTAATTTACCTCTCAAATAATTACTAAGTACGATCATGTACCCTTTTTTTTTGCGCAAATAAAAATATATAAAAGTACTTCAATAAATAGAATCAAAACATAAAAACTTTATTTCTTTGTGTGGCATTGCAATGCATGCCGGGTAATCGCCAGTATTTAATAAAATAAGCAAGCTTCTGGTCTATTGGTTATTTTATGCCATGTATTGAAACACGGTAGTGGCGGCGCAGCGCATGCGCGTGTCTTTGATGTATGCGACTGAGACGGAGAGAGTATTCGAACGATTCTTCTTTTCTTTCCGACAATTGTTGAAGTTTCACTTATCGTGACGTTCAAGCCAATTTGCCCTATTTCGCCTTCAAACATATTAAGAAAAGTAAATGCCGGGATCGGGTGTATCTTCACGTCTATTTTTTTCTTTTAAGGTGTCATATCCACCAAAGGATGTAGGTGACCTCCATAGGGAATTTTTCTTGGGAAAAAAGTTTTTCATATGGGAGTTTTCTACTGTCTTCTACAACGATTACATTACTTAAATAATGTAATCGTGATGAGATACAATTGTCTAAAAAAGTATTTTTGTATAGGAAAAAATCCATTAGTACTTGAAGAAATTATTATAAATTTAAAATTATATTAAAAATATTTTTGAAAATCAATCAATCAAGGCTGATTTCGCCTGAATTTATTGCGCCTATTACTATCAGATCCAGAAAATTAGGATTACGTGGATTGAGACTCTTTTATTAATTGTAACTGTCAAACTGCTGATAGCCTAAAACTAAAACAATAAATTCACTACTTTCGTATTCTCATGGTAACAGAAATATGTGTACTCTAAATCGTGTCTCGATATAAATTATCGGTAAAAGGGCAAGTCTCAAAATTTTGATTAATTTCCAATTTCTCGTACTGGAGAGCGCATAATTTGGTTCAAATATCAAATATACACATAATAAGTGTGATTAAATTGCGCATGTATTGTCATTATGCTGCGCACGGTGCAAAATATTAGACCATCCCATGTAGTTGATAGTGATTTGCGGTTTCGCGTATGACACACATAATGGCGGAAATTAACACCGGCTTACAAATTTTAAATTCGAAAATGAAAAATAAATTCGATCGTTTAATTTTAAGCCGCTTTTGTTTGGAATTTCGATTAACATTGCAGATACGCCGGAGTCATTTGTACAGCTGTAAATGGGATTTCGTTCGTCATTTTCGCCGCCATTTGCATGATTTATCTGTTGATTAAAGCGGCCGGCTGGAATTTTGATGCCGGATATAAAATCTGATATTCGAGGGTTCGCAGCTAACAAAATTTTAATTTCGGGCACGTTTTTTTCATGAAAAAATATATGGTAAATCTGGGCGCACGCAGCACGTGGAGCCTTCGGAGGAGGGACGTAATACGCCAAAAGAAACAGGGAGCACTTTTTCAAAGGGAATTTCTGGCGCTTCATACATTTATTAGTAGATGGAAGATTAAACCGGGGAATAGTTGCTGGATCGGGATGTTTTAATGCCACCTGGAGAGATGTTGGCGAAACCAAAAGTAATTCCGTTCTATCGGCATCACTATCTGGCGAGCGGCGGAGGAAGGCGCTTCTTATTTCCACAAAGGGAAGAGTTTATAAATATTTGAACAAGGCTTCATTTCGCCACGGAAGTCTTTGTTGAAGAACACAACACGGGTCCAAACTTCCCGTCATGTGTGCGCCTACATATCGCAAAGGGATAGGGATTCGTTTACAGGATAAACAAGAGACCATATCGCTTTTTTTGTCCAATTGATGGAAACCGGAAATTTGCTACTCGACGATCACGAGACAAAGCAAATTGATGGACACTCCAAACTGTGTCCTTTTAATATTTGGCATACAAAATACCTCCCTAATTATTTTCATGGATTAATTCCTGGAATTATATTATATCATATAAAAACAGACGCAAGTATATATTATCACAGCTTGATATACTTGAAGTTGTTTTTGAGTAAAATAAATCCTATTTGTAGCAACATTTTCTTTAATTTTGAGGATGTGATATCATAAATTAATGTTTAATAATCATTTTGATCAATTTTATCCCAGTTCTTTTTAAATCTTTTAAACAATTGGATATCAGGAGCACTAGATGGATCGAGCGATTGACTCACTACAGCTTTTAATATCATTTCCATTATATGATGTCGACAAGCTAGACAAAGCATATCTTAATCCATTTTCTGCTCTAGAAGAACACAAGATCTATTTTTCAAGCTGGTGTTTACAGCTATAGTGTCATAATATAAACACAATACTTCACATAATAGAAAGTAACTTTGACTGATGTAGATTTGGTGTTGATTGGCCGATAAGTCAAATATTGGTTTTATTTCTAGTTAATTAGCTCTTCGTCACTGCTTGTGGATATGAGATAGTTGAAACAAGTACGTATAATTGGAGAAACAAAAGCGTAGTGCTCTCGCTAATGACTAAATTTGAAGTGAAGTGAAGGGCAGGGTTCAATTTCAATGCCTACCCGTAGGAAATAATTAGAAAAAGGGGGAAAGGGAGGAAGTTTGACTAAAGTGAAGTAGTGAGTCTTTTTTCATGCTACTCCACTTCAAAATACTAATAAACATACCAGAAATAATAATCCGGATTCAAGTGGCCATACAACGTTTTTTTTTCTAAAAAAAAAGACTTATGGTAGCGACCTCTAAAACCCTTTAAAAAATTTTTTAGGGCAGATAATTATATTTTTTAAAATTCGGAAAATAAGGATCGTGAACGATATATACCATGAAAAATTTAATTTTTTACTTCTGCAAATCATTCACATTGTATGTATATCATTGATAGAATACAATTCTAATATGATTTATTCAAATTCAACGGTTTTGTCTAGTATTTATTTAGTTAGATTAATTGTCTTCCTAAACTGTTATATTTCGAAGACTTTAATATATTTTTCCCTGTTTGGGATTTTAAAAAATAATAATTCGATAAAATGTCTGTATTGTTCGACATATTGCCTGATCAATATAGCTTTGTTCAGTCGTTATGGCTTTGGTGATCACATCCTTGGCATGGTTCAAATCCAGCCTTCTTCGTGCTGCATTATGCAGACATTATGTGCATGTATTATCGTCGTCTAGGATCTCCACACTATTGGGTTCATCCGTTATTGAATATGAAAGTGATGGGGATTTTGTCTGCTATGGAAATTTTGTAAATTAATAAACTTGATGCATACTGCTCGTAACCATATACCTTGCGACATGGTGCTTTATAAATATTCCACAATCTTTGAATTATACTGTAGCTTTCTTTAAAAAAAAAATTGTACGGGATCATCATATATGTTTTTCTATTGTTATTATTTAGCGAATTCGGTAATACACTCGGACCTCCTATAACACGGTTATATGGTTCCATAAAAACGTTGTGAAATACATATTCGTGTTATAGAAGATTTGAAGTTCATACAAAATTAGAATTGGCGTTCCAAAATATATATCGAAGATAGTTTATGTAAGAATGTACTTTATTCTTTAAATATACACATATATAATTGTGGGTTTCCATCATCAGAGAACTCTGGAATATTTCTGGTTTTAGCCTTCAAAAATTCAGAATTAAACGATTATTTGCTTTTACCCTATACATCTCCACGTATTTCATTATCAGGTTCAAAAATTTGTTGTAACTATCACTTGAATTTTAAACTTCTTTCTATTATAAGATCAATTTATTTTTAAAAAAATCTAATTTAATAGCTAATTCTGTGCTTTCATTAACCTTTTAAGCGGGGAAGTACCTTTTCAATAACGCAACATACAGTGGGTGCCCACATTTTCATTAGGACGTGTATATACGTCCCGCCCACCTGGCGTGAGTTCATATTATTTTTTATTTATTTAGATACATACACACATAGAAAAGTTAACAAAATACAAAACAATAGACAAAATGGAAAAATAGAGTTTAAAAAAATAAAATATATCCATATATAAATTCAAAACTTAGCTTCCGTGTGATATATTTTAAAACAGTAGTTGATATGTAGTGCTATCTCATAATCCGAACACCAGTATATAAATTCCCTCCCTTTTTTGTAATAAACTCGACATTTCCTGGCTTTAGTTCCCTTTCATTTGTTCTTTGAAAATCCCTTTCAACTAAGCGTAAGAGGGTTTAGGTGTAATGCTTTTTTTTTTTTTTTGGCATATGTTGGCTTTTTAGTATGTTGTCTAAATTGAGCATCAATACGTCTTTTTTGTCCTTCCATTTTAAAAATATAAGTTTGCCTTTGAATCCTACCTTATGTTACTAGTCATCGTACACTTCTACTCTAATATAATAGTGAAGTGCAACCAATTTGCTACCAATTCATGTCAAAATATGTATCGACAACTCACACATTCGTTAAATAAAAAAAAGTCCCGCCTGCTTTAGGACTCAACATATATTTCGAGGACGTATATATACGTCCTAACCAATTTCAATGCAGTTTACGTTGGACGTAGATATACGTCTCGCCCACTTAACAGGTTTTGAATGTGAAACATGTAGCTACCTTGCTGCAAGCTTCTTTGAGTCATTAATTGTGGTAGATTAATTTAATATTTCAATTAATTCGTCTTCGTTCGACGTAAGATCCTCAACATTTTATCGTCCTTTGGTATTCATCTTCTATTGATTTTTCCAAGTTTATGGAAATATTAAATTTTCATCTTGATTGATGTATCCTAATATTTTTTTTGAATGTTCGTCAAATATGCTTTAAATATTGAAATTATACCTTTGTCTAAGGTATGGATTATAGACGTAGTGTTTGGCAGTAAAATTCAGTCTCAATGTGCTCAGTTAACTATGTGTAAATATAATTATATGTTATAATGTATATTTCCCTCCTCCCCCCTCAAACTGTGTTATATGAAGCGTGTTGTAAAAAACACGTCACAACTTATACAAACCGTGTTGTACAAAGTCGTATTATACGAGGCCCAAGTGTATTGCATTAAAATATTCATAAACATACAGATAGTCAGAATAATTTCTAGTCTTATAATAAATAAATAAATATATTTATTTGCAATCAGTCAGTTACCTGATTTTTACTTACTTTGCCATATCATTTTTAATATCAGCATTTTTTTTGGGTTATATTACAATTTTTATCTGAATGAGCACATGCTTTTCTACTCAAAAAAAAATGCATTGATTTCGATTATAACAGTTTTATTAAATTACAGGCTAGTGCGGGATCGGACCTTAAGGTGTTAAGATATCTTATCCGTTATCAAAGATTAACGATCAACTAAGGAGGCTTTTATAGGCATAAATAATTTTAATATGGCGGTTTCCTACACATGGTTAAGATAATTTAAATAGGAAATTTGATGGAAGAGCTCTATGAGTGAATATTTTAATACGAACCAGTCACCCAGTCTCGGTATTTATTTCATCAGAAATTTGGCTAAATCTAGATTGAGACAATCGATCCGGATATATTAGTAAGTACGATTATTTTTTTTTTCAAAAACCTGGATTTAGAATCAAACTTTTATAACAAAAAACCGAAATTTACCCCACTATGCCGATATTTGTTTGATAAAATATGATCATCATTGAATTAATGCGAAGCGTGCATTCATACATTATCGATTGTTAAAATGGAAAAACATATTTTAGTATGTTTTATCGGCGCGATGCCAAAAATCTATCTTTTGCCATTTCATGTATTTGCCATCTCTGCTTTAGGGTGCGCCACAAAAAAAGGATGACATCCTCAGCTTCCGTTATACTGGCACAGTAATAAAAAGTATCCAAACGAGATAATTTGTAGGGATGAAAAGAAGAAAAATTGCCATGGATAAATTGTAATCTATTTGAATTGTTCGTCAGTTCATAGATGCAGTAATAAAGATCGCACGTATGTCTAACCGACTTTTATTACATGCTCGCCATGCCGCGCCGAACTACATAATGGCGTACATTTGCAGCTTTATTTGTATTATCCGGGGGTGAGTTCAATTTGGGCGAAGTGTTTTCTCAATTCGGGGTGCTCGTTCAGCCGTTAAAACGAACGTTCAACTTTTCGTCCCTTATCAATAATGCGTCCAAACGGCATCGCACCGGAGGGTGGTTCGAATCACTCCTTTCAACGCTGGAAAAAGGGAGATGACTTTCAGACCAGCAGGGCTTCCCGGGGGTGTCATGAGATATATCACCCCGAATGGACATTACGCGGTACTTAACGAGAAATAAAATGACAAATGTGGCGCAACCGCCATACATCCATTTGCAGGGATGGGGATGCAACCGCGGCATGGCCCATTGAGAATTGCAGGGTGCATTTCGTCTCAGTCTTTTTTTTGTTGAGCATCCGACTGTAATTCCGTTGAAAGCATTTTGAGTTATTCTCACTATATTTTTTGATTTATTGCAGTGCGTGAATATTAAATTACCAGCGCTTTCGTTTCGCTTTCGCTTGTACTATAATGGGGGAAGAATTGAGAGTATTTGCATGGATGGAACATATTTTTCTCAAATGTGAATTAAAAAGCAGTTCATATCATACAGTTTAACTGCATTTGAAAAAAAAACTTAAAACATTTTTTAGATTGTCATCTAAGTTAAATGTTAAAATCTGACACCAAGGAAATTCATATTAGGCATTCTGTGCAATGATGATAAACGATTTTTACAAAGAAGTGTTATTACTCAACAGATGTTAAATCTGCATTAGTAGATGTATCCTTTTTTGTTATTAACAAATCAAATTATCGCTACAAATCACAATCTTTTTATATATAAGAATCAATGTTTGTTTGTTCATATTTTATGCGCTGCCATACCGTTCATCCGATTGCAATAAAACTTTGGGAAATTATTGTGCGCATCTTTGTAAGCGTTATAGAATCAGTACAAGTATTGTTTGTGTCCGCAATTTGTTAATTCGCAATTCGCAAAAAATAAAATAATAAATTCATAAGCCTCATATTTGAATGGTAATAGAAGATGCGTTTTTTTTTTACTGAATTATAGTAGTGTCCAGAAGTCGATTTGTATTACCTACGAATGGTCATCATAAAATGAATATATTCAAGCAATCGAAAAATATTAGCTGTGCTGTGTAATGCTTCGTGGATTTACCTGCATAATGATGGCTCGTATGGTTAATTTGTGAACAAAGGACCCTCCCACAGGTGGCACGGAAGGGTCCAAACAAATAAAACAGGCAAGGCCCTCCGGTGCTTCCGCGCCATAAACAAGGATTTAAGAAAATAATAAACCCCTCCCGTAAAAGATATCTCACCGGTGTGCATAAACAAATATGACTTCGGGATGAAATTTGAACTGAGCCTAGGAGGGAACGTCTTCCGGCGGGGGGTATTATTCTCGTTCTTGGCGCCGCACGGGGTGGTTCGTAAAACTTTAACAGGGGTCATTTCTCATTTCAACCGCGCCTAAGACTCCATTTGATCAATACATTTCTTCAGCGGCGAGTTATGAGTTAAAAACAAGGCAGTGAAAATAAAATATCAAGGTTGAAGTAGCGATCCGGGAAATGATACTATGCGGAGTAATAAGGTTGTTGAGGAATGTGGGAAAACGTAGTGGAATAGCTGCTTTTTGTCGGGTGATACATGGAACGCTGAGTATTCAGCATTAAGTCTATAAATTATTCGTTGAAAATAGATTATAGACTAAGTATTTATTTACTATTCATACGTCATAATTTTATTTATTTAAGGAAAGATAAAAATACTATTCAAAAATAGATTAAAAAAACATTCAAATATTATTTTGAAAATATGCCCGAAATAACATTAAAGCATCGATCGTCATTCAGTCTGGATTTGATTTTGGTAGTCAAGCAACTTGCTGCTGAAAATGAATGCTCAGTCCTCCACACTCGTTGGAGGTATCGTCATCAGATATTTAAATGCTAGTTCGAGTTGATGATCGCGTAAGCCTCCATTTTCGTATAGCACCATCAATGTGACTGATAAAATTCCTTTCTGCTGAGACACGGACTAAAAATCGCAAAATTCCCGATTTCCCAACAAATTATTTATTTCCGTCGCTGCAGATGAATACTTATATACTATAATACTTTGATGTGATTCGTAATTATATTATGGAGGAATATAAAACTTCTGCACCCCGTATCTATTATATTTCATATCGATATTCCCATTATAAGAGTCGAGGTGTAGTAAATACATCACCGGTAGGGAAAGCTTAATATAATAATTTGAAAAACATATGTGTACTTCTACTAGTAAACGTAATCCCTGGATTCATGAACACCAAAAACTGTTCGGGATCCCGGGATTGGATTCCCTACTAGGGGCAATATCCAGGGAATAAGCAAGATGTGATAAAAGGTCCCAATTAAATTAACTAATTTTTTGCAGTGTTATTTGAGCCGTATGCGGTCTAGCGTTATCATGATAACACTTTCTTGATGTTCACCAATCGCGAACATTTTTTAATTAATCCTGAATTTAAACGACACTCTAAGCATCTGCATTAATGATTTTATTTGGTTCTAACAGTTCATAATAAATCACACCATATATATCCCACCAAAACATAGAAAAGTTTATTTTTAGGATAGGAAGACACCTTTGTTGTTGGAATCTTTATCTGTCCACTGTCTTTTTTTTGTGACGGTATTATAAATAATAAATTTTTCGTCACCTGTTACCAAACGGTCAAAAAAAGCTCTTTCGAATAATTCGCGATAATAGGGAAGTGCAGATGTTTATTCGTTGCTGGCAATTGGAATCGGATAGTTCATGCGGTATCCACTTTCCAAGCTTGGATACTTTTTCAATCTCCTTTAAATGGCGAAAAACTGTTCCATGAGATGAATCCATCCTTTTTGCGATCTGATCCACTATTAAACTGTATTTTATTTACACTATTTAAAAAAATCCCAAAAATGCGCACAAACTTCTGGACTGACCTGATATTTATGCTTTATTAATGCATTGAAGATTTCTGAATGATCATTGTATTTAATTTAGCACTTTCTATGCGAAACATCAAGTAAATGCAAGACATCAAGAAGTTAAGAAGTGGTTTATTAGTCTACTGTTAAAATATTAATTTATAAACATGATTTCTAAGCATTTATACGTCTAAAATAGACGCTTGTCATACTTAATTCTTATCAGATATTCAAATATGAAATTATACAACTTCACTAGCTTTTCAACTTCACACCCGTGCATCACAAAGGATCACATATAATGTAACATTTCGTTAGTCTTGTTCGATGTTATACTGTTATTTCGACTTCAACTTGAGAAGGCTTTATATTGCAAGTTAGAACCGCATCCCACACTCCCAATATACGTGACCCAGTTTTTTTTAAAGTTACCTTAGTAAAATTCCATAGCGGAATTATCATTTGGAAAGTTCATTTTTTTTAAATTTAATCAGCACCATGAGCTACATTTCACAGGGTTTTTTCATGTTATATTTTCTATCAACGACGAAATTAATGATACATCTGCAGTGTTGAAAAATAATGATTTGGATATTAGCATTTTATGGCTAATTGGGTACATAATTTTGTCGCCCGTCAAATAAAATGATAGTGATTGTATGTCTTATCTATATATTTGTATAGATAAGACCGAATGCAAATGTATTTTATTAGCATGCATATTTAACATAATTGTTATTATTTATTTTTCTAAATTAAAAAAAATGAGTTAGTTATTCGTACAAATCGATCATATTATGATTATTAGTTTGATTTAGAAAACTGATTAAATAGCTTCTTGATTGAATAGACGTTGATAAGCTGAAATTTAATGTTGTGCCCTTTCTATCATTTAATCATTTTTTAAGCATTCTCACAGAAACACAGATGATAAACGAATGAACGATGGATTAATGATTTTCCAAAAATATCCTACGAACTTATTGAGTGATGTTTTACTTTGAATATATTTAAAATAACTGATGCAACAAATATATTTAGACATAATTACAAACCACAAATGGAATAACGAAATATTAAGGATTTCTTAATATAAAACATAATTACAAAAAATATTGAATATACTCTCAATATGCTAAATTAAGTGTCATTGCTTTATTTATGTATTTACATGTCGATAGTTGCTAAGTATACATATTTATAAGTCAGGGTATTTAGGGGTATATAATAGGATATTTAGATATGGACATAAAAAATAAATAGTTAATATCTGATTCCTCTTCAGCGTGCGATTGTTAGACTTTTATTTGCTTTAATATAGCTTAAATGTTCGTTTTTAAATTTATATGCTTGGATCTTTGATCTTTACAGTATTTAAATATGTGCATGCTATTGCCTGTTATATTGGCGTAAAATTATCATATAAATGCTCGATATTGGTTCGATCTAGAAGCGCTTTTATTGTCGAGACACCAAGTCTCAAATACAATTATATTGAAAGCATAAAACTTTCGTTTCTAAAGAATAAACATATTGAACTTTCTTCGTTCGAGCGATATATGCGGGCAGTTCAAAAACGATTGCCTCGATAAGCAAAATATGAGCTATTGAAGCGAACAACTCCAAGATTAAGTGGCAAGTTTGAAGCCAACACCACTTTGTGGGATGTGCATAATAATGGACGTTGTTCAAGTCGATAGCAGACATATTCGTCTGCAAATACTGTCTTAACCATTCAAATGCTGATTTTGCTATCATAACATAGGACTTGCATGCAAATTGTTTTCCACAAAGCAGCTCTGAGATTTAGTGGTACGCGTCGATGGCTTCTTATTGATTTTGTATGAACCTCGAAATATGGCAAGATTTAATAAATTTGAGTGGTTGTTGAATGGAAGCTGATTTTGGATGTTGCTGTGAATAAATCACATGTTTGGAGAATTATTAAAGCTTAGATGAGCATTATCTCTCAAAGTGGGGTATAAATGACTTTGGAAATGCGTTATGAAATTATTGCTCGCAGTAAAATAGATCAGGGCTCTTAATCATATTAATTGCCAAGCGTAATTAGGCTAATAAGAAGAACGCTATGAAATTTCATGGAAGTTTATGAAATGTTTCCATTCTGCGCTTATTTTTCGCGAAAACCATTTCAGCAGATTGTTTTTGGAATAATATCTTAAGTGGACTTTGTTGGAATATTGTAATTTAATGGTGGAACATGAGCTTATCCAAATAGTCGGGACATCTATATTTTTTAAAAATATACAAAGATAACTTGCATTAACATACAAAATAGTGGCGCTTTCTGTAAGGTATCGAAAGGATAGCTATTATTTTATACGAGCAAAATTTTACTACTATTCTCAAAATGTTCAAATAGGTTTTTATATAAAAAATGATTGGAATATTGAAAAAAGTGAGAAATTTAATTTTTGTCATGGTTTTTGGATATATGTATAATATTTATGGTGTGAAATGTGAATTTTATTCATAAAATATTTTTATTTTTTATTAAGCCTTTTTGATTAATCATAATTTTTTTGACATTATAGTTTAGTTTATTTTAAGCAGCTTATAATGGATGATTTTTTGCATATCCTACAAAAATAAAAATATAAAAATTTCTTCGGGTTAAGCCGGGTTTAAAGGTTGGAGTGGGAATATTTTTTCTAATTAACCATTTTTTTAGCTTAAATTTTTCATATGTCTCTTATTTTGATTTTTTTTGCATTAATTGTGGTAATATTCTATATTCTGCTCCATGAAATTTCAAGTTTATATATTTTTCAAGACTCTTCGATTTTTTAACTTTTTAGGTTTTTTTTTCCAATCCAGATGCTTTTTTAAGTTTCCTGATTCAAATTTTGATATCTGTTGGATACACATCGGGAATTCTAATTTTCGTCTAAAGGCATTAAAAAGCACGAACACACAATAGCGCTGTTAGTCTGAGCAGATTAAATTCTCCAGATTAACAGCGACATCTTCCGTCTCTCTTAAAATGCAATGTGTGATTTTAACAGCGACATCTTTAGTGGACCGCTTCTTGCGTGTGCACCGTTACCGGTTGGGTAGCGACGCGCTGGGAGGCGGGAGTCGGGGGGAGTCGTCGGTTAGCCTTGGCTGTGGGAGGTCGTCCTTCCTGCAGCCAGATCTCTCTCTCTCTCGTGTGGAATAAATAGTTATTTGGAGAAGAGAGTTTTTCTATTCGACACCCATCTATTCCCATCCATTCTTCAAGCAACATTACGGCTCGATAGAAGAACGCACCCGTGCGCTAGTGCGGCCATCTCGACGAGCACGTGGCGGCGGGGATCCGTCCGGGGATTCTGCTCCCTCAGATCGCCCCCGCCCCAACGTTACACCCTCAAATCACTCATGCAAAACCACATGCCATCGATATCCATATTATCCAGTTTATGTCACAAGATGTGGCTTATAAACAATCTGTAGCGCTCGCCGTTGACGATTATGGCAATGGCAGTTTCGTTTTGGAAGACCTATGAACCGATGATTCCGCCAGGCCAAAATCCACACCAAACAGTAATTGGTATCGTCCCAAATCCGATTATTTTCCTTGTTCATACTACCATTCATTCAAAAATGAGCTTCGTTGCTAAAGACGAAATTTGGGTCAACAGGGTTTCCCGTACAGTCTCTCGCACAGCAGTGATGTTTACAGCAGACCTTGTTGGCTGATTATTTATTAAGCCGATTAATTTGCCATATACTATTAAATGCTTCACAATAAGTTTTATAAATATTGCTTTAACAGAATGGCCGTTATAACATAAAAAATATTGAGCGTCCTCAATGAAAATCCCTGTATAAAGAGTATAAATAAAGAAATGTAAAAATATTATACTCTCAAACAAATGGCAAGTAATGGTATTTCATATAGTATTCCATTTTTATATTTATCGTTTGTGCTTCCATGAGAACGTTTTGAAAGGAAAAAAAACACAATTGTTCGATGCCAGGATTATAATAAAAATTATAGCTTTTTCATCAATCAATGATATTTATCTCAAAAATATATTCTTAAGCTTGGCTTGTGTCAGCAAGAATATTTCCCATTCAAGACTAATTTTGTCCATATCACGACTTGGGTCATAATAGGTGCATTGTTAAAATTGCCCATTATGTACATTTTTAAATGAAAAGGTGTCTCTAAAAAAAATACTCGTATGAAACAAGTTCGGGGTCCTTTATTTATTTTCCAAAGACCTCAGCATCCTGTTACGTCCCATCTTCCCTAACAAGGTGTCGTCTTTTAGCATGTAGACCTCCACTCTATAGAAAGTAATACATTTAGCAGGTAGCGCGTAGCACGCAGCATACTGACGCTTTCAGGCAAGTTCCGGTGGGAGAAGCTGCACCCCCTTAGGCGTAGAGGGCTGCGACTTTACGACCCCCCCGGAGCCCCTGAGAAACTTGGCATGTTTTTGTGAATAGTAAATAAGGCAAGAAGGTTCTCACGGCGGGAGAAAGAGCACCCCTCCAGCTCAACTCAGCCGAGCACATTTTTTACATTTATCTCGACGTTTATGTCCCCGTTCGACGATAAATCCTTGACCAGATTTTATTGCTTTGTTGTAAATAAATATGTTTTATTCGTTGAGGAAGTGCCTCTGATGTATGTATATAAAGGGATGCTCCCTTATTTCATAGTTAAGTGTTCAATATACCTTTTTTATTGCTCGAGCATCCACGCATTCTCCTTTTATAACGTTGCGTGACTTAACTTCGTAAATGTGAAAATGAATAAATTTGGCTTTTTAAAGTTGATCCAATTAAAAAAATATGTGGGACGTAACGGCTTACAAGGACGGAATTATTCGACTGGGGGCGGAGGGTTGTTTGGTATTTGGTTTTTCATCGGCAAATTTAGACATAAAATATTCCAAGCAATATTTTTATGAAACAAATTTAACATGATGACCGTCTGAAAACGATGACATAAGTTAAATATCGACAATAAGGGTTAGTTTATGAACTCTTATTAAAAAAGCTCTAGTTCAAATTGAGACTGATTGATCCATTTCATATAGCAAAACTCCGGACTATATTTGAATCGTCTTCGTATTTTAATACACATAAAAATTTAATGATTTTCTTTGTAATGTTATAATAAGATTTTTAGATGTGGTTCGTGATCGATATAATTGATATGTTAGATCAGTCCAAAATTTCGTGCGCATTTTTTAAATAGTGTAAATATTTGGATTTGGATTATTTGGATGATTTATTTTTTTAAATTTAATCAGCACCGTGAGCTTCATTTCACAGGATTTTTTTCATGATTTATTTTCTATCAACGAAAAAATTAATGATAAATCTGCAGTGTTGATAAATAATAATTTGGACATTAGCGTTTTATGGTAAAACGCTAATTGGGTACATGATTTTGTTGCCCGTCAAATAAAATGATAGTGATTGTATGTCGTATCTATCTATTTGTATACCGAATGCAATTGTATTTAGACACAGACTAAAATTCGCAAAATTCCCGATTTCCCGACCAATTATTTATTTCCATCACTGCAGAAGAATACTTACATACTCTAATACTTTGATGTGATTCGTAATTATATTACGGAAGAATACAAAAATTCTGAACACCGTATCTATTATATTTCATATCGATATTCCTATTATTAGAGTCGAGGTGTAGTAAATACATCACCGGTAGGGAAAGGTTAAATTAACAAATTGAAAAACATATATGTACTGTATATATAGTTTAGACAGTTATTGCCATTAGGCGTCGCCTAAGCTCGCCAACAAGTTACCACCAATTTTTCGGGACTATGTTTACTAATCCCGGGATTCATGAGCACCTAAAACTGTCCAGGATCTCGGGATTTCCTACTCTGGAATTCACATAAAGGAACGATCTCGTAGTATTTTTTTACACTCAAAGAAGGTAGGATAGTTCTAATTATATGAGTAGTATGTCCATCTTATTTACAATGTCTAAAAATAAATAATAGCAAAAAAAAACAGGGGGTGCCTAATACATTTTCCATGACTATATATTGTATGTTTTGACAAATTTGTCGTTTGTGTCTATAATTTATATGTTTTCAATTAATGGCAGATGGCAGCAAACTGGGGGTCCAGGTGGAAGTCCCGAAAGTCCCGAAACTCACATTAGCCACAACGTCACAAACTTCGAATTCCTCTACGAACCGTTTTACGTCGCTCCAGATACTGTGCCACCTCACGATGAGCGCTTCTTGGGCTACGGATACACACGAAATACGCAGGTAAGAACTTTATTGTTATTGCCTTTGATATTGGAAGCTTTTGCTTTGATATAACGATCCAATATACGGATGCTAAATTATTCATATGGAAATGATTTTGATACACACTTGACGACCCACAGTGTAAAGTTCAATATTCATTCGGGTGCAGTGGGTCTTATTATTTTTGGAACTCATATGAATCATCAAAAGCACTCGTCTTGATGACTTGAAGAATATTTTGACGCCGCGTGAACTTTGATAAAGGTCAAATTCAGGATTTATTCCAATGAAATGACCTTTTTACGTAAGCTAAATTTTGAACAAAGACAATATATATTGTCCTGCGTAATAAATTTAGAATTCCATTTATATTGCAAAAATGAGACTTTTTGAGGCTTGTCTTCGTCGCTGCAGTGGTTGCCGCGTTATTCGGCTACGGAAATCATATCGAGAGTCACTTGGAGTATCGGGTGTTTTGTATACGCATTGTTCAAAAAAATGGTCGAATAAGTGAAGATGGGAGATAATCAAAATATTGGTTTCTCAATGAGACTATTTATTTACTCTTTTGATATTTAAAGATGATCACGAGGCGCAAGATTTTCATAAAAAGCGGAGATCTATTATATATAAAAACATTTAATATATGATATGTATCAACTAAATATACATTTAAACTGGTGGTAAAATCATATTATACCACGTATTGCTTTGAGCTTCAATATAGTTTCATCGTTGGATTACATGCCAATCATAATCGATATATATTGTAATATGCTCACTATCAAAATGAACTATTTTTTCTGCACGTAATCAAAATGGTTGGTAATTCAAATTTATACCAAATGAAGATTGTTCGATATCGTTTAGATCAAAGGAATTGCGTCGTTTTGTTGTGTTGTTTTTCGTCGTGCAGAAAAATACTGCTGATACGGCTTCATTTTCCGAGATCGCGAAAATGCTTTTAAGAAGTACCAGATATCAAATAGAGGAGACCGCCTCATCAGGGACCATATCTGTGTCCCATTGGATACATTGACCTCGTTTCTTCCCCTCATTTCCTCGTTCCTTAGTTCATGGTCGTCGCTTTATCGAAATTCTGTGCCATATTATGGTGCCTTTACTCCGGATTCCTTTGAACAATTTCTGGACAAATTAAGATGATAATAAAAGTCTCGGGAGGCTCCATTTTGAATGGTATGCCATTTTTTGCGGTGCTAAGTAGGGACAAAAAATGTTTTGATTTTGATCTATATTTTTCGTCTGCATTGGAAATACTTTTTGGTCGTTGAATCTATAAAATGGGTTGAATGTTTAAGAGCACTGCTATATTTTATATCGTAAATGATATGGTCCAAGAGAAATATTTACGCCGAAAGAGTTTTTTAGTATCGAACCATCACCGATTTATTATTTCCAAATTTAATTTCTTAGCTTGCTTAAACATGAATAATGCACATATTTAAGTTCACTCAATTGCAAGCTTTCAGCGGACTATAAATTATTCATCAAAGCTCAATAGTGATACGCTTTAACAAAAAAAAGCTCTTCTGCAGTTACGCTATCAGCAAATTTAGCGTAGTAATGAAGCATTTGGGGTGGATTAATTTTTCCAAGCGACTTGACATACCGTTGATCGATCAATTTTACGTCAATGTTTATAATTTTTTTTTCCGTGTTAAGCTGCCCATATCTGTTTACATCCCTATCCGTTGGGAATAACCCTCCCCGATGGCTATCCGTCTCCTGAAAAAATGTCAGAAAAAAATTACGACTCTCGTCAAATTCTGGCTTGATTACAAAAAATCTGCTTGAGGGCGAAAAATACCAAACGTTCGATTTCCATTGAATATACTACGAATTGGACGTCCAGATAGAACAAAATAGTCGAAAATGGTTGCATTTCAATCGACTAAAAATAGTCGGAACGACTGCAACAAATTAAGTAAAGTGCAGCAGTTAAAGTTAATATACGATTGAGACATACATTTAAATTGATCAAATATAACAAAAATAGCAAGAAGCTAGAATATATAGGCACTGCCTATTAGAAGGTGTTTTCTGCATTCGGGATTTATCGATTTTGTAACTTTTTATATCCTTTTGTATTTAAGGATTTGGTGTAATTTTTTTTTTATTCGCTCAATACCCTTAATTTACATGGAGCTCATTCATAAACATGATATGATAGTTCAGTTGAAAACCCTAAAAAGTATAAAACAAGACTCAGGCTATCTAAACGATAAAGCACCTTGCCGAAAATAAAAATAAAAAAGATATTTGCACGTAAATATTGGCACATATAAAACATCCACACCGTGCAACTCGGAAGCGTTTATAAATTCGCAAAGATTGGATTCTTTTTCGCAGAATTTAAATTCTGTCAAATATTTACCGTGCATATTTTAAGTTGAAATTTTGCACTCGGGCAAAATTATTCTGTTAATATTCTGCTAATGACGGCTGTCGGTACAGAGCCGAAGCCTTCGAGGGGGCTTCAAATTAAAATTTGCATCGTCGGGGATGGCACTTCATTATCACCCGTAAGTGCTGGACGGTCCTTAATAAAGGACGAAATAAGTGCGGCCCAAATTCGAGGACGAATCGCCGGGAAAACCGAAACGGTTCTTTTACGAGTGATTCAGGTATTATGAGGGTCAGTTAACACCAGTGTCCGATGGCGGGGGGATGTACTGGGTGGCTCTAAATATGCTTTCTTTCATTGCCGCATATAAGATCGTTCCGCTGATAATCGCCCTGATGATGATTATTGTTTTGTTTTTGGGATTGTTTCAATGAGCGTATGGAAATATAAACCATTTGGAGTATATTAAGGCATTTCATAATTTATCTGAATATTGATGTTAATTGTCGCATCCTATGGTATTTAATGGGCTGCCGAAGATATTTATTTTGGTGATATTAATGATTTAATAATGTGTGCTTAAATTTTAGCAGGTTTTCTGGAAATAGAAGAGTAATTTTGCGAAACCCAAGCTACTCCACCGTGATGGTTTGAGGCCGAGTTGAGTGTTGAATTTATCCAGTCCGTGAAGCTATAATGAGAAGTCTGCGTTGGACCGAAAACCACTTCAAAGCAACCCGAAATTTTATAATATCTCGTTCAACTTTTTGAAATTGAAAAAGCTCGTTATTGTTCTCTGGAAAGGTTGATAAAACATATGCATACTCACGTGCAAAGAAAATATTCTATACGGCGAATTGTGATATTTCTCACAAATTGATGACGCCTGGACCTCAGCGATGAAATAGCTCTAAATTTGAATTATTTTAATCCAATAAATATGCAGAAACATTGGCTGGATTGATTGAATACTTGTGGAATAATTTCAGGACATCCATTGAATATTCTCCCAAGGACTTTGGCTTGTATTAAGACGTCAGAGCCAGTCGTCGTCCTTTAGGGATGAATCAAAGTGGGTGGCTTTCAGCCATTTCAATATTTTCTCCCATAATGGCTTTAATAACGGTAATGCAAATCGATCACTGTTTATTAACGCTGATTTATCCTGTTTTATTCACACGCAACATTGAGCAATTCTTTTATCATATTAAAAAAATAACTGTTGATAGTAAATCATAGAGCTTTACTCATCAATATTTATTTCATGAATGTGATGACATAAAAATGTACAAAATTTTTGTACAAATATTTCAGACTTTAATAGAATTTAACAATCAAATTATTTATATGAATATAACATTTAAAGCCATGGCTTGATTATTTTCAACTGGCACCCAAGCTTTCAAATTAGTTAAATACATCTTAATCAGGGATATGTATTATGTTTATAAAAGCCTAAATGTGTCGTTTGTGTGTCTGTAAGAACGCTTTAGCAATTAAAATCAAACGAAAGTAGGATACGATAATACTTAAATTATTCGAAAAACTCAGGATTTAATTTTGTCTTGGATGTCGCCAAACACATATTTTATGATTTGGTAGAAATTTGTATTTTTTTTATTCATTCTTTTAGTTCTTTCTCCGTTTTCTTTCTTCCGCATGATCTCATTAGCGAAATGTGTCCACGCTTCCCACTTTTGTTTTATTTTGGTCATTGTGGTGACCATGTTGGATATTTACCTATATTTTTCTTATATCTGCGCTTCCTTTCCATGGCGAGGATGTCCATGGGAAGTGTGCCTGCTAGAACTTGTACTGCGTCCAGTGAGATCGTTCTATAGGCTGTTATTATTCGGATTGCGCCTATTATTTGCGTTTGTAACGTTTGAGGTGGGTGCGTTCTCGGGGGCAGAGTCCCCGGGCGGCTCCCCACCTCCACGTGCTCGTCGGGATGGCCGCGCTATTGCACGGGTCCGTTTTTATATCGGGCTGTGATGCTGCTGGACGAACGGATGGGAATTCTAAGGGAGTCGAATGGAAAAACTCTCTTCGCAAGATTTATTCCGCACTACAGATAGAGAGAGAGAGATCTGGCTGGAGGAAGGACAACCTCCCGCAGCCAAGGTCAATCGAGGACTCTCTCGACTCCCGCTTCCTGCGCGTCACTACCCAACCGGTAACGGTGCACGCGCAAGAAGCGATCCGTCAGTATGCAGGTGCAATGTCTCCGTAGGGCCATAAGAGATGGCGCTGTTAAAATTGCATATTGCATTTGAAGATAAACGGAAGATGTCGCTACTACGTGGGGATGGTAAATCGCCCACGCTACACTTCTTAGCAGTTTATATCTCTTTCCGCCTTTCTGTGTTATTTCTGCCTAGAATGGTGCACCGTAGGCACGTATGGAGTTGGTCACCTCGTTAAGTAGCTTTCTTCGGCTCGATCTCGGTCCGCCAATGTTTGGCATTAATCGAGCCAAAACAATTGCAAATAACAATGCTAAACAACAATTTAAATCAGGAGAGTTACAGTCTACCAAGCTTTTAACGTTGCGGACATTAATAACAATTTTAGAAATCTAAATAATTGTACATACCGCCATTAAATTAAAATATACAAAGCTGCTCTTTTATTTACAAGTAATTTACAATTAATTATTAGTTGAATAAATGTCATCTACTTTTGATTCAAGGTGGCTAGGGCTTCGGTAGATGTGGCTAAAGTTGTAATCCGGGAAATTGATTGAAATTAATTACTGGTTTCAAACTTTTTTACAAACGTTAGCAATAACATCATAGTAGAAGACTGCCGTTTTTTTATATATACAATATCAAAATAACAAAATGTTTAGCTATAAAAATCTTCACATTTTGTTACATATCTCGTAGAAGAAGAACGTGGAATATATCTATCGTTTTTTGGCGAATAGTTTTTTTTTAAGTTCTGATGTTCTGTTTGTCCAGGAACACGGTGACAGTGTGATCATATGCTGAAAATGGTTAAACGTGTAACTGACGGCGCACAGGAAATATTTTAATAAGTCGAGCACTGTCAGTTACCGTTGCCTGACAGGGCGCACTGGTAACAATCGGTGTCAGTCATCGGTGTCAGTCATCGGTGACTGACACGGCACGATACGTGTTAAAGATTGATTGTTAAAAAAAAGATTGATTGATAGAAGAAAAAAATTGAAGAAGACAATTCGATATAAATGGCATCTGGAATAACCCAAAAGATAGGTGCGATGCCTTGAAATTGTAGCATGTGCAATGCTTTTGTTATATCTATTTATCTGTAAATTTCATCAATGAGTAAGGCATTTATTATTTAAAGTGCTTTTTAAATATATTCTGACTGTTTTTACAAAAAAATGAGTTTACTTTGTCAATAAAGCTGAAAACTTCGCTCGTTATTAAAAAAGTTCTCTCATGAAGGAACTTATGAAGAGATCATTGAAAGAGGTTGCCACTTTGAGCGCGTAGTCTGTCGTGTACAATATGCAGTTGGCGGAGAGTCATTGTGGATTTAATTAGAATTCCTCGTTTAAAGTCACCCTCAGCCTTTGAATCATCCCTCTTCTTGTAATTTTCGTGCTTGACGACACGTCGTTTGAATAAAAACACACCGTTATGGGTATTTTATTAGGGCCCATGCGCGGCGAATTTTTCTCGAAGCTGAATTTATTGTACACACGAAACTGGTAGCTATTTGCTGAGTGCATCGTGAATTCTTTATCGCCTTTTCAATAGAGCTGGCCAACGTAAAATTTTAACGTTTTTTTATTTATTTATTTTTTCAACAATAAATTTCGCATCGATCGGCATTAACTCCCCCCAGCTCGGGGTAGAATATGCATTGTTTGGGGATGGATAGTCGTTTTTATGGCCTGATATTAATTCGAATTGAAATAAAAGAGTAAAACCGCTGTGCTGGTATTATTTTATTGCCGGATATAAAAAATACTGCCTTTTTCTGCCAGTCAGAAAAAATGGAAATAATCCAATCATTTGTGATTGTTCGAAGGAAACGTGACACAGCTGCGATGTGATTGTGATTAGCTCAACGCGATGGGTTTTGCGCATTATTATCAGCAATAAAATCAAATTCCAAAGCAATTCCATATTCTGCGGAGATTATCAGATGGCACATTTTTAAACGGGATTTAAAAAGTCCAGTGATTTATGATTATTGTCGACAAAAGCTTTCAAACCCATTGTAATACATTTTTTTTATCGAAACGATCAACAATTTGATACAGAGTACGAATCATTGAGCGTTGAATACTTTTTTGTGTTTTGTGATATTTCGTTGTCAACATTAGTCTCTGTAGCATTTTTCATCCATTCACCCTGCAAAATGACCTAATCACTCTAATTAGAAAAGATCATATAAAATAATATGAACTTTTTTGAAAGAAAGACATCATTGCGTTTGAATTAATTTGAAGAAGTTTAAACATTTATGAAACATTGCTACTTTGCTTATTTTGGACTTGTTAAACGAGAAAGCTCTTGTTAACACACTCCGGTCGGGTTATGCATAGTATTGTCTTTCGCCTAACGCGTATTTGCGAATATTCGTAATATTAGAAAAAATATTCTATCTTCTCAACAAGTATGTAATTTCTAAAAACTGGGAACTTTCCTAAAAAAAAAACTTTTCTAGGGACTGCTGGGGAAGACAAACACGGATAACTGGAAAACACGGATAATCCAAATCATCAAATTTTTATTATAATATCATATTTATAATACAAATTTTTATTTCATAATTTTATTACTCATTATTTATTAAGAAAAACGCTCATAGTTAACCTGTATGGTAGGATAATCGCGTATTTGCGAGCAAATTCTAATGATTCAGAAAGAGCACTCTTGTGCGTTGTATACGTTGTGTTGTATCTTAAACTCTTGCTCGGTTGTTTTGAGAACCAAGGTAAACTGTATGAAAACATAGTAATATTGAAAGTCTGTTGAGCGTACCAGTGTGATATTTTATTATATTTTATAATTTTTATATACACACCGCTGAAAATCGCACAAAAAAAGCTATGACTTACATAGAAAAAATTAAAATGCGATTCTTGGGTTTTAAAAACCGCATAACTTTGAAACAGCTATATAAAATAAATCCAAAATTGAATAATAAAAGTTATTAAAAAATGAGAAAAATAATAAGGCAATTAAAAAATAAAATTTTAAAGATGTCTGGCATTTGGTATCTCTAATGCCAGACATCCACTGGAGAAATAATTATTGTTTTAATTACAAATAATCATATAATTTTCGTTGCGATTTTTGAAATGATTCAAAATAGCTAAAAATAAAATTTTGAGATAAATCTGGTAGAAACAATAGAAAATTATATAGAAAATGTTTGTACTCAATTTGAAGTAAATTTGTTAATTAAAACTTAAGATATCATGTCAACTGTATTGAAAAAAGTAGTTTCGAGAAAAACGCGTTTAAAGATAAAGACAAAAAAAAACGCTTTAAAAAATCCGCATACCTTCGAAATAGTACAAAAAAAGTCGCACAAAAAGAGATTTGACTTGAAATGAAAACGTTTAACTTAAATTGAAAAAGGTTCGACTTGAAATGAAAATGGTTTAACTTGGCGTTAAAATGGCGTTAAAAAATATATTTTATAATATTATACATGGATTAATAAAAATAAATATAAAAAAGGTCTTGCTAATCTTTAAGAAAGAAAGAAACATAAATTAATGTTTCATATAATAATTATCCGTTAGTGGTCAATTGTATCTGTTTATTTATTGTGATTCTGGAAGAACGCTTGAAATACAAAATTGCAAGCTATATGCAAATTCAGTTTTCCTGTTACACTATATATTTAAAATTAGTTTCATATAATAAAAAGATGCATTAAATTAAATTAGGCGATGATATTTTTGAGCATTTATACCAAAAGCTCATTTTATGCATTTCAAAGCACATAAGGAATTCAAAATATGCGACAGTAGTATTATTTCCAAAATTCCAAAATTTTAGTGGTTATTCAAAAATTTTAAATATCAACCAAAATCATTCATCAGGATCAAAAATTTGAGCAAGGATTTCCGTTTTTCTGAGAATCAAACTGCATACATTTCGAACGCAAATGTTTTTCGTCATTTTGTAAAATATGATATTTATTTGAAAGCAACTGAATATTTAATGCCAGCCGTTGTAAAAGCCAGTTGAATATTTAATTTCAGCTGTAATTGAACTTTCAAGACTGGAGGATATTTAATTAAGCCTCACCTCTGTGGCTGTAAGACCTACAATGTGTTTGTTAATTTGTTGCGAATATATAAAATTATTTTACATATAAAAATTTAATCCATGAATATTTAATATGGTACCATAAAGACGTACATGCTAAATTCTGATAAAGTGATTTTTTATATCAGATTGAACACAGGTCAGAAATCCTGATTTTCCTCTTTAAACCGGGACGTATAATCATCGCCTCATAATCGACTATAAACATTGTTGACGCACAAAGGATTAATATTATCCTTACTTCGAGGAAACTTCATTAATAAATAATTGTTCATTTTAATAATCATTTTCGTTTAGTATAAAAGTTTGGCGAAAACTTAAAGAATACGAAATGCTCTTATTAAATATGTATTAGGCCGAAGAAAAAGCGTATTAACCCCAGCATCACGAAGCTCTTGTAATTATTTTTACGAGCTACCTGGCGTTCATCGGATTTTTGTTGTAAAATTTTGGGATTTACAATTAAATATATTTTTAATAATATGCGATGCGTTCATTCAAATGCATTTAATTTATAAAATAATTAAGAATTTATTTAAACTATTATTTTAGAAGCTTGACATAGCACTGATATTCTAGATGGCTGCCCAAGCTCTGGAAAAGTTGAAAATTGGTAGGTCAGGTGAATGTGGTGGATGAACGAAAACTTCGTATACCAACTACAATAGTTTTCGTTTGGACAGTTGTGAAATGTATCTTGTTATATTATCGTGCTCGTGTATTATTTTAAATTTTCTGCAGTAAGATTTTGTTGTAATTGAATAAAGTTTGTTAATGTAGTAAATTTCCAACAATGCAAAAGAGGGCAATTTTTAGTTTATTAGCTTTTGTTAACTCATTCATAATCAATACATCGAGTTCCTTTTAAAATTCAACTAAGATGGCATTTTAACAGCATTGTAAAGTAATTGATAAGTTTCGTTCAATATCCGCGCATTGATTTTCGTCATCGATGTTATTAGCTGATTGTTTAAGTATCACATTGACTAAAAAAAAATTCGCACTATCTTTTCAATGCAGATATTTGTCTTAAAAATGATAAATTCGATAGAACTTGCTTGAGTTTTTATAAGAAGACTGATTAAAGGATTTTGAAATATATCTCAATTTTTTTCTCATAAAGATAAAAACCTTTTCGGATACATGCTCAATAACTCATCAAAGGTTCGTCGCAATCGGATGAACGGCATAGGAATGTATCTTTAGCAAACCTTTCGCTCCGCGACACACATTCATTTTTGTATGTATAAAAGATAGATAATATAAACGCAGCTAAATATTTTAGTTAATAATTTCCATTGACAAATGGATAAGCATTGCTTAAAATCAGTTCTAGGAGCAAAAAAGTTATTCTTTTAATTTGAATATTGAATCATATTACTTTGAAAATATAAAGAGATTATTCGATGGAGTTTTTTAGTTGTTTTTTTTTTAGATAGATTCTCATCTCGAACACTTAGCAATATAAATGCAAAACGTTAAATAGTAGTAGATTGGGTCTTCCATTTTATGATGTACCCATAGTGCTATTCCATGAAATACGCTCATTCAATCATTGCAGGAGCGTATCATAAGTGAGAGTGGTTGATTTAGAAATTTTTATTTATGTTGGAAACAATGTATCTTCCCCATATAATATAAAATGAAAACAGAAGTGGTATCGGGAGGAAAAAAGACAATAGCACGGGCGCTCCGGGGCACACTTGGAATCGTAACGAGGGCCCCCATTGTTGCAGAGGGGCCCCATAATGATATCTGGGGAATCGATCTTGCCTTTTGTAGTTGTTGAACATCTCTCCTAGCTTTATGAAAATAGCCTGAGTGGAAACCAATAGGGATCGAGCGTTGTGCGCGCAAACAGCGTCTCGTAAATAAAACATGGTAATTCCACCGCTGGAGCGGCCTTTTGTTGTTTCGCAACGATGATGATGATGATATTTCGAAGAAGAAAAAAAAGGCAAGCGTTCGATGGATGCGAGTGGTTCCGCGTAAGCCTTCGGTCGACAATGGGGTCGCAGTTGATGAGGTGCACCGTGTGCTTTCAAAGCTTTAAAGTATTATGGTATGCTTGTTGCGAATAACGAGCCTCTCGAAGTAGGGCTTTTCTTCATCATTTTTTAAAAATAATTTTCCATTGGTGCTTCGTTAAAAGCCATAATTGGATTGCCGACTTTGAACTGGTTATATTTTAATAATCGTCGATGTATAAGTTGCGTGCTATTCGAATAAAGGTACTTGTACTATGAATCAGAATCCAATAATTTTAGTGTTTTACGTAGGTTTTGGTTTTTGTAATTGGGATAAATAGCTGCATTTACACTTAGTTTTAACATATTAAAATAATTAATATATTATGGTGATTAGATATTACTATCATAAAGGAAACTGAATTATTAGATGGCAAATTGGTGTGGTGTATAATATGGTAATTATATCACATGGGATCAAACAATTTAACCCATTAAAGAGGTAATACACAATGTTGTGTTCGAATTCCTGTGATTAAAAATGATATGTGGACGATATGATGAATCGATTTCAAGCGTATTGTTTTTATTTATGCAAAGAAATGAGCAAATATTGTGTGCTATCGACAGTGTTTATTTATTTATATACAAGCTTCATACATGCTGCGACGGTCCTAACAGACAAAGTGGATTTGTACGGATGATAAGCGGCGGACAAGCATATTGGGTTGTCCCATAAGTTTCTTTCGCAAATGAACACAGATCTAATCATAGCCATGGTTGAAGAAAACCAGCGATATACTGTTCGCGAAATAGCTAACAAGTTAGAAATTCCACCTACATCAATCGTTCAGATGTGTGGCTTCCTTATAAATTGATTGACTCAAATAAACTTCAGCGTATTTCAACATGTGATCTTTTTCTCCAACGACATAATAGCCAACCTTTTTTGAAAAGTCTTGTCACTGGAGAAGAAAGTTGGATACTCTATGAGAATATCCAACGTAAACGGTCTTGGGCCAAGGGTACAGAAGCTTTAATTATAGCTAAACCTGGTCTACATCCAAAAAAAGTTTTGCTATGCATTTAGTGGGACTGTAAGAGGGTAGTTTCTTATGAGCTACTTAAGCAAGGCGAAACGATCACTTCATCAAAATATTATTTCCAACTAGAAAATCTAAAGGATGCAATTGCCAGAAAACGGCCAGAATTAGCGAACAGACGAGGCGTTGTTTTTCTAATTACACATCTACACATTTCAATATTTCACATCATCTGCTCTTGTTAACAAATATATCTAGATTTTTGTACGTGAACCACTTTCCATTCTGTTGTGACGCGTGATAAGTCGAGAGTCGTTAAATAGCATTGACTTTGAGAAGATGTCTTTCCTGCAGACTCGCGGTAGGGTGAAAGTTATCACCCTACTAGCTCGGCATCACAGCGGTCCGATAGAAAAATAAACCCATGTGCAAGTGTGGCTGTCTTGAAAAACACATGGGAGTGGGGAGCGGCCCGGGGACTCTATCCTCGAGGGGTTCCTCGTTTCACGTTACATAAGCATCACTTTTTATTATTTTTTTGCAAAGGAAAATTATATATTAAATGGCTTTTTACTAAAAAAAAATAATGCAATAATCGAAAAAATAAATCTCTTAACCATATCATATACCAAACATATCACGATTAACCCTGCACTCAATTCTCCATGCTCTCGCTCCCGAAATGTCTTATAGATAGAGATTATCGATTTGGCATAGTATTTGCAACTGCCAGATAAATCCTCATTGACAAATATTTGAATAGAGTCAGTCGTTCACAACTTTTAATTTACCAGGGTAAACACCGCCAAGTCCCCCATAGCTGCGTTTGCATCTATTTTTTATTGTCAGGCCAACATATTCTCATTTGGAATTTGTTGAAAACTAGTCGGCGGGCCCCACGGGACCAGCACAGCACTAAATCACCCCAATCCAGGGGAGGGTAAACAGACAATTTTTGAACGAAATTTATACGGCATCGGCGATTTTACATTCCCCGGTGCGCTAGATTCTTTGATTTATTGCCGGTTGCCGTATCGCTTGTAGCGCCCGCGCGAGTCGATGAAAATCCATAAATTTCTGCGAATTTTCATCCTTGGGGCTATTTTCGAAGGCTAACGAAGACAAAAAACCTCCGGGCCCCTGCCGGCGTCGGGGCCCCAACTCGAAAATTGGTCGGAAGGAAGCATATATTCGCGCGACACATCTCGCCTGCGATATGGGTATTCGGGGAGTGTTTCCATGCGAAATATCATGTTTTTTATTCGAGTTTTGTCACTTAAAGGGTCTTTTTAAAATAATAAATTCACCTTTATGCCCTTCCCGGCAAAAAGGATATAACAATTATATTAAGTGTGAAGATGGAAACCGACCATTAGTGGTCAGCAGCGCACGGGTCCATTAGCGGATGCGGTTTTTTAGGAATATAAAGCCAGATCTGAAATGTTCCAAGGGTCGTAATCACATTTCAACATATTTATTTTATCAATAAACACAAACTATATGCAGTAATGTGTACTTGACCCCCACAATTTGAGGGTCAAGTACGGATATTTTAGCTACAGAGTAAATATTATTTCACTACTTTAACATATCAAATGAAATTTTCTAGGAATTGAGAAGGGCGCCTGTGTTTGTTTTATTCACCAAATTAAATATCATAATAACTTTCGAAAATAGGGGGAGAAGTCCCAAATAAACATGATAAACTCATGGCGGCCGGTTGTGTTATTGCAACTGTTTGGCGTTGCAAATGCGAATTATCCATCTAAGTACTTTATTTCAGCAAACGATCGGTTTTTCGAAACTATTTGTTGATTTAAATAATTTATAAATACGTTTATTTTTAAATTTATCATTTTATTAAGTTATACCGAAAGAAATCCATTTCTTTTTCTCAATTTGAAATTTTATTTTTACATTTGTTTTACACCAGTTGCTAAAAATATGATTTGATTTTTAATAACTAAGTCTTACCTTTTCAAACACTTTATTATAAAAACGAAATTGTTTCGACTGAAAATATGAATACCAATGAATTTTGACTTCATCCGTATTTTTATCACAATACTACAACTTGATTGAAAAAACTTGGTGGTTTTTCTGGCAGCTTTTGTTGGAACGTATCTAATTGTTGACTTCTGCAGTTATTGTTTCGCTCGGTTGCTAGGAAGTTGGAATGGAGTTTTGTTTCTTGGAAAACTATTGTTTTTTTTTTTACATTTTCGTGTATAATACGTTTCTTGTCTTCAGTGATAATTTGCAGGAAAAATAGTCATATTCTTTGTGTTAACAGAAATAATGCGCACGTATTTTGCCGCTATGTTTTCTTATCAACGGACAGTTCGTGCGGCATCCAAATATTCATTCTACTCACTTTATCAAAGCGCTTTAAATGAATATGATGGTTTATGTCATAATTGACATATGTTTATCGTTAGAATTGGTTCATACATTTCATTGATGGTGTTTGTAGTATTGGTTGCGTTCAAACTCTGATAAAAAATTAACACATAATGACGGATATGTTTTTCGTTGGCTTCAGCATTCGCCATGTTTATCCTTAAAAATAAGATTTTTAGAACCAAAAGATAAAGTTGATAAATCGTACATTAAGATATAAAATTATATATTTATATGCGTTTGGACACAAATTGAATTCAAGTGAAAGTGTGCGAAAATAATGGATTTCTTTCTGGATGACCTAATATACTAGGTTGAATCATAATATTTTTAAAACATTTATTCAGCTTTAACAAAATAACAAAGCAATATTACATATTGACCATTGGGGAACAGATTGGAGCATGGTCCGGGGAGTATAGGGGACTTATTTTATTTATTTATAAACCTTTATTCAGAAAAATAAAATATTACAAGGTAAAATGGTGTATCAAAATATACAATTACATAAAAATGGTTTAGCGATCTAAGATTTAGATTACTATCCTTATCACAATTACAAATATATTTTTTTGTAAAATAAAATATGCTTTGGCATTTTGTGTACGAATCTGAAATTATTGTTTTTTTTGTTGGTATAATCGCCGAGAGTTGTTATGGGTCGATTGGTATGATTTGGAATTTTTGTGTAAAAAAAAATATTCCTTTATAAAAGGAAGCTTAATTTTATAATGAAAATGTTTAAGATTAGTATAGGGAAATGTGTTGAAAGCAATTTTTATGGCTTTGTTTTATACGATTTGGAGTTTATAGTAGTTGGTGTTGCATATGTTGCTCCAGACGGGAGCGGCGTATGTCAATGTAGGTCGAATCAGCATTTTGCATAATAAAATTTTGTAAGAGGCCGAAAGAGCACTGCGCCGACGAAAAATGGAGTGCAGCGCCCCCATAGCTGATAATCCGCGGGCTCGAGCCACCGACATCTGTGCTCCCCACCTCAGTCCTCTGTCGAAAGTCATCCTCAAGGAATCTTTGTATTCCAAATTATTAGAGTTTTTAAATATGAATTCCTGGGTTAGATATCTTTTAAATATGTGTTTTACCCTGTGAATGTATCTGAATAAAATGGAAATTTCCTGATAACGTTTGGGGATCAATATTACCAATTTTCTAACTGCCAAGACAAAAGGTAACATTTTCTTAAGCATTATAAAAATGCGCATAAAAATAAATTAGACTGACGTGGTTCAAATGTTAATTGGTGCTTAGTTTTTTGCTTGGGCGATGATGATGTTAAATTTTGCCTTTAAGAGACCCTGAGAACCCTTTTGAAGTGAATATAGCAACACTTACACTTCCATAAATGTAGAATCTACAGATTGCAAAGACGCCGTATGAAATATTCATTACACGAGTTAAAGCATTCGATGTGGCCGCCCGTTGGAGAAGAATTCAGAAGTATATTGTTAATAATTCAGAGGACATTGTTATAAGTATTCGTGAATTGAAATATATTGTTGGCTCAGCGAGATGACTGTAAAGTGAAAGACTTGCTTTATAGGAATTATTAAATTAAGTGAATTAAATCTGAAGCAGTTCGGAGGCGATCTCAAAATCAATATTGGCTGTCTTGTTTTCATTGTATTTTTAAGATCTAAAATTGTTTGAAGTAAAAACATGACAATGCGAATGTGATTATCTTTCCGACATTAAAAATGACATTTTTATTTGTCTCTTTGTTGGCTTTGTACGGTGTTTTGTGGCGGAGATGAGTACGACCATTAAAGGTTTGCGAGGAGCTCGTCGCTCTTGTCACTTGCAGCTTCTTCTGAAGATCCGGCATACCTTTATGGGTCTCGGAGATACCATAATAGCTTCGGTATCAGGGAGAACATTTCTGTGTGTGTTATCGTTAAAAATTCATGCGCTGGAAGACGTCGCAACCTTTGGCGATGACACATAAAAGAGTACAGGAATTACATTTGCTACAAGAGTGGAGGCGCACCCGTGTTACCTTTGATTGGAACTGAAGTGTTTTCTCTTTTGGCGTGACAAAATCTTCCCAAAAAAAACACCCATATACACACATCAAATATCAAAGTACATACTCAATTATGATCAAGAACATATTAGGGCCAGATGGGATGCGACAGTTTGCTCTGGCACGAGACGGGATGCTTGCCCGGGGCAAATTCAATCGCAGAAATTCTTTTCGGTATTTTAAAAGTGGAATTGCTATTTCATACGAGCATACTTTATTTCTACGCCGTATCAAAATATTATCTCTGATTGTTGGCAAAAGTTAGCAAAATATCCTATATTTGCATTTCCGTTTTGAATTAAATCAATCAGTTTGTATCTTATAATTTTACGTCAAAAATACATATTGTTTTTAATTTAAAAAAATATTCGCCAATTTAAATCAACACAACTCAATTAAATTATCATATTATTTTTAAGCTAAAGAAGAACTTCAATCATATAGAATTTAAGATTTATGTTATTATTATAATCCTGTGGAATTTTCTGATGATGATCTATTTAAGTTAAATATGATAGGGATAAATAGACTAAGAAGATGTGTGGTTATTTGGCGATTCGTTTGAAGGACACGTATTGAACAATCATAATTTTTGGTTTCATCCTTAGTTACCTTCAATTCATCCTTATTTATTTATATATCCAAATCCGGATCGAATATACTAATAAATTCGTACATTTTGATTAAATTCTTCATAGAGTAAGATATATTAAATTTGCTATTTATACGATATTGATAAACCGTCTTTCGTTTTAATTAATGCTCTTTGGTATTTCGATTTCCATCGAAATGTTTGTATTTTGACCTTCCATTTTATCTTAGCTCTCTAAGCACTGATATAAAAGCACTTCAGGTCGAATCAAATAAGAATTGTTCGGGTTTCGAGTACGTAAAACGCCCACAGAATGACGCAAAGAAAATAAATATACACACCGAGTACTCGCGAATCCGGGTGAATTATGTCTTTATCTTGGGCAAAGTTCGAAATGTTTTATTGCGAAAATAGAGATCAGTCTGTGAACTCTTAAACGGATCATAAATTCAAATTAAATAGCGTTTATCTGACTTTTGTTCGAATAAAAAAGCACAATGTGGCGTATGGAAACATCCTCGAAATCCGTTACACAATGTGTGCGATGCTGAATTATTGCGGTTTTTTTTTTCTTTTGAAAATCTAAAAGTGAGGCTTTCGCGTATTTTCGATGGCGGAAAAAGAAATATGTGCAACCACGGTGACCTGAATACAATAAAAGCGTCCACTAATGATGTGAGGGACGAAAGAGAGGATATAAAATGCGATTGTCTCCGGGTCCATTTTTCAAATGGGATTCATCCAGATTCCCCATGGGAGGGTCTTTTAAAAATGCGTTAATGAATTTCATGTCTGTACAACATTTATCAGGGAATTTTTTTCCGTCGGAATTTCAGGTCCGGCATTTAATCTGCCTGTGCCGATAATTCGGGCGTGTAGGAATTTTTATAATAATTCTAGTCCCAATGGATGTGGTTTGATCTAATTTAATATCCAAAACTTCCATGCTGATGTCCATTGGGAAAAAAATAAATTCCACAACATACCTGCATATTTTTTAATAAAAAATACCTCATAATTCATAGCTTAAAATACTCGAACAATCGATTTGAAAAACTATCGGTTGCCAGATCAAATGTTACCGAATTCGAGTTATACGACTAACAAACCGCATGAACAGTATTTATTGTTCGTAGAAAGGATTCTGTTCTAATTTATATTCACAATGGAATTCAAACTTAATGCTATGATTGCTTTATATTTGACTTTAAAGTCCCAACCGATTGATGAGCTCAAATGAACTTGAAAACTTAATCTCAAATATTGGCGAAATCCGAACCAAAATACCAAAATTTTATTAATTTCTTTGGAAGCTTCGATCAGTTTCATTTATTGGATGAGATTCGCTTTGAGCAGCATTTTATCAATATACAGAGTGATTGTGATCGATTAAAAATGACATATTACATAACAATCATTTTGGACAGCGAGTTGCCACGATAATACAAGCACTAACTGAGATCATAATTTTAAATCGCATTACTGTTATTCATATTAAATAAATTAAAAATATGTTTGAAATGTTGTAAATTTCAAAGCATTGTAATAATGTCGCTATCTCTCATATTAATTTTATTCTGTATGATTAGTGGACACGTGAACAATGGCAAACGAAAATGATGGTTTATTAACACTTTGCACTAGAAAAGTGACTCTCACTCACCATATGATTTGATGCCGCTACTCAAGAGATGAGTCTCGCTCACCACTCCACCAATAGCACCAATAGCTATAAGATTTTCTTATTTGAAATTAAGAAGTATTAAATTAAGATTAAAAGTAAGAAATTCGCCAAAAATGCTGCGAAGCGTCTCGAATAGCTGGATCGCCGCGCGAAAAAGGTTCTCGAGTACAAAGGGTTAAATATAAATTCTGTAAGTAAATATCCTACAAAGTCATTTTATGAACCCTTTTATTTTTCATTTCGTGATTATTTTAATTTTAAATTCGAAGCATTTTGAGACATTATTTAGAATATTGCAGCTGATGCTGTTAAAAAAAAATCATAGATATGCTTAAATTAGTAAATAGTCATATATCACAGTGGAAACTTGGCAAGTATTACTTTTCGCATTAATAAGCGATGGAAATTCAAGTATCATTTCTACGGCGAAATTAAGATAAATTTCGGGAGGATAAGAAATATTATGTAGGCGGAGCCGAAAGCACATTAAATTAGCCAAAAATACATTAACTCCAACACTATTTTAATTTCTTGTCGTTTTTATAGATCGTTAAATGGTGCGAGAGTTAATAATAAAGAGTTTTCATGTTTTGCCATTAATTTATGGCACTTGGGATCATCTGGGTAGAATGGATTGTCCCAAAAATAGTAATTGAAATTATTATATTAAAATGTATATTTATTGTTTATGATTGAGCTTATTGTTTGACAAAGACATCTATAGACCGGGTGATGGCGTTGAGTCTGGTGTTGAATGTGTAGCATGCTGCATGAATTTGGCTCTTAGAAATAATCACTTTTAACCTTTTGAGAAGTGAGCAAATTTAAAATCGATGAAGTCGTTGATGCCATAATCGCTTTACACTGATTACTTTCTGTCAGCTCCTATCTACGTAAGATAATCTTCAATTCGAGGCAGAATCAATTGAAAATAAACACTGTTGATTGCATATAAGACCAAGTAATTTCTTTACATAAACAATACACAAAAAATTGATTCATTTGCTCCTGCTTTAGAAGTAAATTATAATTGGACAAAGACTCATTCAACAAGCAGAGATGAACAGGAAACGATTAATTAAATAAACATTGTCAATCGTGCGATCTATGCCGAAAAGCTCTCCGTCTCTGTCTCCCAAACAACACTACGTCTGCCTCTGTCTCTGTCTGTCTCCGAGCTCAATGTATAAAAGTGTTCTTTCTGAAAACTGTTAAACTGATTAGATTGTTGTATAAATTTGACCATTTTCAATTATTTAGTCCAAAATATTAATTGGCTGTGAATGATTGTATGGGCCATGGCTGATGACAAATCAGCCATTATATTGCAAATAAGTCACATCCGTTACCGGATGCTTTTCGCAAATGCTTGTCGCCTATCGCTTTTCACATATCGTGCAATTAGGATAAGATCATTTGAATATTTTTTTAAATTTAGAATCAATGAGTGAGTAGCAAAAATGCTATTATTTTTAAATGACTTTTGTTGTAAAAATGTCATTCATATACGCTTCTATTGACATTCGGTGAACGTTCTATGTGCTTTGTGAAGCTTCTACTACCGGGGATGCAGCTAATTGCACTTCATTATAATATGACGACCCCGAGCATAGAATGCAGGGTTGAATTATAAAGAATATGTCCCAGAAGATAATTTTCTTTTGAGCTGAGGAAAAAAGATTAAAAAAAAGAGGCGGAAGTCGGTTGGATGTGAACCGGTGTATAAGAGAACCGTAAGCTGGAGCAGGTGAATAATGAAGGCTCCACTGTCCTCACGTCCGCCAAGGAAACGAGGTTCCTGCTGCCATCCAGCAAAAACCATCTAAACGATTTTTCACCAGGAAACCGGTGATATTTCCACTGGGACACCGGGGCACGAATGTTAATTTATTTTGTAATAATTGCGCTGGAGAAGCTTTAGCCTTGCACCAGTGGTTTTACTATTATCGCGAAGGTGTTTTATCGCCTTTTGTGTTCATATTTCAAGAACCAGCTCCATTCATAAAACATGGAATTGCCTTGAGACTTGTAAAACTTAAAGTAATGGCCCAGGCTATAAAAATGACAACATGGACATTTACATTAGAACTTTGGAATATTTGCATGATAAAAGCTAAGTCAAGTGACTGTCATTGATTGATTGCTATTGTTATAGTTTTACAGTATCATTATTTAAAGAATGATATCTTTAACGATCCAAATAATTCAATGAGCATGCTGAGAACAAAGAACGATACGATACTTGAGCTGATAGTCGGTACAAAAATATTGCCTTTTATATCATTTCAAATCAATCGGATAGGAAAGATGAACCTTAAAAAGAGAAATAATTTAATTCTTCACCAGGATAAGAATGATTTTAAGATTCGTTTTTTGATGAATTGGAAATTCTTAATCGGTTTCGTATGAATAGATCGTACTTTTTTTGCGCGGTGTATAAAAATCAGTGTAAAAATATATATGTATTGCATAAATAACGACAGATAGATTCCATTGTATAAAATCAGTTCATGTTGGAATCGCATGCCCATTTATTGGCTGGATGAAGTTCCAGACAACGAAACCTCTGATTTATCAGCGTTTTGCTTTGAATTCACGTAGAATCAATATGCCCTGTTAAAACTTCTGGTATTTGTTCTTAATTAAGCGATTCATCTATTGTATATTCTGCAATATCTTCAATCAATAGATCTTCTAAATTTTTCAAAATTTAATTATGAAACATTGGATTTTCAAAGTAAATTTAAAAAAAAATATCTTCAATATAATGTATATTATTCCACCCTGACGTTTCTTCATTTCATGATCGTATATCAGAACAGTTTCCGAGAAAAGCATTTGATTCAGTGTAAATTGTGGGACAATCTTGAAATTTATAATTACATTTAACCCTCAATTTAATGGATTAAAATAGGGGAAGGGACGATCGTTAAAATGGGAGTTCATTAAGGCGCGAGTTACCGCATAATAGCAAGAGAATACTTTGACTATACGCTTTGATCAATAATATATTATATTTTATATGTGGAAATTATTTTAAAAAAATCAAATATAAATGAGATATAATATTTTTTAAATTTCATTTTTTGAAGGTAAATAACCCTAAGAATGTTGTCTATAATTTTGGTGAAGAAATTCAGATTATTTCAATGCTTTACAGCTAATTCGTGAAATGCGCACGAAGCAATCACTCCGTTCAGATTGCGCCCCAACGGCTCTGAGACCGTTGCGGTCGCAGATTTGTCCCTATATCTGCTTTTGTTTGCAGGCCAGAGGTTCCTTTTGGGGACCATTCTTAGCTTTGTTCTACTAAGGGAACAAATTAAGTCAAAAAAGGTTAACAAAGATTTAAAAACGGCTAATAAGCAAGTGGATAGTAAGGGCACAAAAAGAAAACGCGTACGTATGGTCTCTGGTGCCGAAACATATTTTTGTGGCAAAAAAATACTGGAAATCGCGACACATACTGCAGCTTGTACTTTTAACGAAGAATTTGAACCTATTTTAAAAATAATGGACTTTATGGAGATCACAATCAGTTCAGATGCCTTATATACTTTGTCAATCGCCGAGGCGCCGAATCTTCTAAAAAAACAAGAAGAGATTGCAGAGATGCCAGATAGGCCAAAAAAGACAAGGCTGAGATAGTTGAAGGATTTTATGGATCTGGAATCGCTGATTAGAAGTGTGTTTTCCTTTTTAACAATTTTTAAGCACTTAAAACTTTAAACGCGTTTTTCTCAAAACGACATTTTTGCATGTGTTGTTGAAGGAATTTCGAAAAACCAAGTCGCCGATTGGTCTGAAATTTTACGAATATATTTTACACATGTATGAATATGTCAGTTGGCAAAATCAAGTCCAAATATTTATTTCATCTTACGTTTTACATTAAAAAATATCCCCAAAAAAAGGTATATTTTTCCAAATTTATTTTTTTAGAATTATATAAGAGTGTTATAATAAATCCCAAAAATATCAATTTTATTATACGGTGTATTTACTGTGAAAATTTTGTCTATATTTTGGGCCGTTAAAGTAAGATGACCCCTTAAATTTAGTATCACGTGTACCGTACGATATTGTGACTTAAGCGGCCCGAAAGATTGAGAAAATCATTGCAAAATGCGTTAAACATATTTTAAACGTTAAAAAAGAGAAGAAAAAAACCGGGACGCTATAGTTTAATGAACAATCAAAATATTTTTATCCGATCAGAGATTGCTATATTTTATTGAATGCTCCTTAAATAGGATGATTTTATTAATTTATTGGTATACGAAAAATTGTTTGCATTAACTAAACATTAACTATATTAACACTTAATAAATTAAATTTGTATTTATGTTATGTCCTTAAATTGTGGGGTGAATATCTTAATATGTTACAAAATTTACAAATGCCCTATTTCATAATAATAAACTTTCTTCGTGGTTGTTGTTTACCAAATAATTTAATATAAAAGAGGTCTTATCCGTACTTAAGCATTCATCTTTAGCTCGGAGACAAAACATTCGGATTAGCGAATTAATAGTGCGGAGTTCTAGTCCCAAGAGTGATTAAAGATTTTCTCTGGCGTAATGCCGTCGAGTCCACAATAATAATTTTCAACGCCCGAATTAAACGAACCGATATTTCGAAACTACCCAGTATATTTATTCTACGAACCAAAACATCATAGAGATCGATTCCGCAAAGATAAAGTATAGCCCTGATGAATGAGGAGGAAATCCGCGACTAATGTCAAAATTAGCGCCCCCCACATGTCATTTGTCTCCTCGGGAACATCATCATCTTTCCGGACCAAAGGAGAGTGAGATGGGAATTAAAACAAACAATATAAAAGCGCGAAATCTGTGTTGGTTGGCATCACCCCAAAAGAGATGACATTATACATTTCTCGCGCCACATTATAATACAGGACATAAACATTACGTCAGACAATGACTTCCTCCGCAAATCGGCGGCGCCCGGGGTACGTGCCCAACATTGCGTAATTGGACGAGAAAATGATAAATGGCACGCTTTTGTATGATTTCGTTATCTGGATGGACGATCATTGTATGAAGCGCTCAAAGGAAGCATAATTTTATAAAAATCTATTAGCATCAACGAAAAATCTCATTCACCTGATCTATCGTGTTATATAAAGAGATTTACATAAAGTCTGTATGTATTGTCCGTTGATGTGTCTAATCGAGGAAAAAAGCAGACATTATCTTCTTGGATATCGTAACAATTAGTGAAGAATTCTGTGATTATCTTGATTTTCCCGGAAATACTTGATAAATCTCCAAAACCTTTGGTTACAGCCATTTGATACGGGAATGTCTTATTTCGCAAATATAGGCTTTAGTAGCAAAAATAAAATCTATTTGCAGAAAATATGTAGCTATCTTTCGGTGAAAATTTGGACTTCAAGTTAACTTAAATTAACCTTTTGAGGAGTGAGAAAATAGAATCGATGAAGTCGTTGATGCCATAATCGCTTTACACCGATTACTTTACTGTCAGCTCTTATCAGCGTAAGACAATCTTCAATTTGAGGCATAGTCAATTGTAAATAAACACTGTTGATAGCATACAAGACCACGTCATTTCTTTACATAAACAATACACAAAAAATCGATTCATTTGCTCCTGCTTTAGAAGGAAATGATAATTGGACAAAGACTCGTTCAACAAGCAGCGACGAACAGTAAGCAATTAAATAAATAAACACTGTCGATAGCACACAATGTTCAGTCATTTCTTTGCGTAAAAAAACTGGGCTAACAATCTATACAATCATGCGATATATGCGGAGAAGCTCTCCGTCTCTGTCTCCCGAGCTGCGCTACGTTCTCCCTCTGTCTCTGAGCTCAATGTACAAGAGTGCTATTTCTGAATATTAGAGGGGGGGGGGGGTTATCCCAGGCCCTGGGATAGTACTCTTTTAGGGATTGAGAATAACAACATGTTTATATTTGATCAAATAATTTGACAGTGCAATAAAAGCAAAAAGTGATCATTAACACTTTCATGGCCGGTGATGCATATCTTGCATCATCTCGGGTTTGACCATTGGCGACCGCATGATGCTACATATGCATCATATTCCCGTTAACCGTTCATATACATCAATAATAAATACAGCATATATAAAGTGGACAGTTAATGCAATTGGCGAACATTTAAAAATACATTGCCGAGTATTATTAAAGATTTGATGATTTAATGAAAAGTACGATCAAACATAAAATATCAAATTTAAATAAAAATCTCATTTACACGCTCACAATAATATAAGAGATTTTATGAGTACGTAGGCAGCTTGTGTGACGTATAACATGCCAGTCTACATTCAAATTTACCTTATATAAAAATGTTTAAGCATAAAATCTATTTTGTAAGCTGGCACGCGTTTGCTATCAAAATCGCTTTATAGTCATTTTATGAGAATACATATAGATCTACGTTCAATAATGGATATGGTATAGGTTTATGATATAATATGGTCACGTTCATATGTCGATTGTCTTATTAGGTTGTCCCATAAGTTTCTTTCGTAAATGAACACAGATCTAATCATAGCCATGATTGAAGAAAACCCGCGATATACTGTTCGCGAAATAGCTAACAAGTTAGAAATTCCACGAACATCCGTCCATAATCATCTGACAAAATTGGGCTACATCAATCGTTCAGATGTGTGGCTTTCTCATGAACTGACTGACTCAAATAAACTTCGGCGTATTTCAACATGCGATCTTCTTCTCCAACGACATAATAGCCAACCTTTTTTGAAGAGACTTGTCACTGGAGATGAAATTTGGATGATCTGTGAGAATATCCAACGTAAACGGTCTTGGACCAAGGGTACAGAAGCTTTAACTGTAGCTTAACCTGGCCTACATCCAAAAAAAGTTTTGCTATGGATTTGGTGGGACTGTAAGGGGGTAGTTTATTATGAGTTACTTCAGCAAGGTGAAACGATCAATTCAACCAAATATTGTTTCCAACTAGACAATCTAAAGGATGCAATTTCCAGAAAACGGCCAGAATTAGCGAACAGACGAGGCGTTGTTTTTCATTACAATAACGCCAGGCCTCATGTGTCTTTGCTCGTCAGAAATAAATTATTATCATTTGACTGGGATATTTTACCTCATCATACTCTCGGGACATTGCCCCTTCAGATTATTATTTAATTCTTTCATTGAAAAATTCTTTACGTGGTAAAAAAATTAATTAAAAAAATGATATAAAAATGTACCTTGATTTTTTTTGAAATTTTGGCAAGAAGGCATTATGAGGCTTCCGGATAGATGGATAAAGGTAATAGAACAGAATAGATCATATATTATTCAATAAATTTTGATGTAATACAAATGATTGTTTATTTTTTCTTAATATAAAAACGAAAGAAACTTATGGAACACCCTAATATATGATCGATGAAATAATTTAAAAAAATTGCATTTTTATTGAAGATTATACTTTTCCTATGCACAGCCCTGGATATGAGCTTTCTGAATTTCAACATATAATATTCAGCGTTGAGTTGGGCTGACCTGACGGGAGTAGGGAGTTTGTCAATGGTTGTGAGGAGGCACAGGAGGGGTGACCCCTCTCCTGTGCACGTTCGTGCCGCCACTGTCGCTCCATAGGCGTCCGTGGTCGTCTGCAGACCAGCAATATCCAATTTCCACGAGCTCCCTGCCAGGAATGCAGTGGGCGCAAACCAGACACGTCGGGCCGTGTGCCGACACGCACATCTAGAACCATACGTTCCCTATCCGCAAATTTCTCTTCCAGTTTGCGTCAATCTGGACCGATGTGTTTTTCTGGAATCAAAGAAAACATATATAAAATAAAATATTGTGTATTATAATTTCGAAGTCCGCGGTTGAGCTTAATGCTAATTGATGAAGTATAATAGATTTTTTTTCGTCATGTTAATTAATAAGTTATTTATTTAAATCGAAAAGGGTGGATTGAATTATATTTTCAGAAAGGGGACAGAACTTATCCGACAGTTTCATATCATAAAATACGCAACGAAAATAGTTTAAACATTATTTTCCAATTATATGAAAGCTCAAGTTCTAATTTTGCCAGTAAAAATATTTTGAATTACAAACCACTTAACAAAATTTGTCATGCTTAAAATTCCAAATCAGAGCTTAAAAGCTCAATAAAGCTTACTTATTGTATTTTAACGTAGACGTTTCCAATTGCCTCCCACATGTGGATAAATTAGGACTGGATTATTTGAATGGGAATTTGTAGATAGGGAAGATCTATCATAGGGTAACAATATTATTCAAATGCGAATCCTGTCTCGGCGTGATTTATTATATAAGGATTTACTTTCTCAATCGAAGAAATCATATTATGCCTAGACATTGATTGTAAATATTAACACGTTAAATCTTCCAAATTATACCAATTTGTATCGGAATATTTATACATAAATTGAATCTCTATAATGAGAATGTTACCCATGACATTTTATACGATTGTTTTGATCGTTAAAATACTGTCAAATTGTAAATATATTCATATATGATTCAGTATTATTAAAAAAATGTGTATGAAATGATGTCTAATAAAAGTAATTGATAGACCAAATCCAATTTGTGCTTTGTGGTATCATTATTTTCTTCATAATACATTTTGCAGTTGAATGGTTCTTACGTTCTGATATATTCCTGGTATTCATCATGCATGATTTGAATTGAATGTTAATATCAGCAAAACCCTTTGATCAAGCATTTGCATCTTGATGAAAATCTGAGAAAGATGTTATATAGTGAAATCTTTTGAATGTACAGCAACCAAGTTCTTATAATTTTGCTCTATTGCTGCTTGTATTTTCGCTTGTATAGCTCATGTTGAACAATATTTTCGTAGAACTATTTGAAGCGTATTGCTTTGCTAGTTGATTAACCCTGCGCTTGAAGACGAAACGCGGCTCACGTGCCAAAGAAATAAATGATTAGTTGGATTGTAAAAGCAAAATAAAATAACTGGAGCATATAGATGGCATTATAAAATTTATTATATATACAGGCGACACGAAAAGCATAATTCATAGCGAAAATATCTGGATGTCAGCGGATCTTGCAGCCGAGTTGAAAGCGCCTGTTCCGGGGAGTCGTGCCAAATATTTCATTTCAGGAATCCGAACTGTGAAAATTACAATCGGTTTGCGGTATTGTCATTAAAATACTTTGACAAATATTTTCAGCTGCGTTGGAAACGTCTTAAGGTCTAAGAGCATCGACCTACCTCATATATGACCAACGTTTGGCCCGCCGAACTGACATAATGCCATCGTACGCTACCGTAAAACAACGCACGAAAATAAGTCGTATCCGTTCCGGAAAAACATATGTTTGATATTAGGAATGTCGTTTATTTTTCATGTCATCGTTAGGGAGATGTACGGCTTTCGGTCCACAAATAGCCAAGCGGCTTTAAAAAATGCAGACCCAAAATGATTGCGTCACTTGAGTATTCAAAACACGCACATCGTTTTTTCGTTCGTAATTATTTTAATGATGTTCAAATCGGCATTAATGTACGCTGCCAAATATCCAGTTGCTTATAGATTTCATTGATTGTCTGTAGTGGGTGGCGTAACCCTGTCCTACTGGAATCATACGTCATGCTCAACGCCCATTCAAAATATTTGGGCTAAAAATATTCGAGCTGATATTTATACTTTTGGGACTTTTTTAACGCTCGTATATATTTAACACGAAAACTTGATATTGATGCCATAAAAATATACATTATTGTGCCTAAGGAAGAATTGTAAATTCCATGTAAAAACTTTTAACCTTTACTAAAAATACTGGTGATGTACCCATAAAGATTTTCGTTTTTTAAGCGAATGATTTGAATTTATCATTTGTTTTAAATTTTCATCGTTAGATATAATCTCTTTATACCTATCTGGTGGTCTAACATTTTAATGCCACTGTCATAAAACATCACGGGCTTTGAACGAAAATATTCTAACAGTCCATTTTTGACCTCATCGTTTGTTTCGTAATTTTTCCCATCCAAATAATGCTGTATATATCTAAAATGATGAAAATTCGACGGAGCGATATCTGGAGAATAAGAAGGATGTCGAGTTGTCTTCCATCCAAGGCTGTTTATTTTTTCTCGCGTTATTTTCGCCGTATATAATGTATTGCATTTATTGTTTGTCTAAGTTTAAGTGTTTCTAAACTATTGATATTGTAACGTTGAGGCGGGGGCGCTCTCGGATACAGAGTCCCCGGGCGGCTCTCCGCCCCTCGTCGGGATGGTCCGTTTTTCTATCAGACCGTGATGTTGCTTGACGAATGAATGGGAATAGATGGGCGTCGAATAGAAAGTCTCTTCTCTAAATAACTATTTAATCCATACGAGAGAGACAAAGTGAGAGAGATCTGGCTGCAAGAGGGACGACCTCCCGCACGCGCAAGAAGCGATCCGTCGATATGCAGGTGCAATGTCTCCGTAGGGCCGCAAGAGATGGCGCTGTTAAAATAACACATTGCACCTGAAGAGAGACGGAAGATGTCGCTGTTAACAGCGCTACTACGTGGAGGTGGTAAATCGCCCATGCTACAATATCATTATATTAACATTATTAACAAAGTATTTCCATTTCGTTGTACACTGTCCTTCAGATAGTTTAAATGTTGGTTAATTGCAATTATTTTATTTCAATGAATTACAATAATAATTTTGGAAAAAAAATACAAAATAAATAGTTTTGCTCCTCGCACAAATATTGCAAGAATGTTGATAGTTTATGAGCAATCAGGTTGATGTAAATTTGTCAAAATTCCAATGACATTGATGAATTAGGTCTGTAATATAAATACCACAATCGATGTCAAATTATTTTTTCCAAGGATACAGATTTTGGACCCATGAACTTTTGTCATAGTTAAATGAGCTGTCTCTTATATTTTTAATGGGTAAAGTTTATTTATTTTCGGGTTCTAATTTGGGGTCGAAAAAATAGGTCTAGTACGTTTCGGCTAAACATTTGCATATGTGTTAATCGTGTATATTTAAGTTGTCAAGAGCCAAAACGACCGTCGACACAGTGTCAAGGTTCACTGTTATAAATAACTTAGGTTCACATTTAATCAAAAACAGAATAATTGCTTTAAGTAGAGTAGTAACACGTTTAAGGGCAGCTTATAAACAAGGGATGACAACGCCATTATGCGTCCCCGGGCACTTTCGGCGAGATAAACGAATGTCACAATTTTTTGGCCGACATAAATGTGCCTGCTGATATCATGGGGGATGTAATTTTTCGTCACACAAAGAAATTTGCGAAATATGTTTTCTTGTCTTGCTGATCCCGGTAACTCATTTCGGTTTGCCCCAAAACGGCTTTATTTTATAACGGGGTTAACTCAAAAGGTAGACCGCATAGGGCGTAGGGTGGCCACTGTGGTTTTTACCTACACAATAATTATAAAGTTTCCAAGGCAGGCTGCGAAATATAATTTCTGGAATAATTCCGAAACAAAAAGGGTTCAAATGGATTGCGGCGTAAATGCCACCGCACCCATTTTACTCTTTGACAGGTTGCTAACTGAATTATTAAACGTTAAGAATAGGTCCTCTGCTAAATGCGCGTCATACCTAATTTGCGCGAAAAAAATATTTGGCAAAAGTGATAATCGATTCGAAAAGATTAAATGGTATTTTAGGGCGAATAAAAATAGCTTCGGTGGTGCATTTGCCCTTTGGAAATAATTACGACCTATACAGTCTATAAAAGTAGTTCGTGCATTGAAATGCTTTGTGTATTTTTAAAATAGCTTCTAATAAAGAGCATAATGGATATGATTTATTTTGACGTTAAAAGCTAGAATGATGTAAAATATCTTATGGATGTCGGACCTGTATTCATATGGAAAGCAGATATTCTCAAAATGTTGATTTTTAATATGTAATCCTCTAACAAAAATGTTAAACATGTTTTTTGACATATAATGTATACAATGATTTTCCTTAGAACAATTGATTAGAAATATTCTATACTTCCAAATTTATGGGTGCGGTGAAATTCTTTACCACAATTTAAATTCGATTCTGAACTTTTATATTAAGATTTCAGGAACTAATTTATTATATCAACTCTTGATTCTTTTCAAATTATGATATTAAAATATAGTGTACTTTTAAAGCTAATCGTATTTATATAAAACAAACTTTCAAGCTTTTCAAACGATCATCTTAAAAGCATGTACGCCCATAAAAACGACATCCATAAAGACTTCAAAGTGTATAATATTGTTGTTGAAGATTTACAACAATGTTCGAAGAAGCTTTTAATGCGGTTTTATATGCGTTCTAATCTTGAGGAATAATTTATTTTAATGTTAGTAAATTTAAATATTAATTATCTAATTGTATTGTTTAATGTCTGTTTGTCGATCCGATAGAAACACTTCATTCGAAAAAAATATATAAAATGCTTCAAATGAAATCATAAAATATTCATTGGGGATGATAAAGCGATTTATTATTTGAAATATATTTATGGCGAAGTAGTGTTAATACTTGTTACAACTGTGAAGATTTCAAAACAGTTTGTTATTTTCTACGGTTTTAAATTGAGAGTGTCGCGTTTCGTTATTTCAGGAATAAGGTCATCATCAGACTGCAGTCTTTGCATCATATTTTTATGAAGCAAAGACTTAATTTGCATATAGGCGTAATAGTTCATTACTGATCATGACATCCTTTTTTGATTTTTTTTTTTAATTAAGAATTTGTTATCCAACTGCATCCACAAAATTAGATATTAAGGAAGATGAAATCAAAAAATTAAGATAAATATCATAGATGTTCATTTTACTTGTACACTCATTCCAAATAACTATTAAAAAAAAATCTGAGAATCTTTGTATTCAATTTTTATCTCTCTTCATATTGCATATGAATGTATCTGAGATTTCAGTTGAAGTTTCAAAATTCTGCTTTTGAAATTCTCATATTAAATGTTTATATGCTATATTTGATCCATTTATTGCCCCAATGATTCGCTCTTCATATCAGGTGTAATTTTGCTACAAAACTGTAACATAAATGGAAGGCATTAAGTCTGTTCATTCATGCAATCCATTGATGTTCATATTAGCAGAATACCAAAGAAGTGTACGTATTGTCGATTCGGGCGTTGTATATTAAACACAACTGTTTTATTTGGCAGCCTGTCAAAGCATTTTCTGGCTGCCTTTTGCCTGTAATGCTGAACGATTTTACGCCTTTTTTATTTTATCACATCACATTGTATTATTCCCTACCAGACAGCGTTGGCACTCTGAGATGGAAACTTCGGCATTTGGGCTCCTAAAATATAGTTTAACAACTGCTTCCAGTCTTTGAGAAGTCGGCGAGACGAAAGATAAACAGACAGCCATTTATTGGGGAGGTTGGATTTCGTACTTCATGTTCCTTATGGGCCGTGATTATTTCTTAATCCACACGAAGTTTGGCGAATTCCTCCGGGCGTTTGTTTGCACGAAAGCAAGAGAGTTCAGAGATGAAAGTGTGCAAGTTTGGAAAGTATTTCGGTCGTAAATTCGGCGTAATGCAGCGTAATGTTGTATTAATGTTTCGGAGTCGAGTGGTGGTCGTTGGGGCTTATGCAAAAGAAGTAGAAGCGTCTTTTGTTGAAATGCCGGCACAGAAGGAATCGCCAATGAAGATTTCCGCAGTGAAATGCGATATTACGAGGCAAAAGTCGGTTTTATTGGCTATTATCGCGTGCTGCTGCTGGTAGAACTCCAGGGTTGCACCGGTTCTGAATATGCACCACTGGCTACAGACGGCACAGGAATCTAATAATGACTGTTTATTTATATTGGAAAAGTTCAGAATGAAATTGTTACACTGCTACAATGCACAGATTGCACGTATCGGACAGAAATTGATTTTTTTGCATCCGAATTTCATCCATTTGGGAGCCAAATTGAACAAGTTAAATGGAAATATGACTGCGTATAGCCAAAACTAGGACTTGTGACCCTTTCTTGCAATTGTGTTATCAAACTCAGTCACAATGCTTGCAATATTTACAAATATTTTTCTTTAAAATCCCTCTGGAATATCATTAAATTCAGAATCATCCTAATTTTCATATATGCCGACTATAATATAGGAGTATAATTCAGAAATTTATTGATAAAAAAATGATATACATTATTACAAAATCTTAACCCATTTAGTGTTGGACACTGATATATTATCGTTGGCAACACTGTCGAAAAGTGCCAACGACGATATATCGTCTAAGCTTTATTAATTGGTATTTCAAAACAAGTATAGCTTTTTGAATTACTTCTATTATATAAAGCAGATGTTTCATTACGAAACGAAGTCAATTACATTCGGGCTTCATATAATACGGTTTTATACAACACGTCTGTAAAAATTATGACAAGTGTTTTACAATACGTTTTATGTAACACGATTTTAGGGGAAAAAATATAATGTTGAAGTATTATTCATATTAGACCGATATTGTTTCTGTATCCGTTAAAGAAATAAAACAATGCACTTTAATTTTTTGCTGGAAAAACCCGGGGTCAGAAGTAGTCTTTGGAGACAATATTTTACTATCAATAGAAGATGAATACCAAAGGATAATAAACATGTTTCGTGATATTGATGGAGAAGGTTTTGATGACGTGGATATTCATGACATCCAAGAAATATTGGAGGATCGTTCGTTGATCGTCATAGAAAATGCCGGAAAAAGCCTTAAAAGAGGACGGAGTGGTCACAAGGTGTGAATGTCCAATAGGTCCGCTTTTCAGACCGCTGATATGACGAATGAGCGTTTCGCAATCGGACGCCATAGCTGAATATGTCTACAGAACGATTGCAAACTTTCATTATGAAACGATTTGCAATAATATTTACAATACAACTTAACTTAACTATGTTCAAACAATCCTGTCTCAGTAAAAGTTCTATTTTTTTTGGAGTCTTAAGATATATTTGATGATGACTAAAAATTGCCATCATTTATCGACAAATGTAGGGAATTGATTATCAGTCATCGATAGTGGATTTAAAGTGACATTGGACATGACAAAATCTCATGATCATATAATTTTCGTCTATTATCTAGGTTGCAGATATCTCATAGTTTGGATTATTTAATGCTATTATTTATTCTGGATTAGTATAGGCTTATTTATAAAAGCAAAAACGTATCTTGTTAAATCAATTTTACCAGCAGCAGCATCCCTGTCCATGTTTTATACATTTTATTGAGGATTTTAGGCTTTTTAGTTGTCTTTTGGATAGTTTAGATTATATCGATTGATTAGACGATTGATGTTTTGATATTGTAGTATTTAAGAGACGAAGATACGTAATAATTGTGGTGTCATAAAAAATGCTTTTTGAACCACAAATAATTCTAAGATTGCTCAAGAGTTATAAATGTTTCTGTAAACTGATCTGACATGCTAGCATGTAAAATAGGAATACATAGTTCTATTAATAAGAGATATGCTATTGTAGACAATTCTGAACTCAAGTATAATCAGACTTATGTTAAGTACTACAAATATGATTGTGTTAATACCTTAATCTAAATAAATAATCGAGATAATTATTTTTTCTGTGATTAAGAGTATATGTATTGGTCTTCGATTTTTCAATTATCGAATAAGCATTAATTAGGCCAGTTTGAATAGGTTTGTATTAAAGTTTGCTTTATCAATTGTAGTCTTTCATGACCCAAACTAAAAACAGCTGATGGGCGTATGTTTATTCTGATGGATTAGTCTTTGCGTGGCAAGAAAACATTTCGTAGGCAGCTCAGATGTGTTCTAATTATAAAAAAACAAGCTTTTAACTGTCATGTTTGCAATGTTCTCGTTAAAAATTATGTCAGGCAAGAGCTTTATTTTTGTTGTAGTCACCCAAAATATCAAATGCCAACTTTTCAGGATCACAGTTGAATAAATCACGACATAATGACCGGCTGTCTAAATATTTCTAGCGATCAAATGCACTCAGCCAGATTGTATTCTTATCTCCAATCGACATGTCGATTGTGGCCGCCTTAATTTATTATCGAAGAAATCGATATTTTTTCAATTGTGTCAATATTATGCTGTCGAATTAAGTTTTAAAGAATTTACTATGATTAGATGTCCATTAGTATTGCTCTATTGTAGTGCGATATTAGGATATCGCTAACCGGAGTGAATTGATCGGTCTGATTTGCCTTCGATAACAGCATTCTGATTGTAATATCTACCTTATCAAATTAGCTTAAAGCACGTAACATGATGTCATATGCTTTGTCGGTTTCTCTGGTGAACATCTATGGGAAATTGCCTCGAACTAACGCTACCGATAAGTACGTGTATGCACTTGGCCATCATCTCTAATTAAAGACACCATGAGACTGCAGAATGTTCAAACTTTTGAAAATGACACCGATTGTCTCCACGTGATGTTCAAATTGGAATACTTTGCTTAATTCATTTTAAATTCAATTTTGATTCATTATTGAGCAAGCTTTCGCTAAGCTTATTTTTGATCATCTAAAATAGATATAACTTCTTGAATTACAATTATAAACTTTTAATTTTTAAATGGTATTGCAAAAATGTGTATTTAATATGGATTCCCTTCGAGATGATTTATTTTGCTGTTTGAATGGTTTGAATACTTTGGATGTAATAAATAAAAAATTGACAAGTCGTAGCGATATAGCCGTTTAATTTCATTAAGTAAATACTTGAAGGGTGAGGGAGCATTTAAAGGGAAAGTGATTGAATGCGCTTTAGAAAAAGCTCACGTGTAAGCCAACTGAAAGGAAAAGCTCTCTTTTTAATGGAGCCACTCGCGGCTCACAGGGCGGAAAGACTCTGATTGACAGGAGACGGTTCCCTATTATGGGGTTGGATAAGCTTTCGCATAAAAATCGACGCCCTCCTTGCGGACCTCATCGCCGACGAGTGAAGACATCGCAGAACCAATGTGAATTGCAAATAGCATTTATAACTGCGGCGAGCGTGCGGTTACATCAGATGCGTTTATCGTTTATGAGATACATTCCGCGATATTTGCATACTTTACGCTCTAAAACGAATTTGCGCTCGAACGAGCACTCGCATTCTAATGCAATTGTGCACTAATGTGTGCTCCTATGTAAATGATATGCATTTTCAAAACAATGGATAAATTAGCAATTGCACAGCCCTCTGTTAGGGGCGCTGGCATGTGATGTATGCCGGGAGTCTGCGGGTCAAAACGCCTGCTGACGCCACACTCGTTTCGATTAATGACCACGTCGATTGGAAATAGTTAGTTCTGATGTAAACGTTAGATTCGCCAAATTCTAAATGTAAGCTGGAGGCGGAAAATTAATGTGATTTTGCGGGCATCCATTGGACGATTAAGGCTTACTGATCGCTTATTATATCATGTTACATCAGATACGAACTGAAGTACTCTGATATAAATAGGAATCATCCATAACGAAAAGTATTCAGATTTTAGCTGAATATTGTATCGAAATAAAAAAAAAACATACGCTCATTTTTAGTTTCATATCATGCAAGCATTTAATCTTAAATAAAATATTTGCTCGAGAGTTTATTATTATATTATTGATTGTTTCAATTAAATAATAAGGACTACAGATGCGAAGATAGTGCTATAACGTATCGATGGTGTTACTTTCGTCGCTGCAACAATCTCCGATTGTCGCCTTGTTCGGTTGCGGAGACCACCCTGGGGAGGTCACTCGGAGCGCAAGACTTTCCGTATCATCAGCCTTATTGTTGATGCTGGCACCGATGAACGACGTATATCCCATTTAAAAGAGGGCGCGATTCTTGATATTTCACGTCCAAAATGAGGGCTTAAATAGGAGCTAATTAAAATTTAAGGCGAAGATCAGTTTATGGAACTGAAGTACACTTTCGTCGCTTAAACTTCTCGTCTAACTCTAATTTATACGGCTAATTTTAACAAAAAAAATTACGATAAATTTTATGCGAATAAAATGTTAACGGCGAAATATTTGAATCACGCAACAGAGCAAAATTTTTATATTTTTGTCTGTCTTGATATATTCCATTTATTTTATACAAAAGTATTCATATGAGGTGAAAATCAAAACCTCATGGAGATGCAGAAGAGAGTCAGCTTTTTACAATCAAGCCTATGTATTTATGATATATATACTAGCGAATACCCGGCATCCAGTGCTGCCGTAGTAGAGCTACGCGATGTATTACTGTGGGACTGAGGTTAGGATCCATGCGCATGCGTGCACTCTCCCTCACCTCGAAAAGCGACTGTCTTCCTCTCGGTGGTCCTGTCTCCCGCGAGCCTCTCTGCCCCGCGACCCTCCGCGACCTGTGAGCCTCTCAGCATAGTTGACAAAAGGTTTTGTTTACCTTAGCAAAGCGGATCGGACACCGCGACAGACATCCGGACAGAAGACATTCGTTTATATATAGATTGGACATGTATAGGGGTTTGAAGATTCCATTAACAGCTTGGAGCAGCGAGTAGCAATGAAAAAACGAGAACTTGCTTAGATCATGATGAAATATCTTGGAAAATTTAGATTTAGATCTTGGACATTCTTATCGGATTTTGCCATTTCGAAATGTTTTTTTTGTTTTACAGCATTTGTAATAAAATATTACACATTTGTAGCATGGACGAATTATCTTCCCCATGCAATGGCGCTGTCAATCTGAGCAAATTTCGCCAGATTAAGAGCGACATCTTCCGTCTCTCTTTAGGCGCAATCTGTTATTTTAACAGCGCCATCTTCTGTGGCGCTGCAGGGACATTGTGCCTGCAATTCTGACCGATCACTTTTTGAGCGTGCACTGTTGCTGATTGGGTGGTGACGTGCAGAAAGCGGGAATCGAGAAGGGTCGGTTAGCCTTGACTGCGGAAAGACGTCCTTCCCGCAGCCAGATCTCTCTCACTCTCTCGTGTTGAATAAAGAGTTATCTGAAAAAAAGGTCTTTCTGTCTGACCATCTTCATCCATCTGTCCAGCTACATGACGGCCCGTAAGAAGAACTGGCTCGGATATCCCAACGAGTACACAATCTTTAAAGTAGAGAGTTTGCAATTGCATTAAATGACATTTCCTTCAGAATTTGGGTTTTGAAGATATAATTATATACAGGTATATCATCAAGTATTTAGTAGATATTTAATCTGATTTTTTACGGTATTAATATCACATCGATTTTAAAATATTATATTTCGAAATGTCTGACTGCCTTTAAAAATACTGTGAAGGGTCCTGTTTTAATTATTACAAGTGAGTGGCACTCGACGCATCTCTGTCTCCGTAAAGGATTCAATTTCTGCCATTCGAAATGTCAAAGATCCTGTTCGTGAATTTTGAATGTTGACACTTCTAAAATATTCAAGGTATCACTTATTCAATTCCCTGCGCTTTCATCGAGCATTTTTTGCTCATTCTCGATATTCTGAAAAACGTTTGCGTTTGAGTCTCTGCCAAATATAAAATTAATAAGCGACGATACACTGAAATTATTCAACAGAATGAAGTAGAATACGCCTGGCTATTTCACTTAAATATATTTTTCTTCGTCCTCGGCTTAATTTTGCTATTAAAAAATAATACAGAAGAATTAAATCAAGTAAATATATTTTCATCGTAAATCAAACGCGTTTTGCTTTGATTTAATACATCTAAATGAATCGATCTAATTAAAGCGTGCGAATTTTGCACGGGAGTTTCAAATCGCTCTAGCGTCGAAAAATAAATATTTGACGGGTTTTTAGTCTCGTTTTGTGGTAAATGTGCGATTTTGTAAAATTGAAACGATTTTTAATACTTTCGAAATCGACGTTTCGGACAAATATTGGATGTCGAATCCAAACAAGCAGCATAAGCACGTTTCTCCCGTTTGAACAAATACGAACCACAAAAGTCGAATTATTTATGAATAATCTGTGCAGGTTGAGCTTTTGGCTCGGAAGCTTAGCGTTAAAATCGATATTGCGTTCTTTTAACGCTGAATCGTGTCGGATTTTATTGAATGATTACGCTCGGAGAGCTTTTGAATGCTCTATGTGTTTAGTGAGGGGTTAAAAGCTCAGACGATTTTTTTTTAAATTAAGTATTGCAAGTATGTCTATTTTTATAAAGCTTATTCTTATCAGATTGAAATATTGTTTTAGTGATTTAAAACTTGAACTTTATCTAATTTGATATTCCACAATGGTACTGTGCCCTGAAAATCATGTTAAATGTGGAGATACATGGAACACAGATCTTGTGAGAATGGCCATAGATATAATCAAAATATGATCTTATTAAGTGCATACTTTTTAATGGTCACTCGTTGCTTCAAACTAACGTTTGGGTAATATTTTGATTTGTATTCATTTTTAAGCCGAATTATTTTCTTTTCATAGGTCATAGAACTGGGTAATGATTTTCTATTGTGGATATATATATAGAATCATGATGAATCAGATAAACCGTTCGGGACGTTCTTACAATGTTACACTATACTTAATGAAAGCTCACTCAATAGAAGATTTAATATAGTTACACTAATTTTATCTTGGATATTTCACAAATTGCATTTATGCCTCGCCGATTCCTATATTGTGTCGAAATTATTAAATATTTTAATTTCCCATTGCGAAGCTTATTAGTCTAACATCTATTCGCTTTGACAGTCTAAGTGTAATTCAGAACTACTTTGACATTTCCAGCAATATCCAATGTAAGTTATCATAATGCCTTTGACACTATTCAAGCTGAAAATTTTAATTACTCTTCGCGAGATACACAATTTCAATGCTAACAAGTTTTAGGTAAATTGAGTGTAATTTGAGCATGATGTCCTACTTTTACGGAACAGCTGGCAGCTCCGATAGCTAAATATATTTTCATATTCTAAATAAACCCATACAGTGTGCTCAAAAAGTACAATCGATTCAATTGAATTTTGTTTGATGGATTTGTGTGCGAATTTATCTGTAGAAATATCGATAGATTAATCAATCATTCCCCTTTGTGATAAGATTGATCGTCTTAAATAATATTTGAAGACGATCATTTTAATTTGATAAGCAAACTTTCTTGATGGTATCGAGCATTAGTTCTCGGAAAAAAATAATTTCGATATAAAAGCACGCTGAAGAGGACGGAAATGGATGTCCAAAAGTGTCGAACGTTTATATAAATTGTCGACAGAAGCTTTCAAGAGCTTTTATTGCCTTCCAACTGAAGGTGTTTAAGCTTTGATTGACAGCTCAACATATTTTTTTGTTTCACAATTCCTAAATTCTAGGAATGTCCCCTATTAACCAAAACGAATTTGATCGTCGAATAAGATCGCCTGATTGACATACCGCCTGTTTTTTTAAATTCTATCGTCGATGGTAAACTACTGAAAATACTGTACTAAAAATCGTTTTTATGTCTTTGGCGGACTTTGTATATGAACAATTCAATGGAAAACCTTGTAAGAAATATATATATATCATAATTGGGTTTGACTCTAAAAATAAATTGACTTGCAAAAGTGTTGGCCGAAAAGACATGGCTTTTTTAAATTATGAATTTCTTTCGAAGACAACTGTTGCATTTCTCTTGAGATAAGCCCCTGGATCCAATTTCAATATTATGATCACCTTTTCGATGTAATACCATTCGAACTAGATTACCTGTTCTTATTATTCAGACACGTTCGTTCGATGGGTAGACGTTATCTTTTGATTTGTAGCTCCGCTGCATTTTCTGGATACATTGGAATATCGCCTACGTAACAGATTAAACTCAACATATTCCTTGTGGAATAGCACATCATATATTTACGTCATGTGATGCGCATAGTATAATAATTTTATTTCTTTGAAGTTGCTCAGTTGCTATGTTCTTGTTCATGCAAAACAATGAAATTTTATTTTTAACTAATATTTTCAAAATGTATACATTGGTATCTTGCCTTAATAATGATTTATGTGTAGAAAAAGACCAATAGTCATTTTTTAGCTAAAATATATATAGTATACATATATAGAGTACATATATGTTTTTCAAATTATTATATTAACCCTTCCCCACCGGTGATGTATTTACTACACCTTTACTCTTATAATGGGAATATCGATATGAAATATAATAGATACGGAGTTAAAAATTTTTGTATTCCCCCATAATATAATTACAAATAACATCAAAACTTTATAGTATTTAAGTATTCATCTGCAGCGACGGAAATAAATAATTTGTCGGGAAATCGGGAATTTTGCGAGTTTTAGTCCGTGTCTCAGCAGAAAGGAATTTTATCAGTCACATTTATGGTGTTATACGAAAATGTGGAATCATGCGGTCATCAACTCGAACTAGCATTTAAATATCTGATGACGATACTTCCAACGAGTGTGGAGGCTGAACGAGCATTTTCAACAGCAAGTTGCCTGGCTTCCAAAATCAGATCCAAACTAAATGACGAAACACTCGATGCTTTAATGTTATTTCGTTCATATTTTTAAAATAATATTTGAAATTTTTAGCGTTTTATTTATTTATTTTTGAATTGTATTTTTATTTTTTTATTAAATAAATAAAATTATTTTGCCTTCAAGTTATTTTTTATATTAAACAAATTAGTAATTTTTGATCAAATTTATCAGGTCGGGATTGGATTCCCTAATTAGGATGAAACGCACAATACTGTGCGCACGGTATTTATAAGGTTAAGGTGTGATATTTGCAATTATATTTCTGCACAATTTTTTTAACCACAATTTTTTTCCTTTTGAGATCCAGAAAATCTAGGCAATATCAATATTTTCTATCCAATAAGCGTCCAGGATCCAACCCATAAGGTTTGATACTCGTACACAATATAACTATAGCGCTGTCAGTAAACGAATTATATACAAGTTGAAATGTTTGCTACTCCGTTATGGGACCATAAAACGAATTCGTTTTTTATTCTACTGGCAAAGTGCAGAGTTAAATATAAAGTGACTTTGTTTAGAACACCATAAAACGGGCGTGAAACGTTACAGCTCTGTCGTTTTACAAAAAAGCGCCAAAACGTGATCTCGACCACTTCGCCTTCTTCATAAAGTGGATGCTGCATTATTATTCTTGAGCCAGTCGCAGAGCGTTGGAACGGTTTTGTGGCGTATTTTTTTGCGACACCCAGTAGCTGTGTAGTCGGACACGTACGCAAATACTCCCTCGAGTCTGCTAGAAATAGTTGCAGGCAAACGCCACCGGTGACCGCAGATCTCCGCTATATTCGGAGACTGTGACTCTGGCGTCACACCGGACCGGTGTGTGTTGCACTTCTGGTACGGACAGAGCGAGACAAACAGGGACGGAGAAAGAGGGCGTACGTCCAGGGCGGCCGTTTCGACCTTGCAACTAGATTCGCGTACGCCATTTTTTTTCAAGTCAGGAGCCAAAGCTTAAATTTAGTTGTTCTCGGATGTACGTGTCGCACGTGGGTAAATATAACCGCCTTTATTGGTGTTGACAGAAGCATAAACACATCGTACAAACGACGTTATATGAGACCAATTACTTCATAAATGTCTAATCAAACGATTAGTTGTAATTTGTTATGGAGACCTTAATGACACGAAAGAAATCAGAATATGAACTAAAATGTAAATAAAAACCCGTTAGACACCCCTTTTTACTTATTATACCCCGCCCTCTTATAACGCATTTCGACATTTCCATCTGTTCTGAGCTTCTTACCTCCAATTGCCCAGGCCATGATGATCATCTCAGCGTATACAAGGTCTTCCGACGGGTTTGCTACCACTAGGATCCGAATTTATTACGGCTTTATATGTCAGCACACGCGCTACATGATGTATGAAGCTAATAATTAATGCTTCGTCGTGCATGTCCATGACCTCCCGATTGAACATCATATTCTTTCGCACTTTCAATAGTATTGAGATATTGGATTAAATCTTGGAATATTAACTTTCGAGTTCAAGTCCAGGTTATGAAAAAAATTTTCACTGTATCAAAAAAATTGGAAGATATTCACTTATAGATCTTGTTCTGCCTAAAAAAATATTTTAATATTCATTTTTTGCCTATATAAAACATAGTTCCCTTTAAAAATATGTATCTGATCGATGACATGTTGATATTTTTTGTATTGATAAATTTATTAGGTTGAGTCATAAATAGTTGCCGGCAAAAATAAGCCGTTATAATCATTCGGTTTTACTCATGACGCGTTATTTCTATTGGTACTTATAGGGTATCATTAGATAGGTATGCGTCCTATTTGTAATATAATATTTGGCTCGGGAGATGAGATCCTGAAAGATGAGCCAAGGGCGGGTCGTCCTTCCGACAAAGATGAAGTCATTTTGAATGTCTTATTGGAACAAAAACCATGTCAATCAACAAGGGAATTGTCATGGAAGCTAAATACGTCACAATCAATCAATTGTCAGCACTTGGAAAAAATAGGGAAGGATAGCAAATTGGATGTGTGGGTGCCACATAATTTTAGTGAAGGCAATAAAGAAAATCGCATGTCTATAGCCACGAGTCTTCTCTCATGAAAAAATATGTATTTGTATGATGGGATCGTCGGGGCATAATCCACCACGAGCTTTAAAATCGAAATGACGATAAATACACTCAACAGCTACAATGTGTTCAAGAAAGACGCCCTTTTCTCTTCAATTGGAAAAATGTCATACTGATGATACAAAAACGCGTATAGCAAAGTTGATGCAGCAAAAAAATCTGGAACTTGGGTGGTTTGTTTTACTATATATATTTCCCGGACCTTGCCTCAACCGACTACCACCTATTCTGTTCTTTGCAGAGTTTTTTAAATGGGGAAACATTTTAAATTATGAGGAAGTAAATCAAGTGGGAAATAAATATTTGAAAAATACGTCCAACGTAAACTGCATTTAAATTGGTTAGGACGTATATATACGTCCTCGAAATATATGTTGAGTCCTAAAGCAGGCGGGACTTTTTTTTGTTTAACGGATGTGTGAGTTGTTAATACATGTTTTGACATGAATTTAAGATAGGCAACAAATTGGTTACGCTATTGTGTTAGAATGGACGTATCCTTAATATACGGTGACTAGTAGCATAAGATAAGATTCAAGGGAAAACTTATAGTTTTAAAATAGAAGTACAAAAAAGACGCATTGATGCTCAGTTCAGACAACATAGTAAAAAGCCAACATATGCCATCAAAAAACAGCATTACACCCTAAACCCTCACGCTTAGTTGAAAGGTATTTTCAAAGAACAAATGAAAGGGAACTGAAGTTAGGAAATGTCGACTTTATTACAAAAAAGGGAAAGAATCTACACATTGGTGTCCAGATTGTGATAAAAAACTACGTGTCAACAGCTTAAAAATATATCACACAAAAGTTGAGTTTTGAATTTATGTTTGGATATATTTTATTTTTTTATACTCTATGTTTCCATTTTCTTTATGTGCTTTTGTTTATTGTTTTGTATTTGTAAACTTCTATATAGGTTTATGTATCTAAATAATTAAGAAAATATATGTTAAAAAAAATTGTAACATAAACTCACGCCTGGTGGGCAGGACGTATATATACGTCCTAACGAAAATGTGTGCGCCCACTGTATGTTGCATTATTGAAAAGGTACTTCCCCGCTTAACAGGTTAAAAAGTATCTTTTAGGATTTACCTGAATTTATTGAACGTACGACGTACGTTGTAACTTAAGTGGTTGATCATATTTGAGAATCAATGTGCAATATAAAAACAAACTGATCAAAATAGGATTTTTTTTGATAGTTATTATGTATATATTTTACAGTTTATGATTCTGGTACGTGAAAATACATTGTAATTTTTAAAATATTGAAAAGTTTTCAGACAAGAAAATTTGTTGAATTTGTTCGAAATATTGAAATTTCCACCGGAACGAGACGGGTTGTAATAAAATAAAATAAGGTTGAATAAAGGTGAATGTATACATGAATAGAGTTTGTCTGCTCTTGCATAGAGAGAGGTTATGATAAATTGTTTGAAAGGAATTGAATAATGGAAACAAGAGGACCGTTTTCAAAATGTATAGGTATGAAAGCTCGTTTCTGTTTTGCTCGGACTCATTTTGCCGGTATGAGTTTTTCTAAGCCACAAACACCGATGATTGGTCGGCCTGAGGGCATCTGACAGAGGGTTTCTGGGCTCCCACGAGAGAGATGATTAATTTCCTGGAGGAGGTTGTTGAGGGGCTCGAGGAGAGAAACTGGCTGCCATTAGTTTAAATGAACGACTCCAAACAGGTCGATCACCTTTTGGGACAATGTTATTAATCACCCAGTATCTGCCGATGAGGTGTGCTCTCCCCGCAATCAACGCTGGAAAAACTTCAGCGAAAGCTCTATGAATAATCTCTGTGGCAATCAACCTGAACTGGAAAATGACGGGGTAAATTTTGATGGGAAAACATATATAATATTTATATGCAGATCGAAATCAGTCAATCACTATAGCTCAAGAAAAAATAGGAATATGATATATTTTGTTTGTCAAAAGTCTTTTTTTTTGTTGTTGTTGTTAATTATAGTATTTGGGTGTCATGTTTCTTAAAGAGTACAATCTTCGTTAGTAGCTAGAGTTCAATGTGGTGGAATTAGAGTGCTTTTTTTTTTTTTGGCGAGCGTCGAGTATCAAAATGGTAAAATATTTGTCGACGGTTTCATGTCAATTGAAATGACGAATTCATGAGTCAATATTAGGGTTGGTGGCATCAAGTTGACATTGGAAAGCCACGTCTTTGTAGCAAGACCAACGTTTGGAAATGAATTGAATTGTGTGCACTTCCTGTGTTTCTCTACTGTGCTACAATTGAAATGGATGTCTCCTGTTTGACAAGTTTGATCAGACTGTAACTGTGTATCTTTGTGAGGTCTTGAACCAGAAAACTTTTATTTCGAATGGAAAATCGCGACGCTGGATATAAACTGGCAAAATGTATTTTTATACTCTCGTTCAGTTCACATCAGCAACCGTTTTCTTCTCGTGTGTATAAATATTTTACTTCATATGTGCTCGATTGAAATTATTATATTTTCGAAGTAACATCAACGCGAATATCTAAAAATGCATAAACGATAAAGATTAATGAAAGTATTAATATTAAAATGAAATTAGCATACCATAAGCAGTGAATCATATGTGATCTATTTCTAAACTAGAGCTTCTTTAATATCTATTCCAGACAAAGAATCGCATTCTTCATGTACTAAATATTGACGGAAAAGGGCTTCTTAAAGCACATGTAATCCACTCCTTTTTTTATCGCAAGGACTTTAAATGAATGAAGGTCTATGTGATTTGTCTATGTTTAAAAATTGTTTCTGAATAAAAAGTATGAATCAACTATTATGATGATTGCCTTCATTAAACAATAAGACTTCATTGGATGCATTGTTAAGAGCGTGTTATACAACATCCCTTAGAAATCTGCTGCGAGAGCTTTTATATCAAAATATTTTATTTTGGATGATACTTTTTACATTTAAATGAATGTTTAGTTTAAAAAGAAACCTTCTAAATTTATCCCATAAGCGTACTTGTCAGAATAGCAACTGCGTGTGTATAAAGCGAAACTGATAGGAGTTTCGAAACAAAGGGTTGAGAAACATATCAGTTGCTGGAGACAACAAAGAAAACTGAAAATTTGGAGTTCATTTAACTAGCAACCGACACAATTTCAACTTCAAAGGCTCTGCACTTAAATAGTGTTGTATAAATCTCAAATTCCAGAAAATTATACAAAATGGTTGGCTTACAAATATTCTCTATACGCTGTGTTGTATTGTCACATATAAAGTCTCAAATTATCATCAAATATAATTGTTGGTCTTGAATATCTAAAATTTAGGTTTAATTTGATCCAAATTTATGTTTAATATTTTTGGAAAATATTTACTTTCATCCCCAAATTTGGTGATCAATACAGCGCAAATCTTTGATCCAAGCAGATTATTTCTTCTATCGTAAAATAGTCCTATTTATAATAAATTTACCCCTGAATTGAAATGAATATATTCTTAATAATAAAAATAATTTGATTTTTTGGTGATTTTTTTTAAAGAATTTGTTAGTACAACTTTTCTCATAAAAATGTTGTGTTATGTTCAGGTGCATTTGATAACTACTCTTTATAAAGGAATAACCTCGCTATAAGACCACATGTGCAAAATTGCAATTTTATTCCAATTTATGAAATGCTTACAGTCTTCAGGAGTCTGAACATTTTTGTAAGAAACATGGCTTAAATTATATAGAATGAAATTGTGTTTGTTGAAGAATTTGCATCGTCGAATTGTATTATTAAGGATAACAATGGCGGTATTCCAACTTATTAATTGCAAAGTCTGTTTATTGAAATTGTTGATAGTTTTCGTAGTGGTTCAATGAGTATGACGAAGGAGATCTGTTTAGGTCTCTCCTCTTACAACTATTTATCTAATAGGGGATCTTCCATTAAGCACGATCGGACGAGAGGCATTTAACTGTTGAAACTATCCTAATGTTTATCTAGGAGCCAATCTCAGGAGCACGGCGACCCAATTGGAGATAAGTTGTTTAAGGTTGTCCCTTAACCTTTGACTCAGGGAACGCGACTGAATTTCCGTCGTTCCATCAGATATGCGAGTAATATAAGGCGCTAAAGTTATATTAGGGTGTCGATAAACAGAGACCGACTAAAATTATTAACGGCGAAGAAATTCATAGTCGGCAATCCTTCCCGAAATTGGTATTGTTTTAACAACCTATTGACAAGTTTACAGCTGAATTGATGGCCTTAATAATAACAACGGCACTAATAAAATACGTTAATGACTTTGTACCCATTTGATGTTGTGGCGAATAAATAAAGCGAACGTGCTTTTTACCGTCAACCTCCGTTTTTTTGCTGTCAATAATAACACTATTAATCATAAAGCTTTGTGCAATATTTTAAACGTGGGGAATTTTGCCAAAATTAATAGTAGACCAACGATAGATAAGAGAATTTTGTGCATTAAATTGGTCGGGAAAAAATCATAACGACATTGCTTTAAGCAATAAAATATCTTTATATTTAATTTATTGTGCAAGAATTTAATGCAATTTTATAATTTTATTTACCTTAATGGAAGGCTTTAAAATATTTTATAATTTTTTTTAAATTAAAATCAAAGGGATAGCTTAACAAAGCCAAAATGATAGATTAACCTGTATGGTAGGATGATCGCGTATTTGCGAGTGAATTCCAGTGATTCAGAAAGAACACTCTTGTACGTTGAGCTTGGAGAGAGATATTTATATTTATTTAACTCATTCGTCGCTGCGTCCACTAGATATGCGCAACGGGCGTTCTCCCGCGAAGACACCGTTGCGGGATTTTGGTGGACGTTTTCTTCCTCCACTTAAATGCGATTTAACAAGTTATTTCGTTTCTATTTAATGGAATTAGCACTTGCAAATTTAAAATAAACAGAATATTTAAAATATATATTATATATAACATGTAAAGACATAAAATTATGTTTAAAATGAAATATAACATTATATTATGTAGCATGGTATTCATTAAAACATTTCAACACATATGAGGTGATTTTGGATAATTAAGACAATATGTTGAGACCCTTTTCGAGAATTTGTCTCATATTTTTGCAACAAAAAGTACAATACATTCAATTTTTTATGAATTTCTAAACCGTGAAACGCTTTTTCCCCTTTCTCATTTTTATTTAATAATAGAATTTTTCAACCAAAACAGATCTCTTAATAGAAATTCCCGGAATTTTTGATATAAGTATAAAAAAATACTGATATGTTTGCAGAAAAAGTATGCTTTTAAACGGAATTAAGGTTATGGGGAAATCTTAAACAGTTTTCAAAAAGCGAATCCAGCATCTCACTGTTACGTATTACTATAACGATTTACGAACGTTTTTCTATAATATCTTACAGATAACAACTATCTAAATATCTTTCAAGATCGACTTCGAAACTTGCACTTGCTTATCTTCACTTTGTTTTCATTAATTTGGCTAACGGCAGAGTAGTTGGTGAAACTTATCGATCTAAAATAAATAATACCTGAGAGAAGACGTGCCACATGTCATATTCTGATCGTCTGTGTTTATCCCTTGCGTTATAATATCTCATCGCTATTCCTTATTTTTACGCTCCGATGATCGAATTTGGGTCCTGTGAGAAACAACGCTGATACAGGCTAGGCGATGAGAGTGTTAACCTAGTGAGCAAATTTAAAATCGATGAAGTCGTTGATGCCTTAATCGCTTTACATCGATTATTGTCTGTCAGCTCCTATCAGTGTAAGACAATCTTCAACTCACTTCAAATAAACACTGTTGATAGCATACAAGCCACTTAATTTTTTTACATAAACAGTATACAAGAAATCGGTTCATTTGTCTTGCTTTAGAACGAAATGATAATTGGACAAAGACTCACACTGTCATAACACTGTCGATAACACAAACTATTCGGTAATTTATTTGCATAAACAAATAACACACTCGAAATCAAAATCATTATTAGTCGATAAATTTGGGCTAACGATCTATATAATCGAGCGATGTATGCGGGGAAGCTCTCCGTCTCTGTCTTCCGAGCTGCGCTATGTTCTCGCTCTGTCTCTGTCTGTCTCCGAGCTCAATATACAAGAGTGATCTTTCTGAATAAGTGGAGGGGTTAAATAGAAGTTTCATACGCGCTACCGCGGTCCCAACAGATGAGTAGATTTCATAGTAAAAAATATCGGTTTTTCCGGTTTTCGATTCATCATTATTTGTTTTAAAAAAATATTTTCAAGCATAATTTAGAACATTTTATTCCTTTTTCATGAGAAGCATTTTTTATGAATAATATTTTCGAATTCACTATCTTAATTCGGTAGTTAAGTATTATTTTCCTTTCTTCTCTTATTTTCGTCTTTTTTATCTTAGGAAAATTTAAGCTAAATATTTAATTCTATTGTAGTCAGCTAATTGATAGAATCTTACTATTATATGAGATAAAATGATATTAAAAATCTATCGAAATTAAATGATATATAGCTGAAAGGCGTTATATCTCGCAATAAATAAAATAAATGTGTTTTATTTGGTTTTGAGAAATTAACAACGGTGTCAGTGACCAAACTAGTGGCCCCAGGGGCGTAGTTACCTCATGGTACGAATGAGCCATGTTTATGGGCCAACTAAGAAGGAGGTTCACAACCTGCTATCTTTTTTTTTTTTTTGAAAAATGTAATTTATAAACTTCTACTCTGTATATTTCCTTTAATTCGTAATTTTCAATTTATAAAGTCGAAAAAAGCATTGTTTGCTTGCCATCAGCTTTCATGCACCCTCCTGAGATAATATAATTGAAAAATTATATTGACTTTGTATTATGCACGGCTCTATAATTTAAATAGGTATTCACCCCTTGTTTGCTTGGCTTTTCATAATCCGCTGAACTTTTCGCTGAGTCACCCGAATTTCGCACGGGATAAAAATAAAATTATTTCGGTCTTGGAATATGTTCATATTCATTTCGTATTGGCATTAACACGTCGACTACGTATCGTAAATTTTAAAGAACGCATTAATCTAAGTAGTACAGTGTCGCAGTACAAGCGCTTGGCGAGCGCTCGATCGAAGCAGTCAAATGCTATATTGACAGGTGAGGGGGCGCGAAATTTTGAAATTGGCAAAAATAACAAAATATGACATCGTGACAAAATAAAATGACAGTCTTAATGCAAATAAATGTATATTTTTAACAGAATTTCTTATGAAAAGTCATTAAAGATATAATTATAATGAATTTAGAATTGATTAAAACTTAATTTGAGAATCATAATTTTCGATTGCATTTATGGTTTTGTCACTTTTGAGGTCGCTTTATGACCGGTCGGGTGGGTTCGTTTACTATCGGATCGTAGTGAAAGATCAAGTTGATTGACTAATTAAAAAGATTCTGGCTCTCTGTAAGTTATTTATTTGAAATTTCTTAGACTGATTTCTGGTGAGGAAGAAGTCCTTCAAAGAGATAGACAGAAAGAATCAGAAGAACATATTTTATCGGCTGCGCTTTTCAATCAACTTTATCCTTCCAAATATCAGCATCCTTTTGTAAGAAAATATTAATATTTTCGATCTATCAATTTTTTGATATGATTGAATTTTTATCCAGAATTGATTTCAATCCAAATCTTTATAATAAGAAGCCAGAATTTATGCTGAAGATAGTGTTCTTCTCCTTGCCTATAAATTCGGCAATCTTGAGCAATTCTCCGATTATATGTTCATAAGATCTATGGAATACTCTTTGGATATTAATTTATTTCAGGCCTTTATTGAATCGTCTCTCAAATAACAACACGAAGCAATAAATCGTTTGTTTATTCGCATGGACATACTGATATAGATAATGGGATGCTGTAAGCTATCCATTACGGGAGATGGACGTATAAATACGCGCACGGGGCTACTTTTTGGACGCGCTCCCGACCGATAGGAGTTAATAGAGCTTGCAAAATTGATGCCCAAATAATCATTGAATAGAAAGTGGTTAACCAAACGTCCGAAAACTATTTCCGCTTTGAATAACGCACCAAGGAGACGGTCCCGGGGCGTACCGGGTTTTTGTTAAACCATAGTCTACTTATTGACAGGTACTTTCATTAAGCTCCCGGATCCATTAACCACCGTGAATGCGAAGCTATCCTAATGGAAGAGATTAAAGAACCTTTCACGATTGATCAAAAGATATTCCCGGCATAAAGGAAGGAGGCTTCTCTGTTGTTTCGCCCAAGATGGGAAACACGAAAATGTTTTCATATTACGCGCGACGCTAATGTCGCCATTATCCGACGGCTCGAATCGATCAAACCGTGGGACGGTCATATTTGTATACTTTATCCTGTTTGATATATTATCCTGCTCGAGGAGTCGACGGGGGTTGAGGCGAGTCGATTTATTTCTACAATGAAAAATTACCGAAATGAGGGGTGGCGTAGAGCGGTATTCAAGCTGGCAGGTTGAATTGTCGAACAGGGGGTGAGTTTCGAGTGGCAACTTTGCAAATGTTTCATTATATTCACCTGTCGTGGGCTTCCGACCTTCTTATTATTTCCAACTAAGTTACAAGCTTTTAAGTGAATTCTATGCAAACAATGAAACGAGATTGAATCGATCCTCGGCGTGAATTTTGTGTATGAATAAAAACTAAGCCCAAACAACCTGCATTTTGCATCAAATGGAAATTGATAACATAAATATTTCTTTTAATTCCGCGGTTAAGTCGTTAGAGAGTAGAAGCATTTTATTCGAACCAATTTATAGTTTCCAATTCAATGCAGAATGAGGCCAGATGTGCTGTCACAATGGCATTTATAGTGAAGAGACATGGCAAGTTAAATAACGGGGTAGTCTGAATAAATGACGTTTATTTTCCAGAGGGTATTACATAGTATCAAAGTTTGAATAGGGTATATACAGTCATGGAAAAGTATTAGGCAACTCGTTTAATTCTATATAAAATTTATGATATCCATATCTATATTGAAGGCAGTCTCAAAAGATCGGTATTTTCATTATCTGAGGATGAAGATTCTTCAGATTTTTTTTTAATTACACAAACCCAGCTCTCTTTTGTAAAAAAATAATAGAAAGTGTACATGTAAAGCAAAAAAGCATGAGAAATTATATATGAATATGAGACTTATTATTATATTGAATTTACCAGCAAATAAAAATTAAAATGAGAAAACTAGGGGTTTCTATGAACACTTAAACCTTTTTGTGCGGTAAATGCATTCCGCGGAAAATTGCACAAAAATAACATAGAAAAAGTGAAGATGCGTTCGATGCGAATCGCATAACTTTGAAACAGCTATATAAAATATATCCAAAATCGCATAAAATAAAATTAATAAAAAAACAATAAGGCAATAAAAAAATAACATTTTTATAACAGATGCAATATGATTTACACAGTTCCAAATAATTTTTTTTTTCAAATTTCGGTTATTGTTGATGATTTAGCTCCTATTCTATCCAAATTATCTCGATACGTACTCTTAATGAAATAAAAAAAGATAAAATTGCTTTAAAAAAAAAAATCGTATTTTACACAAAATAATTATAGATTTTCTGTGCAAAGAATTTTCACTCTCATCTCAAGAAACTCCACAGTATTTAATTTTCTAAATTTAAGAAAGCATTGATACTTTTGTTCTCTGATTTTTTTAAAAATAATCTACATTTGAATCCGAGCTTTTAAAATACGTGTACAGGATCTAAACCAAAGGACTGCAAAAAAGTCGAATTAAAACAGAATTTAGCATAGATTTTAACGGTTTGGATTCTAATTCAGTTAATACGTATTTACATTTAATTGAGCAACAATTTGCTAATTATGCTGTATGGCAATCAGGCTAAAAAACATGTCTGGATGACCAAATTCGCTTTAATTTGAAATTACGCAACGAAACCGGATTGGTATTTATGTTGGTGCGGGATTTGTTGATGTATTACAAAATTGGTTTCCAACTCATCGATTCCGAAACATCTGAAAACAATCAAATGCATTTCATTGTTTGATAGATTCGATCGCCGCTTGCCAAAAAATGTAGTTTATCGCCGAATTTTGCTTTTGTGGATTGAACAACGACAAACAGACTGTATATTTGTTTTTCAAGCAATATAAATGGGATTTTCAAGTATTTATTGCAAAGCCTTGTACTTTAAAAAAGTCATTACTATAGCCTTTCATAGGGTTATCCCTTTAAATAACGATTTGTATTTTATCTATAGCAATTCAATTCAATTGTTTTAAGATTCGAGAGATTGCATTATAATAAGTTTTCAGCAATTGTATTATAGACATTGGATCATTGTCTTGATAAAATTCAAAATGGTCTTTGGATCCGACTGCTCTGGACTTTCTCAAAGATTATCTTTTTTTAAAAACATTACATCATCGATTATCCGGACTAATTGGGGGTGAAAATATTCCAGATAACGTAAATCTGGATAATCATAATTGACAGGGAAATACGGGGAAGTATGAATATTTTTTATTTGTCTGGGAATACATACACATATAATAAATTATTTTTTTATTAAAAATAATCAATGACCGATTTTGGCTTTAAGCTAGCTCTTCTTTTAGAAGCTGCTAAATCGCGAATACTCGAATAAGATATATAAGTTTTCCTGAATTACACTCTTCTAAGTTACACTCTCCAAAAGTACTCGACCTAACGTATAGATAGCGGTTATTGATTTAAAAAAAAATACTATGATGGAACGTGTCTTTATGCTACGTTGCTTTCGCAATTGTACAGATCATATAAAATGCCGCACAAAAGCTCTAAAAGAGGACAGAGTGGCCATAAGGTTTTTATGTCCAATCGGTCCGTTTTTTGAACCGCTGATATGACGAATGAGCGCCTCGTGACTGGATGTCAAACCTGAACATGTCTACAGAATGATGACAAACTTGTCGAAACGAAGTTGTCTGAAGAAGACTGATGGGGTGGGTTGTTTAAATCTTACAATGGTCGAAAGTATTGTTGTCTTTATTTTATTGCAGGCTTATGCCGACTGGGTCGGCCCAATGTTTAAGCGATAGCGAAGAAAAGAGGGATTAGACAACTTTGTAAGTATTATAATCAGTGTTGGTTCATGTAAAGTAAAATGGTATTCAAAGTTTTGCACCCCAAACTCAGTTGCGCCCGTGGCGGGCGCCTGGGTTGCAACGCCCTTGTTATGGACCTGATTATAAGTGTTACCGATATACACCTTAAAACACCTTAAGTCGCTCTCAAAAATATTGAACTTTCATCTGTATCGTCATTAATTCGTTTCCTTTGCTTCTTTTGTTTATGAAACTGTTGTAAAACGTGAAACTGTTTTACGCCTGTTTTATTATATATTACACAAACACAGCTTAATATTTTATCAACTAAAATAATAAATATCAACGTTTTAAAGGAGCTAAGAAGTTTCACTCCTACTGCGCTGGAACCACAAACAAATTTCTTTTAAAAAAATTCTCCTTATTTTTAATCTACATTAAAAACTGCAGATCGACATATTTGAAGTTTAATTTAATATAATAGTTTAATTAAGACACATAGTTTAATTTTTCTCGGAACGATTTAATATTGATTCTATAAATTTTATTGGTGCTACTTTACGGGTGCAAATATTAATGCGAAACTAATATAAAACGGTAGACATATTAAGGTATAAAAATCATTAATTATAAATGGGGAATTCCCAAGTTTTATCTTTTTGTCCCATGATTTTTGTAAGCTGAATTTGATGCGTTTTTTACGTTTAGGTCAAATTAATTACTTTAATATTTTTTAAGTTTTAAGTAAACAGGTTTGTTTATGAAGATCAATTAAATGGTTATTATTCAAAGGAATGGGTAATATTTTTTGTTTCACTCGGATGCTTGGAATATTGTGCGCTAGAGCGAGACAGTACAATGAACACCTGTTCGTGTGAAAATGCGGCATTCAAATAGATATGTTATTGAAACTGGTTTTTTTTCAATTGTTAGTACAATTTTAATCGATGCGATAATTTAATACGTTTCTTGATTAGCGAATTGTTCAATTTTGATCAAGCAGTTTTTGTGAGTGAATGTATTCAATGTCGTTATGTTATCCTTATCTGTCGATACCTATGGGTGTTGTTTTATGTAATGATCCAATAGAGGATTCCTAGAAAGGTTACAATTCATTCCTGTGCTCCATCTACCTTTAACCATATATAGGGCAAACTTTGCGGCACATGCCCGCAGGAGGAACATTTATAAAAATAAGCGCAAAATTCCTGGATATCTCAAATAAAACAATTCGGTTATTTGCGCTTTCCCGCGTAATACGGTTAGTTTTCCTCGCTATATTTCATAAAATACACGTTTTGTTTCCCTGACCCCCTTCTATTTCTTTTTGGCTTTGTTCTCTTGAAGCGGGCTTTGATTTGTTCATGCGGCCTGTGATGATGCGGGCTGAACTTCTTGCAAACTAATTTTAGCAGCAAGGAGTTTGTATTAAAAAGTTTTTCAGTTCTAATGCAAGCTGAGCGCAAGTCTCCGATGGAAAGGGGGTGTATCCCAGACTTGATATCCGCTAATTTCGCCCCGTTCTGTTCTGTTGTTATGGGGTGGTTGCACTGCCGTGAATGCAAATAGAGCAGGACCACAGCCTGCAATTGGTTTTATTGCATTCGCAATATTACGTTTTCAGCGCCAGTTAAAATTTTCGTTCATCACGTTGCACGAATGTAAACCAACTTAACGCTGTGTTTTCGTCGTTGTTAAATTAAAGTTTCCACTTGGAGATTTCGATATCATCGTGGAAAGCACGAAAGAACACAATAATGCCGCCGACGAACGAAGATATATATTATAATGTGTGCTACGAAATTAAGACGTGATGTTATTCTGGCATAGTTTCAAATCCATTTCGTAGATTTATATCTAAAAGTGAAGACTGTTTGTATGCGATTGTGGAGCTGTAGAATGAGCATATTTTATAACGTCGTCTTCTGTCAAAACAGTGCAATAATCTTGCATAATTATGGAGCCAAATCAAAATTAGGCCAAAAAATATATTACTCAACGTGTTTGTATACACAATAGAATACTCGTTATATAAACAAGCTTAAAATCGCATCAATGCAATGTGTATATAGAATATATAATTAATTTCGTAATTCAGACATGAATGCGAATGATTGTAAAATAATCAAAAAATATTATAAGATTAGCACAAGCATTATTCGTGTGCAGAATTTGTTTTGTGAGACGTTTAACGGATGCACCATGTTGGCGCATATTGGTCTGATGAAGTGAAGCGGGGCGCGGGATGGGCGGAGAGAAAGAGAAGACGGAAAGAGGGAGAAGGTCGGTCTTCGACGTGAGAGAGAGTGTACGCAAACATTTGAATCCTAACCTCTCAATCCGCGTTACGCATGCCCCACAGCAATACACCGGGTAACTATACTACTGCGTTTCTTTTTAAATAATTATTAAGCGCATGTGGCATTGCAACGCATGCCGGTTAGTCGCTAGTATATAATAAAATGGATTTGCTACTAGTGTAGTGGTTGCTTAGACTAGGTATAGACACATACACACACATTAGCGTTTCTATGATGTATGATACGGACACATTCCAAACGATAATCCCTCTCTTTATACTACTTTCCAATCAACTGGTGCTTTATTTAAAGAGATAAAACACAGTATTGTGTCCGAATTCCAGTGATTCAGAAAGAACATTCTTACACGTTGGAGACAGATAGAGACGGAGAGAGTATCTTGCGTACATCGTACTATTGTATAGATCGTTAACCCAATTTTATCGGCTAATAATGATATGTTAATGATATAAATCATCGATTTCAAGTGTATTGTTTATGTTTACTTGAAAAAATTATCAAATATTGTGTATTTTTTTTTTTTTAAATCCTTATGACGTCCATCAAAGCATGAATCTTTGATGTGTCATATCCGATAACGGATATAGGGTGATCTCCATAGGAGATCTTACTTGGGAGATGATTTTAATGTGGTGGTTTCCCGTTGCCTTCCACACGTGGTAAAGTAAGGATAGGATTATTTGGAAAGGTAGGAGAGGAGAGAATCTATGAGTGAGTAGCGAAATTATCATTATATATATAAATGATAATTTAATTATTGTTGCAAATTCAATTACTCACTCATGGGCGTCCCTGCACGACTTTATTAATCGCCTCAGAATTTACTTTTTCTAATCCAGGAAATCAGGGTAAACCTGGATCGAGACGATCGATCAGAAATATTAATATTTCCGATCTCCCAAATTTGTTGGTACGGTGAAAATTTTTTCCACAATCTGGATTTGAACCCGAACCTTTGCAACAAGAGTCCAGGATCTAAGCCACTATACCAACATTTGGTCAAATTGTGTATTATGAAAGCGTTTATTAGGTTGGGGAATAAGTTCGTAGCGTTTTTTATTAAAAACTTTAATCGAAACAAAAATCAATAGTTTTAACAATAAATAAATTGATTATATATTCGCCATTGTTGTTTATTACCTCCTCCCACTTTTCGACCGATTTGTCGATACCCGTCTGCCAAAAATCGCCCGGTCTGGTGAAGGTAACGCCTCTCATATGATTCGACAGGGAGCGGAAAAGAAGATATAATACGTCGATGCAAGATCTGAAGAATACGGTGGACACTGAAGGACCTCCCATTCGAGCTCTTGGAGTGCAGCTTTTACGGCTTGTCCAACATGGGGCCTGGCGTTGTTGTGAAGGAGTATTGTTTGGTCTTGTCGATGGGATCTTTACAGTTGAATAGCCTCTTTCACGCGGCGTAGCTGAGCTTTGTAAAGCTCCCTATGGACCGTGGCATTCCTTTCGAACATTTCCTAATACACCATGCCCTCACAGTCCCACCAAAAGCAGACCATGGTCTTCTTTGGATGAATGTCGGACTTGACTCTCGGCTTTGGCGTATCTCCTGGGGCTACCCATACCTTTCTTTGCTTCATGTTTATGTATAAGCACCATTTATTATCTCCCGTAATGATTCGATACAAAAAGCGCTGTTTATGACTGGGTGTTGCTCAATGGCGGGCGAGATGCTGGGAAGCAATTTTAAGGCGATTTTCTTTGTTTTTTCGTTAATCTCGTGAGGTTATATTATACAAATTGTACAAAAACAAAAAAATGTTATAAAACAAAAAAATATATAAAAACGCTACGAACTTATTCCCCAACCTAATATTTATTCATGTACAAGCTTCATACACGCTGCGACGGTCCTGACAGATAAGTGGATTTGTGCGGATGATAAGTGGCTGACATACAAATATAGCATCTAAGTTCATGATGATTTTAAATTAGCTCACAACTCAAAGGGTTAACCCTGTAGCGCATCTTGCTCGCACGTTAGCCCGATCAAACAAGAGAGAGGAAGATGGCAAAAAAAACTTCCGTTAATCAAAAAACATCATTGCAGCGGAAGGATTAAAGAGTAATTTATTCTAGATAAACTTAAACATTGAATCTATTAAATGAAATCAATTCTATAAACTATGATTTTATTTAATTCTTGGATTTGTGAAAGATAATAATCAGCAGTAGCCCAAATATATTTATTTAAAATGCTTGATTTTCAAATAAATTGCTTTTATCTATTAAATGACGATATATCGTCGTCCGATACTAAGAGGGTTATGACCACTTTCGTATTAGTAACTACTTTTTAATAGTTTGATTCAAAGCTGACATGAGTTGAAGGTTAAAAGCTCCAGTTAAGAGCCTAATTTATGATCTAAAAACAGCTGGATAATCTTTTGGGGGCGATTTTATTTGCCATTATGGATATTAAATACGCCATCGTCACGTTCCCTGCGTGGCTGCAGTAAATTGTATCGTAATGTATGGCGGCCACGAAATTGCACAGGATTAAAACGGGATCCATAGGGGGAGTCCCGAATCACATTTTGAATATTTGCATTCTAGTGATTTATGATCGGAATTAGTTTGAGTTGTATCCCCTCGCCTTGTTTTCGGATGTAAATTAAGTTTATCAGCTGCGCACAGCTACTGACAATATGCGCCGAGTCACCCTGTACTTATTTGTTATCTTTGCAGGCTCTGTATATCGTAGACGCTTTTGTTTCGTCGGCTGTTTGTAGGATGTTTATGACATAACATCGAGCTGGAAGTGGCATATCTCTATGAATCATCGATGATTATAGTTGAAATTTTTCGGCTTAAATGTGGATGCTATTTACGGATGTGTGTTTCATAAATAGTCTGTGGGCTTTCGAGCATTAATAAGTTGCAAAGATCTTAAAATTCAGTCGAAATCTATTAGAATTTTCATAGGGATTGAATTTGTTTATGTTATTTAATGGCATATTTGACAAGATATGTTATGCTACATAATATATAAATACAAAGCCAGCATAAATTTATTGTATTTAATTAATTAATAATTGAGATAAAAGCAAGTTACTTGTTAAAAAGAAAATCTTAGTGACACCTCTGAAAAATTTTCATCCCTCAAAAAATTAATTAGCTAAGATTCAAACCTTTTACACATAACATAATTAAATTCTTTTTGTTATTACATGCAAATTTGTTGCAAATTTAAATATAAACTAAGATATAACGCTAGAACACTATTAATTCTTATTTAAATATAAATATATTAGCATTGTCGATGAGTACAATATTAGAATATTTAATATAGGGAAGTACATGTAAAATGGTTAATATAAGCACTTGTGAAATATTAAGTCGTCATACGCCATCTGTTGACACGATTTCAACTAAGCATCCGATTAATCATTGTAGTTGTAAATGAAAATTTAAGCGATTGCGAATACAGGGCCGTATAAATACGTAAGAGCTTTCTAATTACAAGGATTCCAGTGAAGCCTTTTCGGGCGTCGGCTTTGCAGGACAGTTTTGTTTCAATTAAGCTTTTATCCGATTGATTTAAGAGCCTTTGTGTTGCAATTAGTTTTATTGGGAGGCTTGCGAAAGGGTCGCCCTCCCCGCTCGAAGCGCACGGGACCTTCAGATAGGACCCATAGTGACTGAACCTCATCCTTGCTACGTCGTAAGTACTCTCCGGCGTGCAGACCAGATTACAAAAATGTTATTTATGCCGTGGAAAAGCGTTGCCCGCCCGCCACCCACACCCCACTGTCTCGCAATAAATTTTGTGGGGTGTAAGTGGCGGAGCGCTGATTGGATGTTGCGTCCTTATATCGAGAAACAGCCCCTAGCCCAATGATGAAATGGACCATTTGAGGTTATTTAGCTATCTCGCTGATCGGTGCTGACCACCAATAGACCACATTGCAGATTAAAAGGGCTGATTGCTTGGTAGAGGGTATTTGATTAAATTCTAGCAAATATTTTTTGAAGACATTCTTGATACATAACGATTTTGACCAAGATGTGTTTAACAATATTAAGACTTGCCTATCGAATCAAATTGTCTATGAAAAAGTGCTTTATTTAACATATTTAAGTCTACACATAGAACGACAATAAACGATTGTGTGCAATAACTAGTTTATGCGGGCGGTGGCAGATGTATAGAAATTCAGCGCATCTTCCATATCATCAATTTAAAAACAAACAATATTATTTTTAGCTTCGATAGTGTATTATTGAAAATGAATTTGTGGTGGATATGAATATAATTTCTTTGATCAATGTAAGTTACTGTAAAATAAAACTGCTAGTTAATACTTTTTGTGATGTAATTCCGTTCCATTTTATCGAAATCTTCAGATTTCATTTCAATGGAAGCTCTAGAAGAGGCATTAATAAGAGCAAAAAAATTGTATAAGGAGAAACGGTAAATTGGCAAAAGATATTCCGGATGAGATTTATGAGGAGTGCACCTCATAAAATGTTCTATAAGACATCAATATAAGATAGTACGGAGTTTAAATTTCTTAGATTATTATTGAGACGAGGAGGTCCCAAAAATATAGTTGATAAATATTATCTTCAATTAATGTATTTAACCAAATCGATATTAGTGCATTTTGGTTTTAATAAGATCCCTTTTTAAATGATTTATTTATAACAGATTTATCAAGAAACAAAGACACAAAAAAGTTCACCTTCACAGATAACTTAATGCGACAATTAGATATTAACGCATTCCGAAACACGTCTGCAATTATAGACGGATGTGATAAGTCGTTGATGCCATAATCGCTTTACACCGATTACTTTCTGTCAGCTCCTATCAGCGTAAGACAATCTTCAATTCGAGGCGTGCTTCAATCGTGCGATGTATGCAGGGAAGCTCTCCGTCTCTGTCTCCCGAACTGCGCTACGTCTGTCTCTGAGTTCAATGTTTAAAGAGTGCTCTTTCTTAAAAGTGGAGGGGAGATCTCAGGCCCTGGGATAGTACTCCTTTAGGGGTTAACTTGCACCAATAACGCTCCTGCATACCGCCAGTTGTGTCCAAATCACGACTTTATTATGCCGATTACATATTGGTTATAACATATCTGTAAATATATTTTTTAAAAGCAGATGTCTTCTTTTCATGATGAATATATTCCTTATTCTGATGTTAACTCTGATGATTACTCTAGTGTAAAGGTTATTAAGCTAATGTAATCCGCGGACCCCTCTGAAAAAATATTTTTATTTGGCGGACCCTTTCTTTAACAATATTTTTTTTGCTGACCTCATCCCAAACGTAGATATTTCATGTCTTCAAATTCTAACCTTTAGCCTAACGATTTCACTATCATGCGGCATATAGGCTGAGAACATCCTAATTTTTCAATAGAATGTTTGTATTTCATCCATGATTTCAACATGTCTATATTTTACAACCATTTTTTTATAATTTCACATACACCATTTTAAGCACCGCTAATCTAGTGAATTCAGAAATAGATAGTAATGAAGTTGAAGGATTTACAATATATGCACGACGATAGTGATAGGAAGTCTAAGAGCGGTAATGTGTTCATGGATGGTTTAAATCAATTTATATGTTCATGAATTGCGTCGCTAATCCGTGTCCGCGAATGCGTTAAATGTATATATTTGATCAGATTATAATCTGGATTTTCAGTAGACTTACACCAAATAATAGTCTTAGTTTTGTAAAATATAAATAATAGAAATGATCTTGCGAGTCATGTGATATGGTTGTAGGATTAATGATGAGTCCCTTGTGCGCATGCGCAAAATTTATGAAATGGGTTTGCAATGATGAAATTGAAGGGTTAGGATTGAGATTCTATTTGCCAGCTGGCGAAGATATCAGGCTTGTGCGTGTGAACTGAAAGAAGACGTCTCTATCTTAGATGGCTTGGCATATTTGATGAAGAGGTTCAACACGAAGTCTCGCAGTTGGGTCTCTCTTGTTCGAAGATTTGATGAAAATGATTTTCTCCACCACTTCAATGTTTTGCGTATAAAGCAGTAAGATGTGGATAATTGGTCAGCGGTGTCCACCCCAATCATATTTCTGATGTAATCTGGAATCACCTCGACATTGGAGTTCAAATGATTAATATCAACATCACTATTAATTAAAAATATACTACCGCTATGAAAACTTTATCAAAGTCATTGGTAATGATCCAATAGAACGGACTGCAAAAAGTTAAATGTATGTATATACAATACAATCATCGTTATCCCTTTCTTGGTGCTTCTTTGACCGTCAAGCCAGGGCGCATCCCGCGGGAATTGATCCCCTCGACAGCCCCTACTTCACGTTACAGCTAATTTAGAAAATTGATATAGCTATGTTTGAAATTACAATTGATAAAACTTGGTTTGATTGTGTGATATCTTGTCATAATAAGGTTCTCGATAGACGACATTGGGAAGCAATTAATTTATTTGCTCATCCCATTTTACAGATTTATCAATTAAAAGCTTCAATATTTTACTTTAATAGAAACTAATAACACACTGATTTTCGCGGAGGGAATACAATTTACAGACAGACTCCGTTAATAAAGCGAGTTCTTTGTAAGTACAGATTAACATCTCTTTTCGGGCATATTATAGTCCTCGCTTTCGAACAATGAAATGCCTAATCGCGATTTCTTCCCGATGACTTTGTGAAAGGATCCCGACTGACGAGGGCGAAAGTCTGTATCTCTCAAAAAGCGGGACTACGCTGTCGTTTCTTATTAAAGTTTCAATTCCGATTCTCGGTTCCAATTTGGCTAATGACGCCGATACGATTGTTCGGCGATATCGAATAACGATAAGTTGTATTTCAGCGCTCACAACATGTGCTTATTAATAGCGAACAGCACAACAAAAGATACCGTCGTGGGGTTAATTTCGGAGCTGGAAGTGGGTCAATGGTGTACGGATCTTCTAACAGAATAGCTTGTCTCTCCAAATAATTGAATTGAGTCGCAAGATCGTTTCGCCGATTGCCCCAATGTGATTGGAGATATGTAATAAAGTAAAATTTGCCGATTTCGTTGACAAACGGGTGCGTGCTTGGGGGACGATTAATGTAAAACTGTTTGGCTAAATCTGATCTATTTGGTTGTTTTGATAGATGAATGGACTGACATTTTATTGTGGTTATCTTGAGTAAAATATCAGAAATATTTATTGCATGACAACGGAATTCTATCATTCATTTGATGGCAAGTTATTAGCTTTTGTGAAATATTTTAGTACTTTTATTATAGATTGCCCCCTGGATAAAAGTCGTTTTGATGTAGTTAAAGCACTATAAGTTTTTATAACTTATATTAGCGGTAGCAGGAATCAACCCATTATTTGATAGAGCAGGAAAAATGGATTACATATTAATTCCAAATAATAATTTTCATTCAAATTTATAGTTATTTTCCATTTGTCAAGCAATTTCTTTATTTCCTACTTTGCATTCCAAAGACCTGAATATATAATACTCGGAAGGAATCAAATCTGATAAAACGTCCCAGTTTGACAAATTTTAGGGTTTCATGGATGATTTTTCAGTACAATCATAGCTAAAAATATTCCCATCAGGCAATATCTTTTTATCTCTTCAATATTTAATAATCAATATCCACAATGAATCATTTGTGTGTTATAAGTTCCAGGAAAAAAGATCTTTGGTCACCTTACTCTAATCACTTATATTCTTCATCGACATGTTCAATTAGGTGACCGTTTACAAATAGAACTCTAGTGTTGTGCTGTCTTTATTATCAAATACATAAGGAGTTTAATGGATCCTGAATGAACCCTTTTCGATTATTGAATATTGAAGAGGTCCCAGTCCTGTAGTGAATTGTCCTTAATTATTTGTTGATGATTTAATTAGTAATTTTAGCAGTTAGTCATCAACTTTTGAGTGATCTAAAGACATTCTTAAAACATTTATGGTCCAATTTAAATTCTGAAATCTGTTGATATTTATCATTATTATTAGCGGCTTAATTTCTGGAATTTTATAATAAAGGTTCGAGTTCAAATTCAGATGGTAATAAAATTGATAGATCGAGCGTATTAATATCAAATCGATTCAAGTTTGTTTTGGTTTTTTGGATCTGATAAATCAAACATTAAGATGAATAATAAAGTCAGGGCAGGGCTACGTATGAGCGACTAATTTGAAATAATAATACACTGTATTCTCGATTATTCGGGTGTGGATTATCCGGGTTGCAAAAATTCTGTGCCTGAAAAATATGAATTATTTTATTTTTCTTATATGATTGTGAGATGCACACAATCAAAATGAATACAACACTAAAAAATATGATTCTCAGATAATAAGGCAACTCCCAAACAGTACATGAGGTGTTATATATATACAGGTCAAGATTTACCGACACAAAACCCTTCAAAGCGATAAGGATGATGCTTGTATCTTAACTACCAAAGTAAATGGCTGTTTGTATGTCTTAATTATTTTGGTTCTCAAAACAACTGGACAATGGAGCTTAATAAAGCTTGCTACACGGGTCAGATATCACAATGAGTGTAAGATTGTGAAAAAAGACATGGGGTGATAAGATACTGGAAACATATCAGGAACTCATAAAATGAAGCTTTTGGTGATTGATAAAGAAAATAAATTTGGATCTTTTAATGGAACTACAATGAAAAATCTTCCTGTCGATTATTACAGCCAGAAAAGGGCACGGATAGACAGGGAGATTTTTGAGGATTGGTCCAAAAATAGGTGCAAGATTTAAAAAAAATAAGGGATTGCCACAGAAAGCAGTATTATTACGTCCATTCTCATCTGGACAAAAGCATATTGAAAACAAGCAATGGACGTATGGTTGCAAAATTTCTCAAGATGAAGAAAATAAGAGTGACACTACAAGGAAAGAAGATATCAGTGATTACATAAGTCTGTTTTAAGAAAATATGGATGTGATATTAGAAATTTATTTAAAAAATTTCAAAATCTATAGTAAATATGACATTATATTCGAAATCAAGTAGAAATTTGATGATTTGGATTAACCGTGTTGTTTGGTTGTCCATGTTTGTCCTCTTCAGCATTATTCCAGATGATCAAGTTTCTAGTGTAGTGGGACCACAGTCAATTGTCTATATTTATACATATGATAAACGATTTTATAGTTAAGGAAATAAATATAAATCCATATTTGTGCTAAGCTTTCATATTCATTTACAAAATAGAATAACGCCATGTATTCGGCTTTTTGACAGCGTGTACTTTGATATTGCATTTTTTAGTTTTATTGCTGTTAGATTCCCTTAAGAAATACTAAATTGACCTTTTCGTAACTGGTCCAATGGCATTAATCCGATGTGATTCCTTTGGGAAACCTTCACAGAAAACCCAATTTATAAATATATCATACGGTCTGTTGGTTTCAAACTTGAATCCAGTCTAGCAGTCACAGTTTTCAAATATTATTCACCGGGAAATGTTTCCATTTTATTTAGTGCTAAGGGATGAAACGTTTTTTCTCGGAATCTGAATATTGAATTTATTTTGCGAATTTCTTATTATCATATATTAATACAATCATTACACTAACGAAATTCATGATCAATCCATTGTTTATATATTGCCAATGTAATTAATTGTTGTTTTATTTTTAATTCTAGGTGAGTTCAATGCAAAATTATCGAAAACTATCAAATCTGCGAATGTAAGTATGGACAAAAAAATAATAAAATATATTTTTATTACAAAACATAAACGGTCTTAAAGCAAATGTAGAACTTTTAAGGGTGGATATTTAAACACATTGGCCGTGTGCGAGTTTCCACAGCCTCATCAGATCCTGCGGGCTCGCATGCGAATTTTCGCGAAAACCAGCAAAACTTTTTTTCGCATTATAAAATTAGGTAAATTACCAGATTTTTTCCATTACCGAAGGTGTAATAAAAAACGATGACAATGGCCCTTTTTTAATTGGTTTTACCATTCATATTGTTTGAGTTTCGGTCGGGCCGTTTTTGTAGCATGTTTATTCAAAACGCTATTATCTGTTTATATCCCGAAATTAAATTCGGCTTTTTTTTATTCCCCTCTCAACTCTGCGGGCATTCAATTAACATTTTTATTCGGCGAAAGGGGTGAAATAAGAAAGGGGGAATTCTTTCACTCATTTTCTCCTCAATTTATATGACGGAATTAAAACTTCCGCCGGATTTACAAGTATAATGGGCGCTTATTGGTATATTATTTCAAGTCGAGGTTCATATTAAAAAGTACAACTTTGAAATATTTCTCCGTTTGAATATCGCAATAATTTGACGACGTATTGATTGAATTGACTGACAAACATACCTATCAATTTAATGACTATTATATACCGAGGGCATCGTTTGTGCTTCTGTGGGAATGTTCATAGAGGAAAAAATGTCTGGCTACACCAAATATTATATCATAATTAAACATTTATATTTCACATATGTGGATTTTAATTTAAAAAACTTAAAATTTATCCAATCAATGTTTATGAACAGCTCACCATCTACAGTTTTGGTCCACCTTAGTCGACTCTAGCCTCTTCGCGTGTTGAGAAACTTACAAGTTGTGATGCTGAAGAAGACGGTACTTAAGCATATTTGCAAATTTTGAAATTTCCTCCCCTAGTTTAAGCATTTTGAGGCCTCGATATATTTGCAATCTAGCGAAGTAGAGTTGAAAGATCTGTTCTTGTTTGACGTTAAATTTGGCAGGGCAGCTCCAAAGTTTATATAGGGAAGCTTGTTGTGCATTTCCATTTTAGTCTTTGCTTATCTTCAACTCTTGGTCTTTTTTTTAAGTCTTCAGTATATTGAGATTTTTACTCATTGAATTTGATACCCCAACATTTGGCCTAATAACTTAAATTTGATGGCTGTTATTATGTCATCATCTAAGTATCCAGATATTGTAGTATATTAACACATCCCCGCAGGGCTATACATAGCATGGTTTTTCGCCTGACTGAAATTAGTTAAATAATTTCTAAACAAAATTGAAGAAAATGTTTAGGATATCTTATTGTATATATATAGTATGTTTTTAAGTAGCGTATAATGGATAAATACGCACTGGTGCGTTTACCGATAGTACCTAAAAGACTAACATATGTGTAACTGGACAGGAATGTGTTAATAACATTGAGTTTTTTCGATTGACGATTTAAATTCACGGGTTTCTATACAATGCAGTATAATATTAACCTTTAAGGAACGAATGCCACCATATTCACTATGATAAAAAAATATTTCTTTGAATATTGCCATAATTTAAACAAGAAAAAATATAATTTTGGTCTTTCCTTTAGGTAATTTTCAATATGTACAAAATGGCTTTAGAAAATTGGTTTGAACATTGGTCCATAAACGATAACAGTAGAATTCTATTTTATTCAGATATATTCGCAAGGGATCATTTTGACCGAATATTCTGGATGTCGTATTTGAAAGAAACCCCATCCGGGAATCCATATTTGAAAATTCAAATTCAAAGAGTTAGTATTTCTCTTTGAAATACGTGGATTCAAATATTTTATATCGAATCAATATATATGTCGAAAAATTTATAAACATGTTCGTATTTATTATTATGCTACAACTAAATAAATTGAACAATTTAAGTCTTAGATTACTATCCTTATCTTAATTGCAAATATAAATTTTAGTCATTAGTTTTGTATATAGGGTGAAAAAAGAAAACTTAAAACCCCTCTGCGACATTCCTTAAAAACCATCTTACAAACTAAAAAAAAAATAATTCAACCAATCGAGTGTTGTTATGAGTCGATTGGTGTGATTTGGGATTTTTGTGTAAAAACTGTGTGTTAGCTGATGAAAATATTCTTTTATAAAAAGAAGCTTAATTTTATTATGAAAAAAATTAAGATTAGTATATGGAAATGTGTTGAAAGCAATTTTTATAGTTTTGTTTTGTACGATTTTGAGTTTATAGTAGTTGGTGTTGCATATATTGCTCCAGACGAGAGCGGCGTATGTGAGTGTAGGCTGAATAAGCGTTTTGTATAATAAAAAAATGTTAGTGGCCGAAAGAGCACTGCGTCGACGAAATATGGAGTGCAGCGCCCACATAGCTGCTAATCTGTAGGCTCGAGCCACCGACACTTGTGCTGCCCACCTCAGTCCAAATTCACTCCAAGTATTTCACTTGGGGTTTCCATTCGATGGAGCTGGACCCGACAATTATTGGATCAATTTAAAGATTTTTCCGTTTCACGGAGAACAAGATTCTTTGGTTTCAATTTTCTTTGTTTAGTTTGAGTTTCCAACGATCGAAATATTTGAATGCAGATTTTATTAAGCGATATCATTTTATGGATCAGACCGCGGTGCCAGACAGTATTGATTGCCTTTTCGATGTCGAGTAGTACCATACCGGTACTTTTATTCATTTTAATGTTTCTAGTAACGTGTTTAGTCAGTTTGATAAACAAAACTACGAAAACCGCATTGCTCATTATTAATAACATTTATACTAAGTTCATCCAGTCTATTTAGAATAAGTTTTTCAAATATTTTGCTTAGTGCAGAAAATAAACTGATCGGGCGATAAATTATCGGATTGCTGGCGTCTTCACCTAGTTTGGACAATGAGATGACTTTCGCCGACTTCTAATTGGATGGGAAGTACCCCATGCTTAAACACGCATTAAATATTTTTGTCAACTGAATAATAATTTTAAATGGGAGGTTTTTGATGACTGTATTGTCTATAGTGTCGAAATCTGGAGATTTCTTGCTTTTGAGTTGTCTGATTATTTTAAAGGGTTTCAATGGGTGTTATCAGTTTGAATTGATGTCCTTTTTGTATTTAAGTTGTCATGGGAATCCCTAATTGATCTACTAGTTTAATGGTTTTGCTATTATGTACTCATATTCTCTGAAATTTTGTGATTTAATTTAAAGGTTTTTGTTGTTAACAAGTTGGCTTTATCTAATAAATGTTGGCCCTATAAAATAATAGATCAAATTCCCTTGCTTTGAATTTGATATTTCCATCAGCCAATTGATAATATCGTCATTATACATATTTGATATAATTTCTATGGAATTGTGATATTCAAAACCACTTGGATATTGAGAGTAATTTCCAGCATTGAGACGGTTTGTAAGTGCATTTTGGTTGAAATATTTTATAGTTCTAGTCAGGGGCTAATTTCAAGTTCTATTCTGATTGGCCTCACTTGCAATTGCATTGGAGGTATACCTCCTAAGTTGCGGTCTTATTGAATGGATGCGAATCTAATCTAAACCAGAAATTAGATTATTAGCTACAATGGAGTACATTGAAATTCCCTTTGCTCGTACTTTGAATAATTTCGCACATCGTCTGGGACACAATTTCGCTCGTTCATTTTATCGAAGAGTTTCTTTGTGTGTAGGGGTTGAAAAAAAGCGAGGAAAAAGTGCAGATAGTGTTACACGAATTTCAGCTCCAATCTTTCCCTGTTTCCTGAGAATCCTTTTGGGGTCGGAGTAGACTATTAGGCGAGGTATAACAGCCCGACAAAAATTTTATATCCCGTTTCATTCAATTTGGAGATGACAAAAACTTTCTCCGGCCCCATATCGCCATTAGCCTTAGTCGGGACACATTGACGAGACTCGGACAAATGACCGTGTAGCGTTGCTTCCCCTTGTTTGCTTCCGTTTCCCTTTTTTTCCACTCTTTCTTCGTCCGCAGAGACCCTGCCGCAGGCGTTCATGAAATATTTATGTTTTAACTTTACGAGTCAAAGCCTCGGTTTTGTCCACGGCGTAAGTTTGACATTAAGGATTCAGGTAACGTGAATTATTGAAATCCGAAGTTGCCCGCCACTATATTGCCGTCTTCGTGGAAGTGTCTCCTGAAGGTGATGCTGAATATGAAATGGCACGGATAAAGAATTAATGCACAAACGCGCCCCGAAACGTACCCAGGGGTGAAACTATCGAAACAAAACCTGGATACGGAATTCGTTATTCGCAGTATTGTCACACGGACTTGGGAAAGCAATATACGGACAACGTGTCTGAATATATCATCGGAGTTTCAAAGGATACTTAATAGACATTTTTTAACTCCACGATTTAAAATATTTATCCGAATTCTGGACGTCGAAGAATGGGCGACGCCATTTCAGTGTATCGATGAAATACATGGAATTTTTAATGATGTTTATAAATAAATTTCAACACAAACGTAGAGTTCGATTCTGTATTCAGGGAAAATAAATTTTGAAGCGTGTATTTGAGACTGGGTGTTATGCCAAAGGAGGAGGGTTAGTTTTGGGGGTCGGTCTGCGATGACGTGGAAACAAGATTAAACATTTTGAACAGTTTATCTAAGACGGTCTTCATAACTTCGAACGTACGTCAATATAAACTATATTTCCCAAGCTGATATAATTCATATATAATATGACAAAACTTTTTTCCAATATTCACTATTTTAAGCACAAAAGTAACTGCGTATTTTAAATCGGCAAAAATATATCATAAACAGATTTATTCATGTATTATCAACATTTTATGGATATATGGTTGCTTTAATTTTGGAAGAAAATAAATCACTTTGATGTTTATACAACATCAAAAAGGAGTCTAGAATAAAATTAAATACAAATGGATTTTGTATTTAAATTTTTAAGCCCATTTAGACTCTATGTTATAGGATAACCATTTCAAAATTAAACACTTTAATGAAATTTTACCACATTCATCTTATTTGCCAAATCTCCTTCAAGCTGATTTTCACCTTTATCGCTACATGGGGTATTTTTTAAGATATAAAACGTTCCGAAAACAGGACGATGTAATTTAAGTGTTCGAAGAATTTATCGGTTCTAAAATTGCGGATTTTTATAGAAATTAATTAAATCATTTGGTTTCACGTTGGAAAAAGAATATTGAAGCTAATGGAGATTATGTTTTTTAAAGGTTATGGCGTTATAATTCTTATCTTCGAATTCCGAACGTTCATGTAGTATGTCCTAATAATACAATAAAATAATTTTAATTAACCATACTTTAGCTGCTCACTTATCGATCCACCCCTATTATAATTTAATAATATATTGATATGTCCAGTGTTGTCAATGCGCGATGTTGGGCTATGTATTGCCGTCGACGTTTGCTCTGTTTTTTATATCAGCAAAATAGATGTGATGATCATTCTTCATTACATGCTCGTTTACTGTCGATTTGTAATACAATTGCAAGACTGAATTCTAATGTCTTGTCATCTTTGGGCGATCTATCTACTGGTTTGTTCTAGATTTGAATGTTATGATATGTCTTGGTGTCCTGTTTGTAATTGATCAGATTTATCATGACAAATTTATTATGAGAGCTTTAAGTCAGCTCTCATAGCATCGACTAATATTTCGAAACTGTCGTTGGTTAAAATGACAAATCAGCCAGCTTACGTGACATGTATACGGAATTACAAAAGCTTTTTCATAACGTTGCAGACGAACTAGTACAACGTAAAAACAATAAATGTCAGCAGCAGATGTTGCTTGGCCGCTTCGGCATTATTGTGTATGCTTGTGCTACGTACACCCGGTAGCAAGTGGTTTTGACCGATGAAAAATTGTCCCTGGTACAACATTTTCCGAGCGCCCTGTACACGGATAATGATGCGCCATCAAATGCATGGGATTTCCCGTCGGTGCACTTCAGCATGAATATAAAATTTCACCGCGAATTGCGAGTCTTCGATTGATATTGATGTCGGATTTAGTATGAATTTTTATGGAACGAGCGAATAATTCGCAACGATGTGATACGCTGGTTATGGCCAATATGGCGCATATTTTTTTAATATTAAACTTTGGAATACGTCCGGGACGATGTGAATTTTTCATCGCGACTTAGTTCAATGAATGCCGAAAGCGGCGCTTTGGAGCTTTAATATTTCGCGAAAATGGATTTTTCTCCCAAAATCCAATTGGAGTGTAACGTTTGAGGCGGGGGCGCTCTCGGGGCAGAGTCCCCGGGCGGCTCCCCGCCTCCACGTGCTCGTCGGGATGGCCGCGCTACCGCACGGGTCCGTTCTGCTATCGGGCTGTGTTGTACTGGACGAATGGATGGGAATACAAAGGGCGTTGAACAGAAAGACTCTCTTCACAGGATAACTATTTATTCCCCAGCAAAGGTAGAGAGAGAGAGGTCTGGCTGCAGGAGGGACTACCTCCCGCAGCCAAGGCCAACGGACGACTCTCGCGACTCCCGCTTCCTGCGCGTCACTACCCAGCCGGTAACGATGCACGCGCAAGAAGCGATCGGTCGGTAAGCAGGTGCAATGGCTCCGCAGGGTCACAAGAGGTGGCGCTGCTAAAATAGCACATTGCACCTGAAGAGAAGTGGTAGATGCCGCTACTATGCGGAGATGATATATCGCCCACGCTACAGAGCTAATCAAACGAAATGCTAAATTTGTGCATTTTAATATTTGCGATTCGTGATACTGGACTAAAGCAAAAACTATGTAAAATCTATGCGAATGATATTAATCAAGATGTATCGTTCATTGCTTTGGAATTTTCAAATGGACGGTTTAATAATTGGTATGAACAGCTTTGGTTATGAAACAGTTTAATAATCAAAGTGTTTCTTCCAAAAATGTATAAAAACTCATTCAATCAAATGCAGCTATTTTTCTTAGATTTAATCTGTTGCGTGTACCATATGCTACCATTTACAATTTGGTAAATTTAATGCTATCCATATGTTTTGTTGTTAAGATTCTACATTTGTTGAGGGATCCATAGAATCCGAGTACTTTACGACCGCCTTGTCTCTTCAGAGACAAGACGGTCAGACAGACGGACAGACATCAGAGAGCGACTGACTGGATTGAAGGGTTATTATTGTCGACCCTATTTTCTGCGCTGCTGTATCGTCTGTTCCGGGTTACCCCGGATTAGCTACCCAAAGAGTGTCTTCCACTGATCCTTTAGCGGTGCGTCCAGGCGCCCACCCATTTTGCTTCACGCCCTCCAGATTAGGCGAGGTTTCCGCGGGAAAGACCAGCTTCAGACCATGTGCACTCGAAGGTGCGATGGAGGAAGAAAGGACTAAGGTTCAAACTAAATTCAAGGAATTTACTTCCGCGGGCTTACTACCACCACGAGTCCAACCTCAGTTTGAAAAGGGCTGCAGCAGATGATGGACTGCAAGAGCTACCTCTTCCCAATGGTACTCGTATCGGTTATTCTTAATACCTAGCCACGAAGACGAGTCACCGTTCGAACAGCCTAAAATCGTTCTCCCCTGTATTCCTAGGCTGTTGAGGACAGTAGTGAGTCTTTGACACAGTCTTTGAAGTACTGCAATCGGTTGTTTCACACACCCTTTTATGGGTGCACAGCACAGGGTGACCTGCGCACTTAACTCATGTTAACTGGGCTACCCCAGCTGCGTTTGATGAGCAAACCGACGAGGCCACTTTCACGCAACTCTACTCCACATCATTACCCCAGGGGTTCAACTGTTGCCCACGGGCATAGGGTTGGCTCCCCCTGGGGTTTTATGGGTGGGCATCGTGGAATTTAACACCCACCCGGAAGAGATAAATCACCTTCGAGGATCGAGAATCACGCCACCTCCTTCGAAAAGTAAGTGCGTTCATCATTCACCAAGAATAATAATAAGAAGTGCCTGGCGCTTCTAATGACCCTCCTGTGTATTCTCCGCGGCTGAACTAGGCGACAGTCAGGGATTGTCGCAGCGACAAAGATAACGAAATGGGGACGTGAAAAATCAGCCAGGATTCTCTCGAATCTCAAAACATTACAAATTTAATTATTGGATTTAAAAAAAAGAGCGTATAGGGATTATGGCCAAACTAACCACAATATTTTTTAAAAGAAAGTTTAAGCATAAAAAAAAATTGTTAAAGCCGTTTAAAAATTATTTTTGAAATATTTCAAAAGAATATGCTTAACTCAATGACTTTTATAAACAACTTTTTAAAAAAATATTAACCTAATTTAATCATATGGGTTACAATGGGATAACAATGGTAGTCTACCGCATGAAATCCTTTTATCTTTAGAAAAATCTCCTATCCATAAATCGATCAAATTAGGTGATTATCAATTTAATTGTAAATATTTACATTTCCCCTTTATGTTTCATATATATGTTTTAAATCCCAATTACAACTGCATGGATGAGATGTGCAGAGGTGCATGCATTATTAAGGATTGATTTCCATAACTAAATATTGTTGTATCCCAATCAGTTACCTACGCTATCGATGATGGTATTAGAATTATTCAAATATTGATTAAATATGCTTTTTAATATTTTTGTATAATATCATTCAATTGATAAGTCAATTAGATTTAGTTGAGCTGTGGGATTTTTTCGTTTTGAATTAAAATTGACGTAGTTCGATATTGATCGATCTAAAACAATTCTCGAACGATTGCGATACACGTCTGTTCCGAAAAACATTCGCAAAGTTGTCATCCAATAAGGAATTTGAAAGCAGCCCTCATCCCCTTTTGAGGAGCGACGTTAGCACCAGCAAGAGATATATTTAATCTAGCGAAAACAAAGAAACTTTCCGACTTCAAATCAAACTTTCTTCTCTCCGTTTTGAGACAAGCCCGTGGCTCCCTGCCAGGATCTTTGTATTATTCAATTATTAAAACGCAATATGGATTTTCTTTATTCATAGCTAATTGGATTCCCATTGATATGAGGCATGTCCTTAATCGGTCTGCCAAGGAGAGACTCGGCTGAATGAGCTTTCAGAGTTTACTGGATGAAACGCTCAAGTAGAAAACTTTGCCTACTCGATAGGGATCATTTGTTATATAAGATTTTTATGCGAAGCAATATCAAATGGCTTTTGTGCCTGTAAAAAAATATTCTTTTAATTAATTTTATTTTCCTCCCTGAATTCATTTTTGCATGAATTATGTTTTAATATCCTATATTCAGAGGTAATGCAGTAGCTAGATGTTAAATGACAATGAAGCCCTCGTCTTTTAGGAGTTGTCTTAATGCGCTTTGAAGTGGTGCTGAATTTTAATGCGTTTGTCGTGGCTTCCGCAATTTCCATCAAGACGTTATGCAATCGAAGTTATATCGAGGACGATGTTAACCCAAATGTCTGTTATCATAGAAGAGATATTCGAATCCCGCGAAATCTCCGAATGGCTAATGTACAGAGCAGAGAACCTAGTGGATTCCTTCGGCCATTATCGGTTAATCGTGGCAAGGACTTAGCTTTTCAGGATTTGGGAATTTGCGTGAAAGCGTTTTGGTGAGGCATTGGATGAATATTTCCATTGGGCACCCCAATAATCATCCGCAGACGGGTAACAAAGGAACGTTAGACTTATTCAGACATTCATGAACCCATTTCCGCACAACGTTTAAGTTTTATAAATATATTTTTGTTCCTTATTAGCAAAAATACTTATCAATTCAAATAAAACATATAAAATTAAAAGTGGATATTTCCTTGCATATTTTACCAAGCACTCAAAATAACATTCAACGATTCACTCAGACGAAAGATCTTATTTAATAAGGATGTGCAAACATTTTTTTCTTCCATTTTATTGCAAGCTCTTCGAGTGCTTCTGGAGAAGTTTCGAGACCCACTAAAGATTGTGTCTGGCTTTTGTCCGCAATATTTATAGATGGTCGTTTCGTATGAAGAACGCGTTATTGTATTAAGATGGGATTATCTTGTCGCGCGCACCACAGTTTGACGCCGGCTGGTATCAGTAGTGTACTCCGAGTCCATTATGACGGTTACGCTAAAGTGTAAAGTTGCCTTAGCCGCATTAACTTTGAGGAGTTTTGCGAATTTACCGAAATATAATGGCCGCAGAAATTGTTTGTATTACTTCAAAGGGAAACTCGAGAAACTCGGCTCATTTGCAATGTCAACGGCTTATAGCACAAATGGACATCTTATCCCAGGCGAAGCGTTGCCAGAACATGACGAATTTCTAAATTGGATAAATTTTCGGATGTCTTATTCCCAAAAAAAAGTAGTTTTAGAATGCTACGTTGTTCGAATGATAAAATAATTCTGGCATACATTTAAACTCCATTAGCCTGATTAAGAAATCGATTTGCAGGATGTTTACGTATTTTGCTGTGATGGTTGCATATTGTCAAAGCATGGATATTAGTTCTGGTCCATTGACAGATACGATCAATGCAAAGTCGATGTATTATGCAAACACTAATGTACAGCCGTTGTTGCAACGACAACTAATGATCATGTTGACCAAAGCTAACGGCCTGGGGTCAAATCATGTCCCAGCAATATCATTTGTGCGAATACCTTCAATAATTAGCTGTCTATTATGCCCTTAAAGCTACCTGCACTCCGTCCGAAGCGCATATTATTATCCTTCAATAAATCATTCAACGATTATAAAACTCGCATCTGATAAACAACCTGCTGAGAGGTGGGCCAGGTAAAAGTTTGCTAAATCGGACGCAAACAACTCAAAGAAAACCGCAGCATTCTTGTTCTTGTTCCGTGATTGATGATGTAATTTAGCCGAGGAACAGTTAGCCTGGAGCAGACGTACTTGCACGTTTGAAAATTGAAACGATCTTGTATTTGTTTTTGTAGGTTTTAGAGTTTTTCGCATAGCAGAAAAATAAACCGCTTGAGTGATCATTATAAAGGCTAACAATTGATTAATTGCCGACGAGAAATTAGCAAAACAGCAACCGACAAACAGACCTAATTGTTTTGATTTCTGAGTTTTTCCCTTGGACGTAGAAACTGTCCGAAGCAACCGAGTGGATTATTGCTTCAACTTAATGAATTGAATCCGTCATACCAATGTTCAATATTTAACCCACTAGATCCATGGTCAATAAATTATGACTCGCGGATAGGCCCTCTAAAACCGTGGCAGACATTTGAATATTTTACGAATATTTTTTATGCAAATGTAATGGATGGGAATACGAAGGGCGTCGAATGGAAAGATTCTCTTCGCAAGATAACTATTTATTCCGCACTACAGATAGAGAGAGAGGTCTGGCTGCAGGAGTGACAACCTCCCGCAACCAAGGCCAACCGATGACTCTCCCGACTCCCGCTTCCTGCGCATCACTACCCAACCGGTAACGATGAACGCGCAAGAAGCGATCGATCGGTAAGCAGGTTCAATGTCTCCGCAGGGCCACAAGAGATGGCGCTGTTAAAATAACACATTACACCTGAAGATAATTGGAAGATGTCGCTACTATGTGTAATTTCTTCAACTTAATCGCGCTAATGGTCCCAGTTCTTCTTGCTTGACATCATGCTGTGGATTATATTGTCGACGTTGAGCTCAGCTACACCGAGTGGTTGTTTCGGCAGTTTTTCTGGGCTGCCCAAGCCTCACAGCCACTGATGGTGTCCTCTGTGTCATCGACCTCCGCTTGCCAGTGGTGGCACGTTGCGGATGGTTCTTTGCCAACCCGCTTCAGGTACGCACCGAAGCATCCATGTCCAGTGAGCACCAGAGAGTCAAGCGGTAGGTCGTTTCACCGTCTTTCCGGGCCCTCCGCCGACTTATGACCGGGATAAGTCGGTGGGACCATCTTCCCTTGCTGGACTGATCACATCTCCGTTGCCAGACTTCCCTCGGTTTCTGATCACGTTCGTTGTGATTTTTAGGATCTTTGTAGTCCAAGGCTCTCTTTTTGCCTGGAGGTCAAGCAGGGGTATTCCAGCGATCACGAGCACTGCTTTTTCAGATACAGTTCTGTATTCTGCAGTGACTCGGAACATTCCTTGCTGTTTCACTCTTTCTGTAGCTTTTGTGCCTGAGCGACTCATGCCATATCGGGGCTCCGTACAGAAGGATCGAGTGTATTACATCGTTTATGGTACGTCTTCTGCACAGCTTTGGTCCTCCAATATTGGGCATGAGCCATCCGAGCTCACTGGTCACCTTCTGCGCAGCTGCTTCAATATGTTTTCTGAAGGTCAGCTTGTTGTCCAAGAGGATCCCGAGGTATCTCAGCGATTTGCTGTATTTAATCTCGTGACCGCTCACAACGAGCATTTTGACCCTCGATCTTCTTCTTATCCTGCAGATTACTGCCTCCGTTTTTCCTGCCGCTAGCTGTAAGCGATATTCCTGCATCCATGCTTTGATTCTGGCGAGGACTTCATTGTCTGTCGCCTCCCATTTCCCATGGATGTCGAGCTGTCACCAACAGTGCGACATCATCCGTGAAGGCAATGAGTTCTGCTCTGTGTGGCATCTTTATTGTCAGCAGACTGTTATAGAGGACGTTCCACATAGTCGGCAAAAGAGATCCAGTATTCCCGATTCTACTTTAGATGATATATATTTTTTAATTGAATATGTCATATCCCATATCTCAGATGAAAGCGATCTCCATTAGGAAAAGGAATTTTCATGTGATGGTTCCCATTTGTCTTCCAGACATAAATTAAGGATAGGATTATTTGGATAGGGCACACGAAAGAAAGCAGGGAATCAATGATTGAGTAGCGATATTATCGTTTTTTTAAAATGATAATTTAATATTTTTTGCAAACTCACTCGCTGGCGTTCTTGGACTACTTTATTAATCGCCTCAGTATTTACTTTTTCAAATCCAGGAAATCAGGGTTAACCTGGATCGAGACGATCGATCGGAAATATTCATATGGTGATTTAATTTTTCTCTACAAGTTGGATTTGAACCCGAACCTTTACAGAATTCAGGATCTAAATCACTTTACCAACATTTAGCCCTATTTTTTAAATTTAAAAAATATGTATATACAATACTTTACTCTTTTACATACATTTTTTTGTCCTCTAAATTTCTTGAAAATTCTCGAGAAATTTGAGAAATAAAATCGAAAATTCTCATTTTTTGAAAAATGAAAATCATCGAGAAATTAGAATCCCTAGTTATAATATATTAAAGCACAAAATATTATTTAAAAAATATATATTTTCGTTATTTTTGAAAATCAGGCCTTCAAAAGTAGCCTCATCTTAATTTATTCAGAACCTTTACATCAGGATAAACTTGAATCGAGATGATGGTAATCACCCAAATGAATAGTTATTGGAATATTTGCGAGAAGAGGTTGTGAGATTATCTTTAATTTTATAAAAAAATAAATTTTGCTGCAAATTTTTCATAGATGTTCGACATCAAAATTATATTATTTGTCATGAATATCATTTGTCATATTAATTTAAAAAAATAATTCTAATCATAAATTTGAACTCAGCATCTGAAAAAGGTTTACCAATCTATCTTTCCCGGTCATCGCAAAAAATATAAAATAAGTTTGCCGAGAGAAACTGGCGTGATTTAGCAACATCATTTCGTCGAATCCGTGGATTTTTCGGCTTTTCAATACTTTCCTCCCTAAATTGAATCCTGTTCTTTTATCAAATAGTTTCATTATCGCTGAAAAGATACACATTTTCACGGTCGTGTACGTCGTAACGCTGTATTGAAGTGTAGGTCACGTATCGTCCCAGAATGAGTAAACTATAAAAAGGCTCCGGCGGCAACGAACCCGAAGCCGCAAAATGCTAACTCAACACCGTGTTGATTTTTTTGCCATTGCCAAAGGAAAATAATTTTCCGAACACTTTCGGGATTTTGTATATTACTGAATAATTCATATGGCCGATCCGTTTTTTTTTCTTCTTTGTATTTTCCGCGGCATATTGGCCTGCGTTGGCGAGCTTTTTATGCACCGTTTCTTTTTTCGGGTCGAAAGCTGCGAGCCGTGTTTTGGTTTGTGGCGAAAAGACGAAGCATATTTCCAATATGATTTTTTTAATAAATACACCATGTCTTTGCTGACGTAAGCCGGCGATATGGTCTCGAGATGGTCGTATTGTTTCGAAGTATATCTTCGCAGCGTCTGCTTATTTGATCCTTTGGGAGATTTCTTATTCGTCCTCAATTGTGCATATCTCATCCAAAATCTTTCGGCTTGGAAATTCAACAAAAATTCGTAATGTAAATGTAGCAAAAAATATATAACTTCAACGAATTTGCTCGAAATAAGATCATAATTTCATTATAGCACGTCGACGACATTATATTATGCCGTCCTTGCCTATGTCGCAAATTAGTTCAAATGGAACATCCCATTTGTGAAATGTACAAATTACAAGAAAGCCGTCAAATAAAGGCCGGTGCTTTGAGCTTTTGACCGGAAAGCTCCTGGGAGTTAACGAATCCGGAATACAGATTACTCACACTGACCATCAACCAAGTTCCCCCCAAATGTGTAAATAAAGGCCGACTATTCTATTGAAAACGTATGTAATTTTTATGTGGCGGGACTAACTCAAAATTATATTTTTCGCCAAAGGCGTGACGATATCTAATCTTGACCATTTAAAAAATGCATTCACTGTGATATTTCCCTAGACGTTCTCTCAATGCAAGTGGGACAAAAATGGGACTAAAAATGCATAGTTTTTCTGCCCGAGGCAAGATTGTAGTTGTTCTGTATGTAGATATATGCAAATGAATCTGCAGCGATTCGTTATCAGTTTTGGTCTTACTCGAAAACACAACTGCTGTTAGATGTCTTTGCTTCAGTCCCTCGATGGGCTTCAACGTGTTATTAACTTCCAGTTCTCTGGAGTATTCAGCGGTATCCCGACTTTGTTGCAGATCTCAAGAAATAATCTGAATACTCAACGTGCATCCATTTTTTAAAATATTATATGGCTATATAATCTGAATATGAATCCAAGCCTATACACTATAATATACAGCAATATAAAATAAACTATTAGACAACACCATTTTTTTAATATCGCTTTTTATTATATGATGTTGTTTGTAGAAAATATATGTAATAAGTTGATATTAATGAAACTTCTGTTTACTTACAATCCGATGATCGAGTGGGCCATTTGAACAGCCACATCTTACTTCTACGAAAATAATTAATATTTTCCATGATTTATGGTACGATGTCTTATATTGTTGGAAAAGAAAAATCTGAGGGAGTTTATCTTCAAATAATTTAGCTACGAGCCTTTTAACGACATGCAACCCCATATCATTATGCTGTCTCCTCCCCGTACTGTAAAACAACACAATCCGCATGGCGTTCTCCCCTAAAACTACGCAAGATAAAGTGGTTCTGGAACTGTTAAGAATGAATGGTGCGCATTTTTTGTGCTACAAAGTTTAATACATTGATCCTTCTTTATTTAAAATTTAATCAAACCTAATCATTTTCATCCAATTTTAATATTATTAGTACGGTATTTATGTTTCAATTTTATGAATCCATAGCTCTTATAAACGTTTCAACTCATCGAAAATGGGCTTTAAAAGATAAGACAAAACTTGAGGAGCAAATTGTTTCACGACTGCTCGAAATCCGGAACGTGTTCCCATCATGGAAGGAATCGCTTGTACAAACGCCAACTAGCTTTGACCAGTCCAGTCATTTTTCCTCAAATAACTGTTTTAAAGTTTTGAATACGTCTTCACCGCGAGTAGTGGTGGAAAACATTATCATTACTCAACTCTAAAATTCCAAAATCTCCATGTGCCTTCATCCCTCTCCTCGCGAGAAGAATTGCTAGAAAGGCATTAGAACATAGTGAGAGACTTCTTGGAAGAAAATGCAAGCCACATGACGCTCATCTGTTATTCTATTTTTATATCTACATATCAAAAATTAATAGCGCCATTACATCCGCAGAATAGCCGTTTTACCCCTCGTGGGGTAATTACCCCCAGGTTAGGAACCACTGTCTTAGAATCTATTAATCAGGCTAAATCTGAATCGGGATGATCGATCGTAAACATATTTTTTTTCCACAATCTGGATTTAAGCCCGAAAATTTATAACATGTAAACAAGATCTAAAACAATAAAAAAAATTTCTATTTTTATTTATTTAGGTCTATTTTTACCTTAAATATTATTAATTCAAGTTCATTGAAACTGATTTGGAATTGCTGGAATACCTTTGAACATATTTTTGGTATACAAATGAGTTAAAGAAAATATGATGCCTGATATTTTTCCCACTTTGTTGGTAATGAAGATAGCAATATCGTTTTCCGCGCTCAAGGATATTTCCTTCAAAGCGTAATCATTCGGCATCTGAATCACTTATAGGACGGAATTTGTGTTTTGTCAAGCAGAAATGCAATTTGAATACGTTATAAAAAGCACTTAAATATCTTTGAGGTGGCTCGGGAGCGCTTTGGTATCTTCCTATTACGAGCAACGCGGTGCATCTGAGAGACGACGGCCTCTGGATGTTTTGTAATTCGATTTCCTTCCATTAGTGGGCTTTGATTTTGGTCCATTAAAGACTTATTTTTCTGGAATACTGCTGTCGCTAATTATGCAGTGTTAATGGATGGGCGAGAAACACAATCTGCAGCCATGACCGCAACCAAAGGCACATTGAACAACGCTTCCATCACGGCTAAAAGCGCAAATTGACGCATGTGCCTGAACAACCGACGCATTAGGGGGCTTTATGTTAGCATTGAGTGGCCCCGGGCAAGGATCAAATATTCAATCAGCCCTGCTGCGGCCGGGCCCTGGATTAAAAGCAAACCGGCTCAATTGTGTTAATTTAATTGCCATTAATAGCAAATGCGCATTTTACCAAAAATCACTATTGCGTTGGGGTCTTTGTCGCTATGACTTGCATTCATTTGATATGCAAGCTTATGTATTATGCACAGAGGGTGATATTGGATTCAAATTTGACATACATTTGATTACATAAGCTATCCATTGCAAAATCTAAAAAAATACCCTACAATTTTGATTAAAAAGTTTTAATAAGTCACCAATCAGTTATCCCAACTTTGTTTAAAAGAAGATATGATTGGGATTGAATAGCAATTTTGCATAGGTAAATGATCAAAATTTATTTGATTTTGAATTTTGGTAGTTTTGTATTTAATTTTACAGGGTATTTTGGATATGGAACAACTTTTTTTTGTGCAAACGAATAAGAATATCAACTTCTAAATTATTTAAAAAAAAAAGAAATAAACACTTTGAACTTAGTTTAGGAATCCAATCCCGGGATCCTGGACAGTTTTAAGTGCTCATGAATCCCGGGGTTAGTAAACATAGTCCCGAAAAAATCAGGATTGAAATTTTTATCTGACAGAAATCGTATACCTTGCCAACACGATGAAGGCTACTAAATCGAGATATTCCCGCCGAAATCTGGACGCTTGGAAACTGTAGCATAACTAGTAGTTGGCGAGCTTAGGCAACGCCTAGGGGCACTAACTATCTAATCTATATGTATATATATATATATATATGCAGTACATATATGTTTTTCAAATTGTTATATTAACCTTTCCCTACCGGTGATGTATTTAGTACACCTCGACTCTAATAATGGGAATATTGATATGAAATAAATTGGATACGGGGTTCAAAATGTTTGTATTCCTCCGTAATATGATTACGAATCACATCGAAAAATTATAGTATATAAGTATTCATCTGCAGCGACGGAAATAAATAATTTTTCGGAAAATCGGGAATTTTGCAAGTTTATTTATCTATTTTTGAATTGTATTTTTATCTTTTCTTAAATAAATAAAATTCTTTCGCCTTCAAGTTATTTTGTATATTAAACAAATGGACTTATTAGTAAATTTTTATCAATGTAATTTCATAAATTATTGAAAATCCTGGTCCCGGAATCCCGGGGTTGATCCCGGGACGGTGTAATGCAATCCCGAAATCCCGGAATCGAAATTTTGGCTCGGAATTAAATTCCCTAGGCCTAGAGATCGCATGAGTCACGGAATAGAGCACGTCCACAGAAAAAATCCAATGGTGTCAGATCTAGAGATCTTGCGACCCACAGAATAAGATTAGAAATGTTGATATTTTTGATCAGTTGAAGTTCAGTTAGATTTTCTGCTTCCAAAAAAGTAAATACTAAAATGATTCATAAAGTTGGGCAGGATTACTTTTAATTAACTTCATAGATTTTCACGGACCGAAAAAATTCTATCCACAAAATTTCAATTCAAATAAACATAGTATTTAATAAGAAACTATAATTTAATAATATCGTATCATATTAATTAATATCATTTAAATTATCTGTTCCAAAGATTCTTTGGAGATTGCTAACGTTCTTCTCAACAGATATAGTACTTTAAGGAGAATTATTTAATGGATTTCTTTATTTATTTGAATTCTTTATTACTCTTGATTATTTCCAAAATATGCTGTGCAATACAAATTTTCTCTGAAAATTATATAATAATTATGAAAGGATCTTACAAATTTTCTGGTATTAAATTGCTTGGCTCAATTTAAGGATATTTTTAATTCGATAAAAATTATCTGGGAAAATCCGAGCGTCAGAACTTTTTATTAGCCAATAAACTAAATTCAATTCCGGGAATATTATCTCCAATTAAGGAAATTTCTTCGCCGAATTTGATTGTACAAACTTTCCGACGATGCCCAGATCGGGAGGCATTTATTCCGGGAGGAGACATTATATTTAGTTTTAAATTCCGCCCTCGGTGCGAATTTTGCGCGAAAACTGCGCGCGTTTTTGCTCGCTTTTCCGACGTCTGAGCCGTGACACGCCCCACTTCGGGTATTCACCGTTACCCCGGCTTAGCACTGATTCATGAACTTTTGATCCTTTTTGTGAACCTGGATATAAAAATGTGCTCCAGACATCTGTGTGTCGGTGCCGGAACTATAACGCTACTGAGAAAATCCTCAAATTTTACCTTTTTACTTTGCGCGCCGTTTTATGGCGCGTGACGCGATGAGCCCTTTGTAAGCCGAGATATTTCATAAAAAACGAACATGAATGCTGTATAAAGCTCGCTTTGTGCATGTGTACGAAGGTGCTTTTAGTAAAGATACGCTTTTTATAAACACCTGCTATGTTTTTGACGTGATTTTTTTACGTTCGACCGTGAATATTAAAAATATTGCTGACCGAAACGTCTCAAATATGGCTGCGAAATATTACTAGTGATCATAGCAAGTCAAAAGGTCTGAAACTTAATAATAAAAAAAATTGGAGCATATTAATACAAATTATAGTCGTATTTGATGAATAGTTTATATACAAATTTGCGAAAAAGTTTATAAAAGCAGTGCATGGAAGTGATAATTTTTATAAAGCGCCAAAAAAGATGAATACATGCATACCTCGCTTTACGGCCTAGATACGTTCTGGAAAGTTGGCCGCAAAGCGAAACGCCTTATTACAGAGAAGCTGAAACTATTCATTTGAACTCTAAATTATTAGAATAATTAAAAATAATATTATATCAGCTTTCGTATTATAATTTTTTTAAGAAACTTATGATTAATAGTGTAGCGTGGGCGATTTAACATCCTCACGTAGTAGCGCTGTTAACAGCGACATCTTCTGTTTCTCTTCAGGTGCAATGTGTTATTTTAACAGCGCCATCTCTTGTGGTCCTATGGAGACATTGCACCTGCATACCAATGGATCGTTTCTTACGGGTGCACCACTGCCGGTTGGGTAGTAACGTGCAGGAGGGGAGAGTCGGCGGTTAGCCTTGGCTGCGGGAGGTCATCCCTCCAGCAGCCAGATCTCTCTCTCTCTCTCGTGTGGAATAAATTGTTATTTAGAGAAAATCGCTTTTATATTCGACGCCCGTCAATTCCCATCTACTGCGACTGCGGACGCGGACCGCGCAGTTTCAGTTTCTGTCTCCCATTTCCAATTTCCGAACTAAACATGAAAGAATGCTCTTTCTAAATCACTGGAATTCGATCGCAAATACGCGATTGTACTCATCAAGATGTTAAATTTGGCCGTAATTTTGTTTTTATTGTGTCTGCTGTCGATAAAACCCTCTCAGTTGTCGATGAAGTTGTTTTTTATCGACAATAGAGAATCGTAAAGCATATCACACCTTTTTTTGACGTGATCGATTTTTTTGAATATTTTTTCAACAAACTTTATATTATCCTTATAAACAATTGTGATTCAACGCAGTGATCGTCTGATGGTCATATTTTGCTCTTGTTTTTAAACCATGGCTTAATTATACGCACGTCATAAAAAAATAACAAGCCTCAAGTATCAAAATATTAAACATTAATTAAGTTGTACTGTTTATAATTTGTCATTTCTATATAATGCGATAAATTTGAATTCTTTGTATATTTTTCTAAATATTGATAAAAAAGAATGCCGCTATAATTATGAACATTCAATGTAGCGCAATCTATTGAACTAGAGATATATCCTCTGATAAAACGTGCCTTAAGGCCCAACAATAAAATGTAACTATTCTTGTTAGTGAAATTCAATTAGCTGTATCGTGACTCCTGTTCGCCTGGAGCGCCGCTCGAAAAGAGACGCAAGAGAAGAAGAAAAACATGGCGAAGGATAATAATTGAACTAACGCTAATTAGATTTTTCAATAATATACATATACAGGTGTGATTTGATTCGTGGAGTGAATGTTTCCCGTAAAATAAATGGGATGTCGCGAATATTTAACGCGACTCGTGTAGTCGAAAAGTATATGGGCGAGCAATCGCAAGTCGATTTCGTCCTTGCTTATTTTTAGCCCGGTATCATAGCGAGCATCAGCAGTGTCATTATCCAGAGACCTCCTTTGAACGGGAATAATAAAAACACTCACTCCCGGGTAGCATATGCATTTATCCATGATGCCTTGGAGGGTGGTTGCATCTTGTAAATTTGCACTCTGGGATTTTATTCAACGTGTTTCTCACAATGGGGCCTCGCCCGTATTTGTTTCTAGCGTTTAGTAGTTTGAAAATTTCCTGGAACACCCAACAAGGATTTATGCTATATGAGACGCTTTCTCTTGCAATTTAATGTTGCAGCTCCTCGCGGGACTATTCATTAAAAGAATTTAACACTTTGCCATGGTGCTCTCTTTACAATTACTGGCGGTTCGTGCTCGGCGTTGTGCGGGACTCAGATTTGGTTATTATTTATAATACGGAGATGTAACGTTGATCTTTAACAAAGGCCTTTTCATGTTAAATTTAATCCGGGAGGAGAGGGGAAGGATTCAACAAATTAATTATTTTTGATTTCAGGAAGACTGTTATATTTTTTGCAAGAATTTAAAAATTATTTGTAAAAAAGTTGGAGAGCAAACACTTTTTTAATAAATTCTATAGACATGAAATAAAATTTACTTTTCGTTAAAAAAAATGTAAAAAGAATAACAAAATATTGGCCTAATTATCCATAATCTCCTCATATGTGTTTGAATTGTTTTCATTAATGTCATGCTACATATTATATTATATTTTACTTTAAACATAGTTTTATGTATATTTTAGTAATTTTAATTGTATGTCTTTGTAACGATGAGGCGGGGGCGCTCTCGGGGGAGTCCCCGGGTGGCTCCCTGCCCCCACCTGTTCGTCGGGATGGTCGCGCTAGCGCACGGGTTCGTTCTTCTATCGTGCTGTGATGTTGCTGGACGTATAAACGGGCGTCGAATAGAAAGACTCTTTTCTCTAAATAACTTTTTATTCCACACAAGATAGAACGACAGAGAGAGAGGTCTGGCTGCAGGAGGGACGACCTCCCGCAGCCAAGGCTAACCGATGACTCTTTTGACTCCCGCCTCCTGCGCGTCACTCCCCAACCGGCAACGGTGCATGCGCAAGAAGCGATCGGTCGGTATGCAGGTGCAATGTCTCCGCAGGGCCACAAGAGATGGCGCTATTAAAATAGTACATTGCACCTGAAGAGAGATGGAAGATGTGTGTCAGTGTTAAGACTTTTTGTGTCAGTATTCTAAAATCGCTGGTATTCGCTGGTACTTGTATGTCATATTTTGTTTTGTGACATCTGTTTTTTTTGTAATGCTCCATTTGATAAAGTATACTATTTTTCTCGTTTTTCTTGCCTTATTACACAATGATTATAAAAAACTGGTGTATGCCTACAATGCAAATAAACTGCAATTTTAACTGAGTCTATAAAAGTATAAGGGATAATATATTTATAGAGATAATATATTTGAAAAATTCGTATTGCGTGATCTTGATATGTTTACGCATTCAATGCACGACGAACTAAATCAAGCCCGTAAACAGAGTGTTAATATTAGAGTTGATCGTAAATTTAATTTAATTAGGCGTTTATAATGACTAGATTGTTTTAAAAATAATTACCATAATATAATCAGTTAAATATTAAAACTTTTCTCTTAAATTGTGGATAGGGACAGGTTTATACGGCGATGAATATATATTATATATTATATAGGCGGGAGTATGTATCGAGGGAAAAAATTGAAAAATCTAGTATAATCTGGGTGGTAATTTTTTAGAAATTAATTTGTAAATTCATGAACCTAATACAAAAAATGCAAATTATTTGCCTGGAGTTAGTTCATTTATATTGTTTAAATTCCGATTATTTATATTTTGTAGTTCGTTGTCATCCAAGCTTATTAGATTTGTATTCCTATAAGGAAAAAATGATTAAAAATGAAGGCTTTGGATATACATATATTTTTTAAAATTAAATTGAAAATAAACGACGAAATGAATCCAATAGAAAAAAATGCGAATAAATTGTCTGGAATTAATCCATTCAGTCAGAAATACTAAAAGTGTACACGTTTCTTTCGTCGGGGGGTCCTCCCAGGTCGCTCATTAATAATGCCAGGATTGAAGTATCGCGTATATTTTTTTTCAATATTTCACGTCTGACATTTGGATTTGATAGCTTTCAAGGGACTCGAGTAGAGTTTCCTTCAGAAAATGAAGCATGGTGAAATATGAAGGCCAGCTTAGGGCCCTCGTTAAAATAATACGCAACGTCAGAGGCAGGGATGCACTCCACGGCAAAGCCTCCAGTTAAATGTAGTCATAAGAAAAACCACCGCGACAAATGTGTTTTTCCTCCCCAGCTTCTATTTACTTCAAGCTGTGGGGGAATGGTCGATAAAGGGAGTACTTACGGCCAAAAATAGAATTTATCTTTTTTATTCTGTTTTATATAATTTTTACTTTTTTTTTTAATATCTTTAGCTCTCCTTCATTTGACATCTATATTTTTATATCATCTGTTAGAGTTTTTTAAAAATTATTGTATTTTGATAAAACCTCATAAAATATGCAATGCCATAAGAAAAGCGAGACATTTTATGTTAATTTAAATAACAAAGTAATTTGTTCGTGCATAGCTAATTAGCTTTAATAAATTAAGATCATGAGAGCTCTCTATTTTGGCTTTTAATCCTAGAGAGGCTAAAAGATTTTCGGATTCGTGTCCATCTCTCATATTACAGAGAGGTTTCTAATGAAATGTATGTCTTTGTTGTTTAATTAAATTTTTTGAGAGGTACGTGGTGAGAATTGTTATCGTCAGAAATTTTAATTAGTCTTTTAACATGTTGGTGATAGCCCTGGATAAATGTTATTATTCCAAGTGTGTTCCATTGTTGAAAAAAAAATCATCAAACGCATTTATTATAATTGATGATGATGATTGATGATATGTAGTATTACAATTTTGTTAAAAAAATAGATGATGAACTATTGGTTTTTAAAAAAAAATATAGTGAACAATGAGAGAATGCCGTGGCTGTATTTTGATCAATTATCATTTTTATCTATTTTATATAATTTAATGAGTTAAGTTTTTTAAGTGCTCACAAATTTGAAAAACAATGCAAAAAAGCATTATTATTTTATTAAAATGCATTAAACCAAATTGTTTTATGTATGTAAATATGAATGAAAATATCTTGATAAATATACCGGGGGGGGGGGGGTGAGTTTGGATCTGACGCCATTGGAACGTCAGAGTAAGTCATGAGCTTTTGTAGCCCCCCCCCCCTTTCTGCTGCCATCCGGCGTTTAGTTAATTATTGCAAAAAGGTAGCAGCGATGTCTCCTTCTTGGGCTCTTCTATTGTGCCACGCATTCCATGCCCTAGTATCCTTGAGCATTGAAGGGATCATGTTGTTGGGCGAGAGCGAGTTTGCTTCCAGCTCCTCGCTTAGGGGTATCCCTTTTAACGCTCCACGCTGAGCAGACGAATGTCATGTGTATGGGATGATTATTGCTAGCTCCACGGTGGTGACATTTCGGGCCTCTCTCTTTTCTTACTTTCTTAAGAGAATTTGGGTCAGGTGGTAACACATTTGGTAATGTTGCTGGCCATCTACAATTTCAGGTTTGGTATTAGTTCATATGTCCACCGACCTTTGGTGAAGCTGTCCCATTGAGACTGCCACACCTCCATGGTAGTTTTTCTGACCGTCTTCTTAGATTTCTCTTTTTGTACCACCAGTCTCTCTTGAGCGAGCAGGCCAATTGGCGGTATGGCAGTTAGTGCCAGGATAGCATCTTCCGACACTGTGCGGTATGTAGCAGCCACCGCACTTCTTTGGACTATGGCCAAGTTGAGGCGATCTCTTCGCTTTTCGCAATGTATCCTCGCAGGTCACACGCATGATCTCCGTAGATTTGGCAATGACTAAGTTAGCCATATCGTTTGCGAAAGTGTCCATTTTAGCGTCCTCTAGTGGGTTCAAGTACGGATTTCTGTGAAACGCCCGCCGTAACTGCTCGCTCCCTTATTTTTTCGTCGGTGCTGGCGTACATTAGTTGTATTATAGTATTTGCTTATAGAGGTAACTCTCCATCATTCTGTCTAGGTATGGTGAGGCGTTAAGCTAATTTAAGGCATTAGGGATCAAGTGCCATCTCGCCGAGTTGAATGCAAGTCTTGAACCTAAGCAGAGATAAGATGTCTATAAACTTTGCCATCTTCGCTCTAGTATTGGATATGTTCGAGGAGGAGGGGTTTGGAGATGGACTGTTCTGTTGAACCTGGACTATCAGTGGGTTGGAATACATCTTGGTGAGAGGGGGGGGGGGAGTCATTAATCGACTCGTTACATTAGTAGATTTTTGTTTCAAGTTGTACCATTTTATCAAATAAAAACGCAGTTGTCCGAGTTTCATTTTGATATTGTTGTTCATATTTATATATTTCATTTTTATTTTCATTACTTAATTGAAAACCTATTTAAATATTATCATTAATTTAAAATGTGTATAGCTACGAATTTAGAAGTGAATTTGAGATGAATTTCTTAAGCGACAAGTAGATCTTTTCCTTAGTCTTTGCGAGAAAAGGAGGGAAATCTATGAACTAATATTGATTGCCTCGAGTAGTTCTTTGATAAGTTCAATCAGGTAGACTGCAGGATGAGCTTTTATAAATGAAGCTCGGGGTTATATTCAATATGGAATGTGTTAAGAAGCGATCATTTTCTTTGAATAGATATTAAAGAGGTTCTGGAAGTGCAGTGGACGTTTTTGTTATGTATACATCGATATTTTTTGTATTGAACGTTGTATGTTTAAAGGCGTCATTTCAAGGAAACTCAAATATCTACTCTAGAATTATTAAATATGCACGTTTGTATTCGTTGTATATTGTAATTATAACAATGATATATCTCCTGGTTGTACATACAGACAATCTTCGCTAAAATATTTATATTTTAATATGGGAATATGTATTATTCGGCCGTCTGATCGTAGTAAATCGTCATTTTAGATACCTGAATAATTAAAGCATCCCTTTCATTTCGAAATATCAAGTGCCCCAATAAATCCGAGAGGGCTGTAAGATAAGTCTGCGCATTAAGTCGAGGCAAAGCATTCATTAGTTAGACACGAGAGCGGGATCTTTGCGTTTAAAACGTGGCCAGTAATCGGGCATAAATCCGTGCGCAAGGTGTTAACTGAAGGCACGTGTACACAAACTACTTTGGGCATGACATCAGGTTTTATTGTCTACTCTGGCCTATTAATTTTGATCCGAGTTCATATTTAACGGAGATTTATGTCTGCACAAGCGGGTGCCCACTCCCCGGAATATATTTGCATTGAAGTCCTAGGTGGGGTCGATTGGGTAAATTCTTAAGCGGTACCTTCGGCCTAGTTTACCATCGGAGTCTTTATCTTAAGTCTTTATTGAAATTAAAGCGACTTAGTTTTTGAGACGATTAATTGCAAGGATGGCAAATAGGCTTAGCGACTATGCAAACGAAAGGGTTGAAGATAAATTTCGGGAAAGTTTTCGAAAGCTCGAGCGGGCTGAGGTTTCCATGTCAGATTTGTTTGAATGAAAAACTTTGCTTTTATTATAAAGGCTCTAATTGTGACTCTTGAGGCAATATCGTTTATGATTAAAAAAAGTTTCATATATATTTAGATAGTTACTTCTAAAGGCGATCAAATATTAGATAGGTTTATTTCTAACTCTTGAATTTGATCATTTACATTGAATTGTCAATGTAAATAGCTATAGAATATAACAATTATTTCAGCTTTCGAAAAACGGACATTTCATGTGATAACTTTTAATTTTTGTAAACATAAAATAAAGAATGTGTCATGATAATATTGGGAAATTTTACATATTTTTAAATGAACACTTATCAATTTTTAGATCTAAAATATATAGTCAAAATAATAAATATTGAGAGTATTGTTTAGATAAAATATTAATAACAAACAACATTTATTTACGAATATTTCGAATTCATTATGTAAAATAAGCCATATAAATCCATAGCATTAGCTAATGTATTAATTTTAAAGCTTCTTTAGAACTTCAAGTCGATCTTCTGTGGTCGTTTTATATCCACATCATCTTGCGACTATAAACCTTCATTAAGAAGCAATCTAATATGCTTAAGCTTACATTTCTATTACTATCTTAAATCATGTATTATGATTTATGCATGTATTTAATCAAGAATATTGTGATTGGTGTTGGGATTTAAGCACCTTGACAAAACGAAGAGATTTCTTTTATTATTCGCTGATTTCTCTTTTTATCTCTATTTGTGTATTCATAGACTCTTTGCCTTTTACGCTCTTTTCTCTCTCTCAGGATAAAAAAGGGACCCATGTGATTTTCATTTATGTTCCTATAGGGATGTGCGTCCCGTTTTGAAAACATCCGATTCCACATACCTAGCACGGTTGCATAATGGAGGTATTGTATTGAATTTTCATTGTAGTATTGTGAAACCGCTATACTGCTGATCGTTGGAGCGATGCAAACTTTTCTATCTGGCACAGGAATCCGAGGATATCCTTTCGCCACGGCTTTACATCCTTTGTGCGAGATATTTCATTAGCAATTCGAGCCACGCACGTTGCATCTGCCTTTCAGTCGCTATATTCGCAATTTTCTATCGGAGAATAATAAAAGAACTGGAAAAAAACACACAACGGAGCCGAGGGTTAGTAGCATAAAATATGGCTTTTAAAAGTGTACTGTTTCCATCGCAGCAAAATATCCTTTGTTATATCAATACAATGTCGTTTGATGGACATAGGACCGTCCGCAGAGTAATAACTCATCCGGTCTTTGCAGAGAGGCAACGAGCTTTTTCATAACTGGCCATTGCAGCAACGAGATATTAATGTCGGTCATAAAAATGCCTCCTTTAACGTAATTAAAAAAGGATATGAAAAAAAGCCTCTTTGATATATATTTGTCATCGACATGATATGCATTGTATACTTTATGCCATATGAATGAAAGAGAGAGCAAATGTGAAATTTCAAGGATAACAATTTTCCATCTATTATTTGTATATTGGGAATACCGGACAAAAAAATCGTTTTTTGTTTAAATAAAAAGCCAACTTAATACATATATTCACATATTATCATACCAGTTGTTATTAATTATACACTTTTCTTCGATAGCTACATAGTCCATGTGACATCCACTTATCCAGCATTTCTATCTTTATTATTTTGCTCCAATTTGAACTTACACAAAAAGCGTTTTCTCAATCACGGTTGATCTATGACCAATTGGACAACGCGGTACATTTCTCCTTTATGAAAAAATCAGGTCTGGAAACCGTACGAGCCACGGAATAGGGCACGTCTCCAGGCAAAAATATCCACTGGTGTCAGGTCTGGAGACTGAGAGTCTTTGCAAAAATGAAAGAGGAAATG